>JXCR01103810.1:310762-396740 GCA_002079205.1 Phalaenopsis hybrid cultivar | reverse complement strand
TATATATATATATATATACATTTTATTCAAAATAAGTGCATAACATTGGTATTAAATATTTTAATTTAAAGTATGAAAACGCACCTTTATAACCTTACATTTGGTCCGACCCTAACCACACAAGAAGAAGCTTGTCACACGGAATCCACACGAAGCCATCCTCTCCCGTGAGTTCCTCCTTCGGCTTCCATCTTTTTATCCACTGCAACTTCAATCTCAGCTCACTCAGCAACTTATGATGTCGCCTCTACTTCTGCACCGATCACTCGAACTCAGCCCATCATCTCTTCTCGCGATCCTCTGCACTAATTGCCTATGGTTCCTGGCTTTCTTCTTTCTCTCGCTTTAGTCTTTGGACATCGATACCTCCCTCCTTCGACGAGATTCTCTCCCGCACGAACTCTCGACGTCAACACCTCCTTCCTTAGCGGTGTCACCCTTGTTGCTGTCGAAACTACCGTAGGCTACACCGTGTTCGTCTTCGACCTAGCTTTTGCTCATTTCTTGCACTCAACGATCAATTGGTAAATAACTCTCGCCTCTATTGCTTCGTTTTTATAGAGCGAACTCGGCTATTTAGCTTCTAATCCACCTCATTTCACCTTTCCCCCTCTTTGGCCTCCCGACTCATCATTTTCTCCTTCGATCTTTCTTTTCTTCTCTTGGGTAACTGAAATAAGGCGTTACAATCTTCTCCACTTACGAAAATTTTGTTCTCGAAATTTAAAAGCGGACCTGAAGTCATTTTTTTAATTTAAGCAAGTTAATATAAATTTTCTATCGGACTCCCTTTAATAATTTTGGTTGTATCACTATGTCTTAATGAATATAATTATTAATTTGAGTCAACTTAAAATTTTAATTTCTATTATTATTTTATTATAATTATCCTATCGACTCTTTCATTAAGATTCCATTAATTAGTTCTAAATTTATCTCTGGTACCACTCCTGTCACTATCTGGCGCGAACATGAAATTAACTAAGATGAGAACAGATGGTCGGAATGTGAAAGTTAATTTTTTTCATATCTATTTTCTATAACTAATTATTAACACATGAAAAAATCATTAATCAAATTAAACTAAAGTAGTATAAATAAAATTTATCTTGCTATTAGTTGTCCGCATTTTTTGTAAACATTTATTTTTTAATTTCTCATCTTTTAATCAATTAAATTAACCTGAAAAGTTAGTTTAAAAATAACAGTAAGCTAAATAAACGAGTGAATACTCATATTCTTAAATTGCAGTAATATAAAAAAAAAAAAAGTAATATGCATGTCAACTAAGCTTTTAATAAATTAATATAAATAATTGATGTTATTCAAAGAACTTTACTATATCAATAACATGTTAATATCATTATATATCATTATAACCTTCATAGGAGTATCATTTAAAAATTTATACCAATTAAGGTATTTCAGTACCAATATTCTTTTCAGGTACCTTAATTTTCATTCATTAGTACTATAATGGGATGACTCCATTAAAGTCAATTATGCAGATATAATCATTCTATTAAAACCACTATTTATTAAGAATATATTTCATTCTCATTTTCGTACAAAATACTTATAAATCATTTAAATTGTAATTTAAATAATCATATACACACATATCACTCCTATAATATGAACAAAAATTCACTAGAATTTTAAACTCCCAAATTTGCAGCAATTTGGTCTAAAAGAAACAAAATATCATCATAGTATAAGAACATGGGTACTCATTTCAATGTCAATTAATTTGTCTTGACATCGACTCTTCTAAAATTGGTAGTCTAACATGGTATAAAATTTAATTAATTTAATATTTTAATCATTTATTAACTTTTCATTATTTAAGTACTAAATTTTATTTTATTTTCTATGTGATCCTAGTTATATATATAAATATTTTCAAAATATATGCATAACATTCATATTATATATTTTCATTAAAATTATGAAAACTCATCTTTATAACTTTACATTCGGTCGAGCCCTTTCGGTCCAACCCTAACCACACACAAGAAGCTTGTCACGTGGAATCCACAAGAAGCCATCCTCATATGAGTTCCTCCTTTGAATCCCTTTTTCATCCACTGCAACTTCAATTTCCAGCAACTTACGGTGTCGTCTCTTCCTCCTGCATCGAGCACTCGAACTCAGCCTGTCGCCTCTTCTCGCGATCCCGTACATCGATTGCGTGGGGTTTCTCTGTATTCCTTCTTTCTCTCGCATGAGTCTCTGGACATCGACACCTATTTCCTCCTTCGACAAAATTCCACCTCACACGAGCTCTCGACGTCAGCACCTCCGTAGCACCATCACCCTTGCTGTTGCCGAAACTACCGTAGGCCACACCACATTTTTCTTTGAACTAGCTTGTGGCTTGTGCTTGTCTCTCGCACTCGCCAATCTCATGGTAAGTAACTCTTGCTTCTGCCACGTCATTTTTATAGGGCAAATTGGCCTCTTTAGCTTCTGATCCCTCGTTTCACCCCCCCTTTGGCTTTCTGACTCATCGTTTCATCTTCTTCGATCCTTCGTTTCTTCTTTCGGGTAACTGAAATCGGACGTTACAATCGTCCTCACTTGTAAAAATTTCATTCTCGAAATTTAAAAACGGATCTCAAGTATTTTTTTATTAAGCAGGTCAACAAAAATTTTCTATCAGACTTCCTTTTTATAATTAAGACATAATTTTAAAACAAATCTCAAGTATTTTTTTACCACTATGCCTTAATGGATATAATTATTAATTTGAGTTTACTTAAATTTTTTATTTTCATTATTTTTAAAATTTTATTGTAATTATCCTATTGACTCTTTCATCAATATTCTATTAATTTGTCTTAAACTCATCTCTTATACCACTTTTGTCACGACACGACCTGGAGCTGGGAAATAATCAAGATGGGAACTGAAGATCAGACAGTGGAAGTTAAATTTTTTTCATACTTATTTTCTATAACTAACTAACTACACATAAAGACCACTAAGCAGATTAAATTAAGGTAGTATAAATAAAATTTAACTCTTTATTGGCTATCCACGTTTTCTATAAATGTTTTCTTTGTTATCACTCATCTTATAATCAATTAAATTAACTTGAAATGTTAGTTTAAATATAACAGTGAGCTACACAAGTTAGTTAATACTCATAATTCTAAACTACAGGAATACAAGGAATAAAAAAGTAATATGCATATCAGTTAACTCTTTAATTAATCATTATAAATAATTGATCTTATTCAAAAACTCTCACTATATCAATTTTATATTGATACTATTTTATATCTGTACAACTGTCATAGGAGCACCGTCTGAAAATTTATATAAATTAAGGTACTTCAATATCAATATCTATTTTCATATACGTGCACAGGTATCTTTGTGTTCTCCCACTAATACTATAAGAGGTGACTTCATAGTCAGTCAGACACACACAAACATTCTATCAAAATCACTATTTACTAAGAGTATATTTCATTCTTATTTGTGTATCAGACAATATAGTTATAAATCATTTAAAGGATAATTTAAATAGTGATGTGCACATATAACATTCTTACAAAATGAACAAAAATTCACTAGAATTCAAAATTCTCGAGTTTGCGGTAATTTCGATAGTACTAATGAATGTATTTGGTCTAGAAGAAGCAAAATATCACCATAGTATAAAAACATGAGTACTCACTTCGATGTCGTTTAATTTATCTTTACGCCGACTTTTCTAAAACCAGAAGCCTAATATATTATAAAATTTAATTAATTTAATATTTTAATCAATTATTAACTTTTTATTATTTAATTATTAAATTTTATTATTTTTTTAATGTAATCCAAATTATATATATAATTATTATGAAAAATATATGTATAACATTCATATTAAATATTTTCATTAAAATTACGAAAACTCACTTTTATAATCTTCAAGACGAACCCTTTCGCTCGAGCCTCAACCACATGAGAAGAAGCTTGTCACGTGGAATCCACACAAAACCATCCTCGCTAGTGAGTACCTTCTTTGACTTCGTTCTTTTCATCCACTACAACTTCAATTTCGTCTCACCCAGCAGCTTGCGATGTCACCTCTTTCTCCTACACCGAATGCTCGAACTCAACCGGTCACCTCTTCCTTCAATCCCATTCACCAATTGCCTAGGGTTTCATTGGCTTCTTTCTTCCTCTTGCACAATTCTCTGGACATCGACACCTCCGTCCTCCTTCGACGACGTTCCCCCCCTCACGAGCTCTCGACGTCAACACATCCTTCCTCAACGACATCACCCTTGCTGCTGTCGAAACTAGCGTAAGCTACACCACATCTATCTTCGACCTAGCTTATGCTCGTTTCTCGCACTTGTCAATCTCTTGGTAAGTAACTCTCGCCTTTGTCACATCGTTTTTATAAGGCGAACTCACCTCCTTTGTTTCCGATCCCCTAATTTCACTTCTCCCTCTCTTTAGCTTCCCGAGTTATCATTTTCTCTCATTTGATTCTTCAATTTTTCTCTCGGGTAACTAAAACCGGGCGTTAACTAGTTTATAGTTTCAATCACTTTTTTTTTCTAAATTCTCTTTAACATCATTTCCAAGCATCCAAACACACCTCTAGTTATTAAAATTTCATTGATAACCAACAACTCATAATTGTGTTGTTTTATCATTACTAAATCGTTGCGTCTGGTGAATGACCTCACTACTAAGGTTGAGTAGCCTGCCGAAGGCAACAGATACAAATGGCAACCAATCGAGTGATATCATCCAAAATATTCAATTCTGACTTAGTGGACTAATCATCAATCTATAGCCTGATAGTGGTATAGTGATTCGAAGACTCAAACAAATTTGTTTTATGTAGGGGTGTCAAACCGCGTTCGGATTGACTTGAAATTAACCAGACCTAAAACTACTTAGACTTAAATCCAACCCAAATATTAAATGACTTATAGAATAGTCAACTTAAATGCCGCACATATAACCCATTTAACATAAGGCATAATAGCTATTCGGGTCAAATTCAAGTCGATTTTGAAACAATCTCGGGTTAGCAGGTCAATTATGGGTCAATTTTTGGGTAGAGGGTCAACCCAAACTGGACCCAAAAAACTAAATGGCTTAGGATTCTCAAAACCTGAACCCATAATTATTCGGGACAAATCAAATCCAAATTTTTCGATTCGAGTTAATTCGTTGGGTCAATTTTTGACGCTCTTAATTTTATGGAAACCAATATTAAAAAATGTATACTTAAGCGATCCGACCCGACCGGTACTCGTCCAAATTTGAAGAACATATGGATCCATTATTGATGCAAAACTCTTGTTGTTGAACATGTAAAACTAGCTCTCTATTTTCTTTCATACCTATTGTTGAATGGGTCACAATTTTCCAGGATCTTCCTTTGTTAATGGCCAGAAATCGCTGTCATGACCAGGCTAAGGAAAAGTGATTGGGTGAATTTTTCAATCTGAGTTTCGCCCTCTGCTTGTTTGCAGGGTGGAACTGGTAATCGATTTTAAAAGAACCTGCTGAAATTATTCATTCTATTTCTGCTACGAGTAGAAGAATTCCATTTCGTATTTTGTTTAGTTATGTTTTTTAATATCGAAAGATGATATTTCTTGTACCATTTCTGTGTCTTTACTTTTCTCTTCGCTGTAATGTCTATTCAGATGAGTTGTTGATGGATGAAATATGGTGGTTGAAAATTAACTTTTTGGTAGCAGAACCAGTATAAAGTTGGTTACATTACATTCCGTTTACCTTGTTTTGATGCGATGCGAATACACTAATTATAGATTTTGAACCAATATTTCTTTTGTATCTTAGTACTATTATTTTGTCCCTAGATCGTTTGATTTTTGGCGCTTTGTTCTTCGCCTTGAATGCTGTTGACTTCTACCGTGTTTGAGACTCTCTCTTCTATAAAAGTTGAAAATTTACATAAATATCACACAATTAGTTTTATGACTTTTGTGTTATAAACCTATACATGAAAATGTGTATATATCACTTTTAAAAAGGTTAACAATGGTGCTATTTTTAATATGATGTTAAAGATTTGATTGTATGCACCTAAATATATAAGTTTAGGTATTAGATTTGTAAATGCATGACTGTGTGCTTCGTATATGTAAATGCACCTAAAAAAATATATTAAACATATATCTACCAAAAAAATTAGTACCAAATTTGTTTGAGGTTTTTGAGACCATTTGATTTAGTACTAATTTTGATGATAAAAAAACATTGAAGTTTAAATGATAAAGGATTCATTTGTGTTTGTAAGCTTTGGTGTGTTTGGGATTAATTTTTGTTTTTTGTTTCTAATTTTGAAAATAAAAATAAGAAATAAATATTTTATGTTTTTAAAATGCTAAAAATAGAAAAAAAATATATGTTTTTATCTGTTTTTAAAACACTAGAATAACCCTTTGCCTAGCCTGCCTCTGTCCCCCCTCACCAGTAATCATCAACCTTTAATTGCCACCACCGCCTACCGCCACCCGTCGCTTGCCCGTTGACGTCGGCTTGTCGCCACCGGCGATCGTTGCCTGCCAGTTGCTTGCCACCTGCTAGTTGTTCGCCACGTTCGCCGCCCACTGAAAACGCCCACTTGCCATCATCGTCACCGCCGCCCACCGCCTTTTGCTGTTCACATTGGCCGCCGCTATCGGACGCCGCGCCAACAGGGGCTGCCGCCTGCCAGTCTGTATCTACCCACCGACGCATGCAGCCTGCCACCCACCCACTCGCCACCTTTGCCCGTCGCAATCGTTATCCTGTACATGTCCACTGCCGCCAACCCATACTAGTCACCGTCGTCGGTCATTTGCCGCCTGCCCTATCAGCCACTGCTCGCTGCTTGCCCGCCCACAGATAATACTTCGTGTTGGGTGGAGCAAGGAAGATATATACGCCATAGGCGGAAGAACTTAATACTAGAGTGCACGTGCACTCGACTATTTTAGGTAAAATAAAAGTTTTTCTTGAAAAAAATAAAAAATACCTAATTAAATATCTTTTATTTTTTTATTTTTAAAAATATATGCATCATAACAGTTCAAAACATGTTTTATATGACACACTATCAATCGGGCGATGCGTCATTTTGATCGCGAAACAATCAACTATATACTTGAGGTAGTTTATTTAATGAAAATGTGGATTAGAGAAGGTATCCTCAACTATCAAGGATGCTCTCGCATAAAAAACTAGCTACAGATTCAATGTTCTCATTAAGAGTAGTATTAAAGAAGTAATTTTGTAGCTATAACCTCAAATTATCCTGACTAATTATTTTATGATAAATGAAGTATTCTAACAATATAAAATGCTCCCTCTGACAGGTATCTGCTTAACTGATCAAATAAATCCCATCTAAAGTTGAGTATCATTAACCAGGTATGCAAAACAATCATGGTGTCCCAGTTGGATAAAAACTAATTAGATAATCAAGGTGTTACAGATAACCAAGGAAGCTATTTTTTTACAAGTATCAACTTAGCTGATCGAGGGATTTAGGTTGAAAGGTAATTACAATCGGCCGGGTAAGCAAAGTGGCCTAGTTGATAACAACCATCTAGATATTTGAGGTGATCTAAATAACTGAGATGAAGATATTAATCATATGTAATCCCAACCATCATTTATGAGCTTATATGAATAACTGACAGTGGAGTGGATATGGTTCTCGTAAAGTACAAAATAAAAAATTTAATCAAGTATCTATAAGCCAGAGATGCCCTGCCTCAAGTGTATGCTAGATAAGTGAGGTCGCCTAGCTACATGAGATGCTTAAGTAAGCAATAATCTACGTAATTCTTATTGAATATAGCAACATAATATCACCGGATAACGAGGTGTTCTGACTAGACATAGATCTATTAGATAGCTAAGGAGATCTAATCATGGCAACATGTCTTTTGATGAGGAAATTTAAATTGATCGAGTCAATCAAACTATCAAAGTGGTTAGATAAGTGAGGTGTTCAAACCATAAAAGGATGTTTTTGTATCATTAGTAAGGCAAGTCTTGATGTAGAAAGCATCAAGACTTAATAGGATCTCAAGGTGTTTTGATTAGACGGGGATCAACTAGTAAACGGGGTGGTCTAACCTATACAATATTTTTTTTTGACACAATAGTTAAAATTTATAGTCAATTCAAAGCATCAAGGGGTTGGCTAGCGAGGTGATCCAACTTATATAAGACATTTTCATCAAGAGCTAGCAAGATGACTCCAAGACTAGCAAGAAAAATCCTTCTAGGAAAAATATTGTGGGTATCAAGATATCCTACCTAGAAATGGATTGGCTGGATAAGCAAAGCGCTAGAGCTGATACGATATATTTTTCTGATAGGGCAATCAAAATTGACTAAATTAATCAAAATATCAAGGGGTTAAATAAATGAGATAGTCCAACCTACAATGATGTTGTTTCACCAAAAATTGACTAAGAAGTTTATATGATTCTTATTGAGTAAGGTAGCATACTTTAATCAAGTATAGAAATGAGATGCTCTAGTCAAAAACTAACAAAGTAGTCAAGTTAGTTCTATGGATTAAAACACCCTTTAATACTCAAAGACATAGGTATACTAACTAGACATGGATCAGCCTTAGAAGCAAGGTGCTTATGCATATAGAACCTGCTTTTAACAATATCTTTCTAGGTAAGTTTTATTTATCAAGTTCCATACACTAGTCCAAACACTAAGTGACTTTGCTAAATAAGGATTAGCTAGATTAAACAAAGTGGTCTTGCCAAAGATTCTTTACGAGATGATCGAGATTCACATAGTCAATCTGAATATATAGAGGTTAGATAAACAAGTTGGTTCAACATATTGATTATTTGAATATTTTTTATGGATATCTACCACGTTTATTGATAATGAATGTGATATTACTGTTTCAAACCCCGTATAAAATGTGTAACCAAAATCTCCATGAAAAAAAGCGCATCTTTTCTCACATTAATTGTTGGTTATACTAGGTACTAAACACCTGAAGGAAGATTACACTTCGCCTGAATGATAACCAAATATTCTTGTTAAGAGAAGGGCAAGGCCTCTCTCTCACACACATTTAATTATTTTTAAACTTCTTAAATTAATTTCTTAGCTAGTATAAGCAATCATTACCATAGAGCTTCTCATATGAAGGACATATCAAATGATAATTCATATATATTTATTGTTGAATGTTGAATTAAAAAATACATCACATTGATCCACCTAAAAATAACATGTTTTTAATTTACATTTTATGCTCATTTTAAGCTCATTTTTGATGATATTGCACTTTAAAGGAATGTATTTTGCATGTTTTTGGTTTCAAGTACATGGAAAGAACAATTGGAGTAAATGAAGATAAAATTGAGCAAAAATGGAAGATTTTGTATGGCGCATAGCGCTAGGTATCGAGCGAGCTGGCCAAATTTTGAGGGGTGCTTGAAGCGAACCTTGGTGATTTTTAGTAATTTATTATTAGGGCCAAATTTTGGACGAAAAGGGAGTCTTTTTGGAGGTGTGTTGGAGAAGACTTTTTGAAGGTTTTAGTCTGTGTGCGTGTGTGTGAGTGAGTGAGAATCTTTAGTTTGTGTAATAGTTTGGAGTTTGCTTCAAGAAAATTTTAGGATTTGCTTGGGGAGAAGACATAACATAAGTATTTTGTATTTGTGTTTAAATTTTTGTTGTAAGACTTTGCTTTCAATACAGATTATGTGTTTTTGTTTTATCTTCATGAATCCTGAGTTGTTTCCTTTCTTTCTCCTTGCATTTGGGAATTAATCTTGTCGGATGAGAATAATTTAAGGATTTCTTTTTTTTTAAAACATTGTGATGATATTTTCAACGTTCTTCATTGACATTTTCAAACTGGTCATTTGTATTCTTAAAATTCGTTGAGAAATATAATGACCCAGGAGGGCTATGATTTCACTAACTATTGAGTACCACATCTCAACTTGGGCAGAGCCTTTGCAATTACTTGAATGGAGTGCAAATAGATAGAGAGATAAGTTTTGATGGATGTAGAATTGATGTTTCTAGGGTGATGAGCTAGATACTTTTATCAATTGGTCTTAGAGTTTGGATCATAAGGGTCCCAAACAGGTCCTATAGAGAATGCACAATAGTTAATATGGAAGTAAGAGACCAGAATCTACCCAGCACTACTACACAAGCTGATGACAAGCTCTAGGTTGGCCAATGTTTTTTGCTAGCACCAAGTAGGGGTAAAGGATATGAATGCTCCTATTTGTCACAATACCACATTTGATTTTAAACATTATACTCCTACACTAATTATGATCTCATCGCTAGGGGAAAGGGATTTTAATTATTTAAGATTTTTCTAAAATTTTACCAGTCTTATTATATTAATTTTATTTAATTTAGTTAATTATAATTTTAGCATAAATTAATGAATTTAGGAAAACCAAACTTTTAGAAAATTTCAAATTAAGACCTGATAGTAGTAGACTAGAATTAGCCTAAGGGATTCTTACCTCGCTTTTCTGTGGGATCGATGATGGGGTCTTAAAAAAAACCCTGTATTACTTGAAACGATATGTATACTTATGTAGTACCCCTAGTGTGTAAACTATTTTCTAAATTTTATAATATTTTGATTTTGCAGACTAGCCGCTAAATATAAATTAGGTCAAGTTTTTTGCCATCTTTTGGAAGCTAAATTACTATGTAATTGCGGGTCAGGTCAAGTTTTTTAATTCCCCCACACTTAAACATTACTTGTCTTCAAGTAACTCTTTTTACTATATAAAAAGTTATAACTTATGGTAATGAGTTTTACTTACAGATTTTTATAGTTTTTGTCTTATAAATGCAATAGTGAAACTTTAGAAAATTTTTCAATAACTCAGGTTAAAACTAAAATGTAAGAATATCTAGTAGTCAAATCTAAGAGTTCTGATTTCCTATTCATTTCAAGAATAATTACAATTTATCATACTAAGGATGTTTAGAAAAATTATAAGAAAAAGAATTTTATGAGAACTCTACTAGTAAGGATGCTAATACTTCAAAAATAAGTTTAGAAATGTAAATAAGTTTCTTAAGATGATTCAAGTGAAACCAATTTTTGATTAGACATGTTCTCAAGCTTCTCATCACATAATTTTTTTCTTTTTTGCTTTTCTTTCTCTTTTGATTTTTCTTTTCTTTTCTCTTTCAAGATCATTTTCAATCATTTTTTTTTTCTTTTCATGTCATGTGAGGATTACTATATCTGGATAGCCTATAATGATTTTGAACTCCATCACCCTCCTCTTAATGTTAAAAACTTCTCACATTTCTTTACTAATAAATGTGTATTAGCTTTAAAGAAAGAATTTAAGATCCTTAATATTTTCAAAAATACTTTTTTTTTTTATTTTAAATAGTAAAATCTTAATCTTATACTCTTATACTAAATATCTTAACTCCAGAATTAACCTTTATCATTAAAAAAATTTACTTTAAGTCTACTATGACATTTTTAAAATAAAAAAATATAGTTATCTAAAGATAACTCAACATGTCGCAGGTTATGTTAAAATAGTTTTTGAAAATATAGTTTATTGAGGGCAAATAAGGTTCAGTTTCAAAAATATTTTCTCCCTTCCCCCAAACTTAAATTTTTAGTTAATTTAAAACAATACAATTCATATTAAGCATGAAGAAAGAGAAAAAATTAAAAGTTCTAAATAGGAGAACAATACATGTACAAGTAATAAAAACAGGTGCTGAGCAGTAATAAATCTAAAATTAACATGTATAACAATAAAAACTCAAGCAAAAGACTATTATAGCACATCTATCATATAAACTGAGCAAAAAGTAAATAGTGAATAATATAACAAAAAGAAGCAACATAAAAGTTCAATACAAATATACTCCCTAAGTACTAAACAAAGTATAAACATAACAATCCAAAAAAAGTACAACAAATAATTAACAACAGAAAATCCAAATATAAGAACTAAAATAAAAGAAAAACAACAACCGATTCATCTTCCTCATCATCATCTTCATCCAAATCTACGTCCTCCTCCATCTCGCTAGTCCCATATGATGTAAAATTGGGGCAAGTAGGAAATTCTACTGAATGATAGCCCCTCATGAATTTTGCCATAGCCTCATGATAAACACTATCAAAATTAGCTCTCCTCTGCGTATATTCATCATTACGGTACAAGTGAGCTTCTAAGCTTTTCACCTGATTTTGTAATGACAAAAAATCTCCTTGTTGTATAAATAGGTGGTCCATTACAGTATCCAGTGAAGTAGTATCAGAAGTGCAAGGTCTATAGGTTGATGTAGAAGGAATATCAGAACCTCCACTTCTAGATCTTGATCCGGAATGTTTTCCATAAATCTCCAAATTTGTTTTTCCAATAGGCTTATGAGATGGTAAAATCTCCTCCCATGTCTCATATTTAACTCCAGATTGAATGCACATGGTGGAAATAAGAGAAGGGAAACCCAAACCTCCAGTATTTCCTCCTTTAGAAGAAATAATCATATTCTTGTCTATAATAGAGCCAATGTCAATAGGTTTCTTCATCTGAATGAAATAGTTTGAAGTGGATTTTTCTTGGGTTACCTCACTAAAATGTTAGTTGGAAGCAATCTACTAGAAATAAAATAAGCCATGCACAAGAATGAACATTAAGCTTTGAAAATGAAAAGTTTGCCCGACATCCATTGTTTATCTTCCAAACACCATTTCCATTAGTCAAAGACCACATGATCTCATCCAATTCAGTGTCAGAAGGATTGAACTTAGAATAAAAGCAGGTAGGAACACTATGTAGTTGTAAACATGGTTGATCCGAATAGGGCCGATTTCCACATATTGCCCACGAACATAACCTAAATCATCTGATTCGTCAGAAAGGTTTGCATAAAACTCATGAATCATAGAAATCACATCAACAAAAGTGAAATAACAAAAATTCTCCCACTATCGTTCAACAATCAGATATTCAATAGTTCCCCCAGGATGAAAAAACTTTACTCTGTAATTAATTTCTTGGATTGCAAATCTCCATATCTATCCCGAGCTTTAGAACTAAAGAATCTTGCGCTATCAAAACTAGGCAGTCCTATGATCCCGATTTTTATATGTAAGGATTTATGAAGTTGACACCACTACAGTGCCAAAAACTTGATCCTTATATGAAAAGTAAGTTGTGTAAAATATATATCATTATAGGTAATTAATAATGAGATTTTACGCAAGTATACGTATCATTATCAAGTAATGATGGACTTTCTATTTAAGCCCCAAATATCAATCCCACAAGGAAGGTGTAAGTTAACAATGATAAATTTTATCAGGAAATTTAGAGAAAATCAAACAAAATCACTGTCACTAATTTCGAATGTTGAGATATTAACAAAACTAAATTACTTAACTATTAGCAAAATAGAAATGTAAATTTTGAATAATAACTACTAATCTACTAACTATATTTTTGTAATGAAGATTTCTTATGTGAAAAAACATCCTTCCCACTACAATGAAATTCTGGTGAAATGAGATGAGATAAATGTTTATAATATGTATTATGCCAAAAAGGAGCAATTTTAATTTTCTACCCTGATACAGTGCATATAAAATTATTAGTTAATCTTAAGTTTAGTCCCTAAATCCATGGCTAGGCTAGGAGGATACCGACTCCCACTTCAGAGCTCCCACTTCCCTTCCTCTAAAGGCTAACTCTCACTTTAATTTTTAAACACTAAGACCAAATTGAGCATTTTAGTCTGTTACCCTAAAGATTCTCCAATTTTACACCCAACAAAAAATATTTCCCTATTTATTTGCACTTAATTTCTTGAATGAATTTCTCCTTCATGAAATCAAATGTGACAAGATTCTCCAATTCTACACCCAAAAAAGAATATTTCCCTATTTATTTACACTTAATTTCTTAAACAAATTTCTCCTTCATGAAATCAAATGTGACCTTTATTTGCACTTAATTCCATGAACGAAATATTCCTTCATGGACTTAAATGTGATTCTCACTTTGTTGTTAAACCTCATACTCCATTTCCCGGATCATATGTTTCACAACATATTTTAACAAATCAATTGGTCAGATTAAAAAGTAAATTAAGTTCGGAGTTGAAAAATCATTACAATTTATTTTATATTTTAATTATGACACATTCATTTTATCTTTTCATTTCACCATGTCTCAGAGTAGGGGGAAAGATAGAGGGAACTACTCATTCATGAGAAAGATACAACAAAACACAAATTTCATATATAAAAGAAAGTTCATACAACACTAAATAAACAAACAAACTTATCTGGAACTCTTTATCAAAGTACATCCTTTGTAGACTTTCCTTAAAAATGCAGGAAGGACAACTCTCTCACTTTTCTCCTTCTCCAACACTCTTACAGAAAGTTTCACACTAAATCTCACCACAAATATGCTAAACTATGAAAGCAAATTTACTAATTGACTCCAATATGGTGGTGGAATGAAGATGGATTATGAAAATGTGGCGTGGTGGAACATTGTGGAGCAAAAAATGAACGTAGAGGAGCCCCTTTTCTGATGAAATTTGACCCCAAATAAAGCCCAAGGTCGGTTCTCCAATAGGTGCCTCCAAAAACTCTTCAAAAATCATCCAAATACATTGAACCTTCTAGAAACGTGGTCTGAACCGCCTTTGGCGCTGAGTAAAAATTCTCTAGCTTTCAGTTGTTCTGCGCTGTCGGTGCTGACCTTGGCACTGCCAGCGCTGAGTATTTCCTCAAAAACGTCATTTTGACTCCAAATTTCATCCTTTTTATTCCTTTTTGTTTTAAGCCCTAAAAATCAACAACCTGCAAGAAAACATCAAAATACCTTCCATTAAAGTGCAATATCATTAAAAATCAACAGAAAACATCAAAATACCTTCCATTAAAGTGCAATATCACCAAAAATAAGTATAAAATATGGATCTAAAAATGCATATATTTTCGGTGTATCAAAATCCCCCAAACTTACATGTTATTTGTCCTCAAGTAACTTCTCTACTACATAAAAATATGACTTATGATAAAGAATTTAACTTTTAGACTTCCATATTTTAGTTCTCTAAACATAATAGTTTAACTTAAGAAAAATTTAAAATAATTTCAGTTAATACTAAAGGTGTAAAGATATTCAATAATTAAGTCTAAGGTTTTTGATCCTATATTTCTTTCAAGAAAATTGCAATTTGTTATATTAAAGTCACTTAGAAAATTCATATGAAAAAGAACTTCAAAAAACTTTATTAATAATTAAGTTAATATTCAAATCAAAAGTTTAGAAAATGTATCCAAGTCTTTTTCCTTAAGTTGATTCAAGTGAAACCAATTTTTAATTAGCATCTCCTCAAGCTTCTCCACACATCTTTTCTTTTTCTTTTCTCTCTTTTGTTTCTTTTCTTTTTTTCTTCTCTTTTTGTGAGGATTACTATATCTAGATAGCCTTTAATGATTTTGAACTTTACTATCCTCTTCATAAAGTTAAAAACTTTTACATTTATTCACTTAACAAATTTATATTAACTTAAAGATTTCATAAAGTTTAATTCTTTTCTTCTTACATGAATTTAACAAATTTTATTAACTTAAAGATTTCATAAAGTTTAATTCTTTTCTTTTTACATGAATCTTTTAAGATTTTTTTAATATTTCAAAAATACAAAATTTCTTTACTAAAAATAGAAAATTATAGTCTTATTCTCTTTTTCAAAAATACCAAAGGTCATGTTAGCTTTAAAATTTTGAAAATTTAGTTAAGTGAGGCAAATAAAATTTAGTTCTTTCTCTAATTTAAAAATGATTTTTCTTCTTTCCCCCAAACTTAAATTTTTAAAAAATTTTTTTTTTACATGAAGTACTTTAAAAAAATGAAGGCTGAAAGAAAGCACTAAATACATAAAAAAAATTCATACTTGCTAGAGATTCTGATTTTTGAACATAAATTTTGAAATACTGCAGGTGCTAATATGAAAACTACAAGGCTAAAAACATTAAATTGCACATAACACATAAAATTTGTTGAGAAAGAGCTAATCACAAAACAGAACAAAGTGCTGAAAATAACAACAGAACTTAAACTAAATTCTAAAAATGAAAACAGTTTTTCACAATACAGTTTCACATAACATAACAACAGAGTCTCAACAACAACATAACACAAACAATACAACTACACAATACAAGCACAGACAAACAAACAAACAAAAAGATCACCAGTCATCATCTTTCTTATCATCGACATCTAACTTCTGCCACTGATATGGAGTATAAGTAGGGTGAATAGGGAACTGAATTGTATGGTCACCCCTCAGGTATCTCACTAAAGGATCATCATAAGCAGCATCATACTCAAATTTTTGGAGAATAAGATCATCAGTGTGAGCATTTTTGGCCTCCATATTTTGCATCCTATGATCCATCCTCAAACTATCTCCCTGCTGAATCATCATCTGGTCCAACAACTCACTGTTGCTGTGGTCACTTGAAGTAGGCTCACTAAAAGTAGGGGTTCTATAAGTAGAAGGAATATCCATGGTCTGTCTTCTTGATCTCCAATCAACATGGGACTCATAAGTCTTGATGTTGGCAGGTCCAATCTGTCTCTAAGGCTCAATCCACTCCTCATCAAGTCTGAAACCAACTCCTGCATGCTCACAAAGTGTGTAAATGAGAGCAGGGTGTGCCAATCCACCAGTGATCTCTCCTAGAGCAATAGATCAAATGTTCATATAAATGATAGAGCCTACATTTATATCCATCACTTGCTGAATACAGAAGTTCAGGATGGCTCTATCCTTGATCACTTCACTATGATGGTTTGTTGGAATCATCCTCCCAGAAATAAAATATTGTCAGGCCTTAGACACTATATTTAACATAGAAAGGGGAAAGTTAACTTTAACTCCATTCTTTATTTTCCAAGATCCTTTCTCACTAGTCTGAAAAGAAATAACTTCATCTAAGGCTTGATCTGTACCAAAAAACAAATGATAATGGAATCTATAAACATCTTCTAATTGATAAAACTCATTGATTTTTCTTGGAGTAAACTCTGCCCTTTTTCCTTGAACAAAAATAAAATCATCAGAAGCCTCATGAAGGTTGGCATAAAATTCCATCACAATCCAAACTATCGCATTGACAGTAAATAGCAGAAGTTTTCCCACTGCCGAGCGATAATCAATCGTTCAACTTCTCCTCCCGGATTTTTAAAAAATCGGTCCTGAATCACTTTTTTATTTTCTTGAAGACTATGAAATCGAGTGCTGGCTCTAAAGCTAATAAACCTTTGCTCGTCATATTCTACCTTCCTTTTGCTCGATCTAGGTGCCATAGAAAATCTAGAAAAAATTGGAAAAAAAAATCCGAATAAATCCCAAAATTCCGAAAATCAAAATGTAAATCACTTTAAACTTAAATACACTAAGTAATAGATCTTCACCAAAGTATTTTCTCAAAATCTCTCAAAAAAATTTTAAAATTTTGGATCTAGTTAATGTGAGAAAATTTTTTGGTGAAAATAAAAAAAAATTAGTTTAAAGTGTAGCTCTTACCTAGAGAAAATGAAATCCGAAGTTTCTTTGCCTCTAAATCGCCTCAAATTCGCCCAAAATCAAGCCCTAGGTGCAAAACCGAAAGTTGAAGGTGTCTTAAGGGGTAAAAATGGAGGTTTGCGGTGAAAATCATGAATTAAAGGGTTAATTCGTCGTTCTCAGGTCAAAGGCGCCGTC
This sequence comes from Phalaenopsis hybrid cultivar, assembly GCA_002079205.1. NCBI lineage: Eukaryota > Viridiplantae > Streptophyta > Magnoliopsida > Asparagales > Orchidaceae > Phalaenopsis > Phalaenopsis hybrid cultivar. The sequence continues at coordinate 378,968 of JXCR01103810.1, read as the reverse complement.
GACGCCAATGCCAGCGCTGAAGGACCGAAATTTACTATTTTGATTTTCAAATTTTCAATTTCTTTCAATTTTCTCCAAAGATTTTAGTATTTTTAAACACAAATTTTTATCTAAATTCATAAATACACATTTCACAAACAATCATTTTCACAAACAACAACAAAGTGTTTTTTATATATGAAAATACACTTTTTTACAAACACATTTCATTAATCATAAATTCACACCTATTAAGCAAACTAGTTATAAATCAGCCTCGAAATCAAGCCACAACACTAAACGCTGACACAAAACTATAGACATTATCAAAGTTCAAAATTCTAAAGCAAAAAAAAAAAAAAACCAAATCAAACTTAACCAAATCCACACAATTACACTAAACTCTTAAACACTTTTAAGCAAGTAGAGAATTCACAATCTTCAATCATTCAGTCTCATCTTCAGTGCTTTCACCTCCTCTAATATCTCCCATAGATTGGTAATGAACATATAGGTTGTAGAAGGATCAGTATGGAAATTGATCTGTCGAATTTTCTTCGATCCACCCCTTTTCTTTAAACATCCGAACTAATCCTACTTTAAAAATTCTAGTGTGATCAAAATTCTCTTTCATTCTCAAATCTAAGTGATCAAAAAGGTACTTGAGATCTCCCACTGCATTCATAACACTCTAAAGTTCTCTTTCAATTTTCTTCAATTTCTTCTCTAAAGAAAACGAACTTCCAACTGTTGGTGGCATTAATGGAGTTGAAGCATGTGAAGAATGATCTATAATAGCATTTAGTGCTTCATTTTCATTACCAACATACCGATCATCAATAGGAATCATGGGCCCTACGGTAGTAAAACTTTTTCCCAATTTTCATATGACACTTGGGATTGACTGCAAATTAGAAAAATTGTGGAAGGATGCCCAAGTACATAAATTGACACATTCATAATGATTCTTATCACAAATTTAAATATAATTGAACCTATATTAATAGGTTTCTCCATTTGAATACAGTAGTTCGAAATAGTACTCTCCTTGGTGACTCTACTAATCTTCATAGTAGGGAGTAATTTTGCACAAATAATGAAATGACATTGCTTGAAATTAGATTAATAATGAAGTAGGAAAACTAATATATCCTTCATCTCGTACTTCCCACATATCACTTTCATCCGTCAGAAAATTATAAATATCTTGCATCAAATCTTGCATAAGAATGAAATTTACATAATGACTAATTGGAACATTTTCTATCATATATAATTCATTAATCATCGCAGAAGTAAATGGTACAGCCTTGCCTCGTACGAAGACAACTCCTTGGGTAGTTCAATGTAGATTTGCATAGAACTCCTTCACTACAGGTACAACAACCACAACGGTAGTGTAACATAGAACTTCCCATCGCCTTTGCAGAATAATCTTTTCAACTGGAGCACTTGGATTGATCAACCCGTGATTAACAAATCCTCTTTCCTTGATCAATCTCTTCTTCTTAATAACTTTATCGTATAATCTCTGCACGTTGAAACTAATAAACTTTTTTCTATTGAAAACTCCATACCTTGAAGTATTTCTAGAATTGGAAGCCATGTAATCCAAAAATAGAAAGTTTCTAGACGTCCTAGGTAGTTTTTAGGACTTTAAAAACACCTCCCGGCGGTTATTATGGAGCGAAATCTCGCCAAAGTTAGCCAAAAGTCACAAAAACCGTCCAACCGCTCTCGGCGCCGCCGGTGCTCCCGATGGGCACTGCCAGCACTGAGATCCGTTCTCTTGGGCGCCGTCGGCGCCAGTGGACAAATTTTTGTGATTTTGATTTTTCGTTCAATTAGATTCCAACATTTCTTCCAATACCAATATTGGACTTAATTTATAATAAATGCAATTGTGTAAGATTATTATCTAGTAATATATAAGACACTTAATAAACTAAATAGTAATACATAGCAATATAAGTATGGGCTGCCTCCCACATAGTGCTTGGTTTAACGTCGTCAGCCCGACATACCATTTGTTTAGTTGGGCTGACTTAACATTAAAACTTCTTTAAATTGAGGTAGGTGTCTTTCATAATAGTGTTTCAAATGATGCCCATTAACTTTAAATATCTTTCCAGTGTTAAGATCTATAATCACAACAGTTCCAAAATGATAAACTTTAATCACTTTAAATGGTCCTAACCATCTGGATTTCAGTTTTACTGAAAATAATCTGAATCTTGTATTATATAATAGAACTTCTTGTCCAGGTTCAAATTTCTTCTAAATAATCTTTCGATCAGACCATATTTTCATTTTCTTTTTATAGATTTTTGCATTATCATATGCTTCATTTCTAAATTCCTCAAGTTCATTGAGTTGTAATAATATTTTCTCACCAGCATCTTTTAAATTAAAATTAAATTCCTTAATAGCCCAAAATGCTTTATGCTCTAATTCCACAGGTAAGTGACATGTTTTTCCAAATATCAGTCTGTATGGGGACATTCTTATAGGAGTTTTATAAGCAGTTCTGTATGATCATAATACAATATCAAGTCTAGCAGACCAATCTAATTTATAAGGATTTACAGCTTTTTCTAAAATGCGTTTAATTTCACAATTTGATATTTCTGCTAGACCACTAGTCTGAGGATGATAAGAAGTAGAGAATCTATGCATAATATCATATTTCTTAATTAATTTTTTGATTCTCTTATTCCTGAAATGAGGTCCTCCATCAGTAATAATTACTCTTAGCATTCTATATCTTGTAAAAATATTTTTAAACAAAAATTTAGAAACACTATGAGCATCACATCTAGGTACAACAATAGCTTCAATCCATTTGGACATTTAATCAACATCAAGTAATATATATATAAATTTCCAAATGAAGGCATAAATGGTCCCATAAAATCTAATCCCCACACATCAAAAATTTCAACTTTGAATGTTTAGTTTAGAGGCATTTCATTTCGTCTAGATATATTTCCTACACGTTAACATCTATCACATGTTTTAATATATTCATTAACATCTTTAAAAATAGTAGGCCAATAAAATCCAGCTTGTAAAATTTTATATGCAGTTTATTTGTTCCAAAATACCCTCCAAATTCAAATCATGACATTTTTCAATTATCTGTTGAGTTTCTTCATAAGGCACACATCTTCTAATAATTAGATCCTTACATTGTTTATATAAAAATGGGTCATCCCAAAAATAGTCTTTTGAATCATATATAAACTTCATTAATTGTGGATTTTTATATCAGGTGGTAGAATATCACTTACAATATAATTTACCATATCAGCATACCACAGCACATCCATTTCATCAATATTATATAATATTTCATCAGGGAAATTCTCTAAAATTTCATTTGTAAAATTAGTTAATATTTCTATTTCTATTCTAGACAAATGATCAGGTATTTGATTATCATTTCCCTTTCTATCAATCACGGTAAAATCAAATTCTTGCAATAGAAGTGTCCATCTAATTAATTTTGGTTTAACATCCTTCTTTTGCATTAAATATTTAATGACATAATGATCTGTATGCACTATACATTTAGTTCCAATTAAATAAGATCTAAATTCATCAAAGGCTTAAAAAATAGCTAATATTTCTCTTTCGTAGGTAGTATAATTAATTTGAGCTTCATTTAGAGTCTTACTAGCATAATATATAACTTTAAAAACTTTATCGTGCCTTTGTCCTATTATTTCCCCAATAACATAATCACTAGCATCGCACATTATTTCAAATGGTTTCTCCCAGTCAAGTGTACTATTATAGGTGCAGTGACTAATTTTTTCTTTAATAATTTAAATTCTTTTATGCATTCTTCATTAAAATCAAATTTTGTATCTTTTTCTAAAAGTTGGCAAAGAGGCTTAGTTATTTTTGAAACTTTTTTTATGTAGCGCCTATAAAAACCTGCATATCCTAGAAAACTTCTCACCCCTTTAACACTAGTAGGCGGTGGTAATTTTTCTATAACTTGAATTTTTGCAGGATCTACCTCCATGCCGTTTTCAGAAATTTTATGCCCGAGTACAATACCTCCTGCAACCATAAATTGACATTTTTCCCAATTTAATACTAAATTGAATTTTTCACATACTTCCAGAAATTATTCTAAATTATTAAGGCATAATTCAAACTAAGTCCTAAATATGGAAAAATCGTCCATAAACACTTCCATTCCATGTTCTATAAAATTACTAAAAATTGACATCATACATATTTGAAATGTTGCAGGTGCATTGCATAGTCCAAAAGACATTCTATAAAAAGCAAATGTTCTATATGGGCTTGTAAACGTTGTTTCCTCTTTATCCTCTAGAGCAATTGAAATTTGGTAATAACGGGTATATCCATCTAAAAAGCAATAATATTTATTCTCTGTCAATCTATCCAACATTTGGTCTAGAAAGGGTAAAGGAAAGTGATGTTTTCTGGTGGCCATATTTAATTTTCTATAGTCAATGCAAATTCGCTAACCAGTTACTTATCTTATTGGTATTAATTCATTTTTCTCATTTTCTTCAACAGTCACTCCTCATTTCTTCGGGACACAGTGAATTGGGCTTACCCAAGTACTATTTGAAATAAGATGTATAATTCCAACATCTAACCATTTTAAAATATCTTTTTTAACAACTTCTTTCATAATTGGGTTTAATCTTCTCTGAGGATCAGCTTTAGGTTCATATTGCTCATCTAATAAAATTTGGTGCATACAAATTGAAGGAGTAATTCCTTTAATATATGCTAAAGTCCATCAAAAAGCTTTTTTATAGTTTTTCAACATTTCTATTAACTTTTGTTCCTAAATTTTAGTTAACTCGGAAGATATAATAATTGACAATGTAGACGACTCTCCTAAAAATACATACTTTAAATGGGCGAGTAATATCTTTAATTCAAGTTCAGGTGGTTTAATACTTGAAGGAATAAGATTTTTACTATCGTTTTCCAACAAGTCTAACGTTTCAAATTTGCCCTGAATATAATCCAAATCTTCTTCTTTAATTTCATCTTTATTCTCAAAAATTTCTCCTTGCTTAAATTTATCTTCTAATTCTTTCTTAAATTGTTCATTACTTAGATAATCAGCTACTTCCATCCTGAAACATTCATTATCTTTTTTAACTGCAGGATATTTCATAGCTTTTGTTATATTAAATTTTACTTCTTGATCATTAACTCTTATTATTAATTCTCCTTTTTGTACATCTATTACAGCTCTTCCTGTTGCAAGAAATGGTTTCCCTAAAATAATAGGAATCTCTTTATTTTCCTCCATATCCAATATTATAAAGTAATAAATTTATCCACTTTTACTAGTACATCCTCTATAACTCCTTTTGGATAAGTTATTGATTGGTCAGCTAACTGAAGAGTTACAATAGTAGGGGAAATTTCTCTCAAATCTAAACGTTAAAAAATTGATAAGGACATAAGATTGATACTCGCTCCTAAATCACATAAAGCTTTTCCATAAAAATTTTCACCAATTGCACAAGGTATAGTAAAACTACCAAGATCTTTTAATTTTTCAGGAAGCGTTTTCTAAGTAATAGCACTACACTCTTCACTGAGTGCAACGGTCTCATGATCTGTAAAGTTCATTTTCTTATTTAGTACATCCTTCATAAATTTCAAATAACTTTGCATTTGTTCCAAAGCTTCAACAAAAGAAATATTTATTGTTAACTTCTTAAGCATTTACAAAAATTTGGTAAATTTTTTATCTTTATTCTTCTGCTTCAGTCTTTGAGGAAATGGAGGTAATGGTTTTTCTAAAGAAACCTGTGTTTGTTCATTTTCCTGTTGATCATTTTCCATTTCTTCCTTCTCTTCATCAACTNGTTTCAAATTTGCCCTGAATATAATCCAAATCTTCTTCTTTAATTTCATCTTTATTCTCAAAAATTTCTCCTTGCTTAAATTTATCTTCTAATTCTTTCTTAAATTGTTCATTACTTAGATAATCAGCTACTTCCATCCTGAAACATTCATTATCTTTTTTAACTGCAGGATATTTCATAGCTTTTGTTATATTAAATTTTACTTCTTGATCATTAACTCTTATTATTAATTCTCCTTTTTGTACATCTATTACAGCTCTTCCTGTTGCAAGAAATGGTTTCCCTAAAATAATAGGAATCTCTTTATTTTCCTCCATATCCAATATTATAAAGTATACAGGGAAAATAAATTTATCCACTTTTACTAGTACATCCTCTATAACTCCTTTTGGATAAGTTATTGATTGGTCAGCTAACTGAAGAGTTACAATAGTAGGGGAAATTTCTCTCAAATCTAAACGTTAAAAAATTGATAAGGACATAAGATTGATACTCGCTCCTAAATCACATAAAGCTTTTCCATAAAAATTTTCACCAATTGCACAAGGTATAGTAAAACTACCAAGATCTTTTAATTTTTCAGGAAGCGTTTTCTAAGTAATAGCACTACACTCTTCACTGAGTGCAACGGTCTCATGATCTGTAAAGTTCATTTTCTTATTTAGTACATCCTTCATAAATTTCAAATAACTTTGCATTTGTTCCAAAGCTTCAACAAAAGAAATATTTATTGTTAACTTCTTAAGCATTTACAAAAATTTGGTAAATTTTTTATCTTTATTCTTCTGCTTCAGTCTTTGAGGAAATGGAGGTAATGGTTTTTCTAAAGAAACCTGTGTTTGTTCATTTTCCTGTTGATCATTTTCCATTTCTTCCTTCTCTTCATCAACTTCAGTTTCTCTTTGGATTCTTGTTTCAATTTCTTTTCCACTTCGTAATTGAATAACTTTAATTTGCTCTTTATTTTAATCTTTTGGATTAACTTCCACAGTATTTGGATGAATTCCAGAAGCTCTGTTACTAAGTGCAGTAACAATATGTCCTAATTAATTTTCAATATTTCTAATAGCAACCTCTTGATTTTGTATTTGATTTCCCATATTCAACATCACTTCTTCCATCATCAGCTTCTTTTCCTTAACTTGTGGGTTAGGATTTGAGTTAAATATAGGAGGATAATAAGGTTGAAAATGAGGATTTCCTTGATTGTTCAGATTTTCAGATGGATTCACCAAATTATTATAATTATTCCAACTAAAATTAGGGTGATTTTTCCATCCAAGTTTAAAATAGTTAGAATAGGGATTGTTATTTTGATTATTTATAGTGTTTAAGGTTTCGTAAAATGATTGAGTATCAATGATCTGTCCTAGGAATTTTCCTCTAATACTGGGGGTATTTGAGAATAGTTCACTCCTATTTGATCAATCTTTTTAGAAATAACAACAATTTAAGATGTCAAAATAGACATTGCATCAGAATCATGAATACTAGCTACTCTCTTAGGATTTACCCTTTCATAGGGCCATTGAAAATTGTTAGTAGCATTTTCTTCAATTAAAGAATATGCTTCATCAAAAGGTTTTGACATTAATGATCCGCCCACAGCAGCATCTATAATAGATCTTAATGACCTACTAATCCATTGTAAAAGGTTTGAAGTATTAACCAATCTGGCAAAGCATGGTGCTAACATATCTATAATAGATCTAAATGATCCTACTAATCCATTGTAAAAAGTTTGAATTATTAACCAATCTGGTAAAGCATAGTGTGGACATTTTTAAGAAGATCCTTAAATCTTTCCCAGGCTTCATATATCGATTCCCCTTCAAACTGACAAAAAGGTGTAATATCATTTCTAAGCTTAGCAGTTTTTTAGGGGGGGAATATTTAGCGAAGAATTTTTGTGATAGTTCTTTCCAAGTTCTAATAGATCTAGATGCTAATGAATTTAACCAAGCCTTGGCTTTATCCCTTAATGAAAAAGAAAAATAGTCTAAGCCTAACAACATTATTAGACACCCCATCATATTTAAATGTAGCATAAATTTAATGAAAACAAGTAAGATGTAAGTTAGGATCTTCAGTAGGTGATCCTCCAAACTGATTATTTTGTATCAGTTGGATAATAACAGGTTTAAGCTCAAATGAATTAGCAGCAATATCAGGATTTTGAATAGTTAAATAAAGTTCATCTGCTGTTGGATTCACATAATCTTTTAAAGGTCTTTGTGGATTCTCATTTATTGGATTTTTTATATTACTTGCATTTCTTTCAAATTCTTAATTTCTCTTTGTTGTTTTTGAATCTTTCCAATAGTATGTTCTAATTTTGAATCGTGAGGTACTAAACCTTCAGATCCAATATTTCACATAAGCAAAGTAAAATTCTTTAAAATAAACTCTTAAATAAGTTTTTTTTTNTTGTGTTTATATATATATATATATATATATATATTATCTAAATTTCCTAATTTATCAAATTTATTTAATTAAATTAAATTTAATCGTTATTTTCCCCGACAACGGTGCCAAAAACTTGATCTCAATTTTTATATGTAAGGATTTATGAAGTTGATACCACTACAACGCCAAAAACTTAATCCTTATATGAAAAGTAAGTTGTGCAAAATATATATAATTATAGATAATTAATAATGAAATTTTACGCAAGTATACACATCATTATCAAGTAATAATGGACTTTCTATTTAAGCCACAAATATCGATCCCATGAGGAAGGTGTAAGTTAGCAATGATAAATTTTATCAGGAAATTTACAGAAAATCAAACGAAATCACTGTCACTAATTTTGAATGTTGAGATATTAATCAAACTAAATTACTTAACTTTTAGCAAAACGGAAATGCAAATTTTGAATAATAACTATTAATCTACTAACTATATCTATGTAATGAAGGATTTCTTATGTGAAAAAACATCATTCCCACTACAATGAAATTCTGGTGAAATGAGATGAGATAAATGTTTACAATATGTATTGAGCCAAATAGGAGCAATTTTAATTTTCTACCCTGATACAGTGCATAAAAAATCATTGGTTAATCTTAGGCTTAGTTCCTAAATCCGTGGCTAGGCTAGGAGGATATTGACTCCCACTCCAGAGCTCCCCTTCCCTTCACTTGAAGGCTAACTCTCACTTTAGTTTTTAAACACTAAGAACAAATTGAGGATTTTAGTCTTTCACCCTAAAGATTCTCCAATTCTACACCCAATAAAGGATATTTCCCTTTTTATTTGCACTTAATTTCTTGAACAAATTTCTCCTTCATGTAATCAAATATGACCCTCACTCTGTTGTATAACTCATACTCTACTTCCCAGATCATATGTTTCATAACATTTTTTAACAAATTAAATAAGCATATGTTATCTAAAAATATTTTAGGAATCATGTGTAATCTAAAAATATTTAGTAAAATCTCTAATGAGTTCCAAATATAACTTCATAAGACTCCAACAAACACATTCTAAATGAAATAAGCATTCATGCATGGATTTCTCACTATTTTCATAAAAAATCAAATTTTCGGCCACAATGTGAAAGAAATTCATGGTGAAATTAAAAATATTTTATACTAAAACGTAGATCTTACCAAGCAAAGATGAAGCCTCAACTCTAAGCCAATCAAGTACAAATCCAAGCCTTAGGGGAGCAAGTTGCGAAATAGAGGAGGAAGGAGACTAACCAAGGTGAAAAAATGGTGAAAACCGTCAGTTTGGTTCTAAAATGTGTTTTGGTTCGGTCTGACTCCATGCTTTGCCTAATGAGTGGCATTATGTCACCATTCAAACATATTCAGATTTTGGAAAATTTTGTATATTTCGAAAGAGCAAAGCAAAACTAAGATTTTCATTAACTTTTCAGTTTTAACGGTTATTTTGAAATTTATTGAGTTCCTCGACATTCCAAAATTTAAGTGCGCAGTTTCATTTCAAACAAATAAGAGAAACTTTTTACACCAGAAAAAAACTTGTTTTCTTATATTAAAAATAGGTTCAATACAAACAAAACAACATAGGCTTAAATAGATGTCAATACAAACATGGACAAACTTTCAGAAGTGCCTAAGGTCATTACAATAACAAAGCCGACACACCACACATAAAGACTCAATATAAATAGATTTTCACATAATCAAACACTTAAGAGTAATTATGCTCAATGTTGTCCCCCAGATTTTCACCCCTCAAATAAGTACTATCAAATAGATGGTAGAACGGAGCACGAGGAAAATCTTGAGGAATCTTATCATCAATCCATTTGTTGTTGCTATACATACCTACTTAGTAATCTTGGAAGCATGACATGTGGTTGAATTGAAGTTTCAACTGCCACTCTAAGTGCTCATACTGATGGTACATGCCACTCAACTTGTTATGGAGATGAGATAACTCATCTTCAATCTTTCCAAGTTTATCCATGATCTGCTTCAGACTTAATGCAAGAAATCCATTGAAGTAGGTCTGAACATCTCTATTCACCATCTTCTTATCTTCAAACCTTCCATTACTACTACTCTCCATTGCTTTTATAAGTATGGATTTTCTACTCTATACTCTGTCCAAAATGTTTAGAACTATGAAGGGATGCCTCCATTTCCGTTCGATACAGTTTTATAAAGAAGAAGAGAGAAGAGGAAGGCAGAAAATAAAATTTTGGGCTGTTTAGGGGAGTTATTCAAATTGTGGCACTATCACGCCAGATCTAGCGCTATAGCGCCAAACTAATTCAAATGTCGCAATTCTTTTGTCTCCTCCTCATTTTCATCAATAAAATAATGTTTTGTGTCGTCTTAGTCATGTAAAACTCAATATCACTTCATAATCTCATCATAACAACAATCAGTATTCATCAAACCACTAACAATCCAAGCATCCATAAATCATCAATCAAGCTGATCGATCCACACTAAAGAAAAAAAAATTCAATATTAACAATCATGACTCAAACATACTAAATCAAACTACACTGATAACTATGGGTTACCTCCCATAAAGTACTTGGCTTAACGTTGCCATCCCGAAAAAGGGTTTCTCCCATATCAAAATTCCATTTAAGTAATCTTTGAGCAATTGCCCAATCATTTTCAGGTCTAGGGATTCTTACAAAATTCTTAAATTTTAATTTTTTAGTCAGCGCTTTCTTTTCTCAATTTGCATATTAATTTTATCCTTAAAATTAATAAGCAATAGATCTCTCTATGTAAATTCAAGATCTCCAAAATTTTGGATCGGATTCTCTTTAAATAATTTAAATTCAGGATCAAATATTGCTAGATTACTCTTCTGTCTCAAGTTATCTTCTAATTCTTCCCCTTTGGGCTGAAGAAATGTTAGAAATGGTTTTTCTATATCTATCTTGGTTGACAAAATAGGTATTTTTAATTTCTTAGGAATTTCTTCCAGTGGTCTTTCAATCTCCTTTTCCTCTTTTCTCAACTCAACATTTATTTGAACCATATCCTCCAATTCTCTTCCGCTTCTAAGTTGGATAGCTTTATATTTCCTAGTATTTTTCTCCTCAAGGTTTTTCTCAGAGCCACTATGTAAAATCTCTGGAGGATAACTGTTAATTGAATTAATAATCTGCCTCAGTTGGTTTTCTATATTCTTTATTGCAGCCCCTTGACTTTCTAGTCGACTCTCCATTTGAATAACAATCTCTTCTAATACATCCTTCTTTTCATTCTATGGGTTGAAGATAAAATTACGAGGAAAAGATAGTCCAACATTAAAATTGTCATGGTCATTCCAATTACATGTCTAATTAAATTGATTATCTTCCTAAAATTGGTTTTCTCCTCTACAATTATTATTCCAGTTATAGTTTAAATGATTTTCCAAACTTGGATTGTAATACTCACAATAATGATTGTATATCTCATGGCTAGTTTTGAAAGAGTTAGTTTCGATCAATTGTCCAAATGAATTTTCCTCAATATTTGGGGGCCCTTGAAGATAACTTTATACATATTTATCTAACTTCCTCGCAATATCTGTAACTTGAGAAGCTAAAGTAGTAAGCATATATTCTTGAAAATTTGTTACCTTCTTGGGGTTTACTCTTTCGAAGCTACTAGTATTATAATCCAAATTTCAATAATCATTATACTGTCAATCTGCCATTTTTACATTAAATTCATGGAGTCTTTTCTAATTCATAATCATTGTAAAAGTTCTCTAGAGTTCTGAGTCATATAATCCAAGGTCTGCAGCTCTCGAGCTACACATACAAATCTAATAACTTAACTAATAGGATATATATCAAAAATATTTTTGGTATTTTGAGATTTTCTTATAAAATAATCACACAATAACTAAACACACTATATAATATTATTATAATTTCCAAATCTAAGTGTTACAAGTCAACTAAATTTCTCCTAAAATTCTTATTGTAGCTTCCCTGACAATGACACTAAAAACTTGATCTGAACCGCAACTACATAGTAATTTAGCTTCCAAAAGATGGCAAAAAACTTAATCTAATTTATATTTAGTAGCTAGTGTAAAAAATCAAAATATTATAAAATTTAGAAAATAATTTACACACTCAGAGTACTACATAAGTATAAGTGAGGTAAGAAATCCCTTAGGCTAATTCTAATCTACTACTATCAGGTTTTAGTTTGGAATTTTCAAAAAGTATGGTTTTCCTAAATTCACTAATTTACGCTAAAATTATAATTAATTAATTAAATAAAAACTAAATATAATGAGACTGGTAAAATTTTGGAAAGATCTTAAATAATTAAAATCCCTTTCCCCTTACGATGAGATCTTAATTAATGTAGGAATAAAATGTTTAAAAATCAAATGTATTATGATTAATAGGAGTATTCCTATCCTTTACCCCCTCTCGGTGCTAGTAAAGAACATTGGCTAACCTAGAGTTTTTCACCAGCTTATGTAGTAGTACTGAGTAAATTTTGGCCTCTCACTTCCATATTACCCAATGTGCCTTCTCTATAGGACTTACTAGGGACCCTTACGATCCAAACTCTAGACCAAATTGATTAAAGAATCTAGGCTGTCACCCTAGAAAAATTAATTCTATGCCCATCAAAACTTATCTTCCTATCTATTTGCACTCCCCTTAGGTGATTGCAACGAATCTTCCCAAATTAAAATGTGGTACTCACTAGTTGGTGAAATCATAGCCCTCCCGGGTCATTATGTTTTTCAACGGATTTTAACAATGGAAATGATCAATTTGCAAAGTCAATGATTAACCCGTGAAAATACCATCACAATGTTTTAAAATAAAAAGAAATACTTAAATTATTCTCATCTGAGAAGATTAATTCCCAAATTCAAGAAGAAAGAAAGGGAACTACTCAAAATTCATGGAGATAAAACAAAAACATATAATTTGTATTGAAAGAAAAGTCTTACAACGATAACATAAATATAAATACAAAAGAATTATCTTTTATCTTCTCCCCAAGAAAATTCTAAAGTTTCCTTGAGGCAATCTCTAAACTCTTACAAAAAAAAAATACTCACTCAAACGCACACATACAGTAAAACCTTCAATAAGTCTTCTCCAACACACCCCAAAAAGACTCCCTTTTCATCCAGAATTTGACCCTATTAATAGATAACTAAAAATCACCAAGGGTCACTTCAATCACCCCTTCAAAATTCAGCCAAATTTAATGGATATTCTAGAAGGGCGCTATAACAGCCAACCCGCTCGATGCCTGACGCTATGACTCAAAGGGTGGCACTATGACGCCATATAAAATCTTTTGTTTTTGCTCCATTTTGTCCCCATTTTCTCCAAAAGTCCATTCCATGTACCTGAAACCAAAAACATGCAAAATATCTTCCTTTAAAGCGCATTATCTTAAAAAATAAGCTTAAAATGACTTTGAAATATACACTAGAAACAGGTTATTTTTAGGTGGATTATATATCTTTAAGCATTATTCAAATTTGCATATATGATACAACAAAATAATGTACTATGTTAAGTATACATTTTATGCATATTTTTTTTGACATTACACTTTAAAGAAGGGTATTTTTATGTTTTTGTTGAAGGTATATCAATTTTAGGCATTTGAAGCAAAAGTAGCAAAAAGGGGAAAATTTGGTGTCAAAATAACAAATTTTGTGATTCTGGTTCCGCCGGAACTGGCGCCTGAAACACCAATTTGCAGAGAGCTGGTGCCTAAAGTGTCAGACTTGGTGCCTAAAGTGCCATTATACAGAGAGGCGATGCTTGAAGCGCCAAAATCGGCGAGTGAAGCGCTAGAACCTAGAACAGTGCAGACTTAAATAACTTAGCACCTGAAGCACCAAAATTAGTGCCTTAGGCGCCATAGACGACACTTGCTGAATTAAGACGATACATGATGAATTTTGAGCAGATTTTGAAGACTCCAAATGTTTCAAACACCCCATGGAGTGATTCAATGCATCTAGACACTTTGGAAGGCTCTTTAATGAAGGGATATGTCTATTGAATGAATGAACAGGTCTTTTGGGATTTAAAAGGTGTGACTTTTGGAGAGAATTTGGGAGAAAATTTTGAATTCTTTCTCAGAGGAGGCATCCACAAATTAAAAGAGAGGGAGTCTAGGGTTGAAGAGGGGGGCATGTAGAGAAGTTCGGTGGAGAAGATAGAGAGGCGAGTAAGAGAGAGAGTGAAGGACTTGGAGATTTTCTTCAATGGTTGTAAGAGGAGAGGGAAAGTAAGAGATTTCTTTTTCATTAAATTTTCAAGAGAGAATTGAGAATTCTTGTAAAGAGGGAAATTGCTCAAAGATAACTTCTAAGGATTTTCTTGAGAAGGATTGTGAGATAAGTTGTGTATTTTATTTCTTTTTTTTATAAACTCATTTTTATATATGAAATCTGTGTTTTGTTGCTTTCTTCTCATGAATTCTGAGTGATCTTCTTTATCCTTCTTCATACTCTAAGATATGATTTTGTGAAGAATTGATTTTATTTTATATGGTTTTAAATGTCAATAATTTGTGATGATTTGAACTCCGATCTTCATTTACTTTTCAATCAGGCTAATTGAAATGTTAAAATGTGTTGAAAAACATATGATCCAAAAAGGTTATGATTTCTACAACATGGTGAGAGTCACATTCAATTCCATGGGTGATAATGTAATCTATGGGGTTGAGTGAAAATAAATAGGAAAATATACTTTGTTGGATGTAGAATTGGAGATTTTAAGGTGACATTTAAAATCCCCAATTTGGTCCAGTTGATTGGAAACTAATGCGAGATTGTTAGCCCTTAGGAGAGGGAGAAGTGGGAGCTCTAGAGTGGGAGCCAGTATCCTCCCAACCCAACCACGGAATTAGGGACCAAACTCTAGATTAGTCAATGTTCTTTATGTACTTGAAAGAGGGTAAAGAATAAAATTGCTTCTATTTGGCATAATACAATTATACACACACACACACACACACACACACACACACATATATATATATATATATATATACAAATGATTTTAATTTCTTCGCAAACCATATAATCATTGTAAAGGGGATAAATGTCTTTTTAAATTTGAACTCTTCATCATAGAAACTTTATTTAGTTTATAGAATTTTACTTTTGAAGTTTAACAAAAAGTTTAGTTAACTTAGTTCTTTCAAATGCATTTTATTTAGCATACAACTCAATTACTTTAGATTTGAACTTCGTACTTATGTTTTTTAGTTTGAATTTTGTGTTTTACATTGTAAGTCACAAGCATTTCCAACTTTCCTATGGGATCGATACTTAGGACTCCATTAGAGCTCTTTATTACTTGTGCGATACGTATATTTGTGTTATTGTTACAGGTTTGGCAGTTTAAAGATTTTAAAAGATAAAATTATTTTTTCTAAAATTATTTTTATTTGGATTGAATTGCATATTTATTATTAGTGCTGTCGTGTGTGTTTTATAATATTAAGAAAACATTTACAAAAGCAACACACTACAAAATCGTGCATCAATATATAAAGTACTAAATACATTAAATACACATTAAATACACAATAAATTGAGTACAACATATGCCTAAGCATAACATATCTACAAATATCTCTCGATAATGGGTGGCATCAAATGAGATCAATTTGCATCGATCAGCAAGTAGGCTCCGCCTTCATTGACCTTTCAATCATAAAAGTTCCTTTCTAAGGTGCTTAAATTTGTCATGCCTTTGATGATAATTCACAGTAGGACAGCTAGAAACCAACACCATGTCTCCAACAATGAAGGTCATTGGCCTTACCTTTTTATCATGTGCTTTGGCCATTCAAGAGTGATGTTGCTCCCGATTTTGTTGGGCTTGAAATCAAAGCCCCTCAAGGTTATCCAGCTCTTCCAACATAAGTCGAACATTCTGCTCACTGTTAATTTTATTACCTACTATAATCGATAATGATGACAATTTAATTTTCAATTGAAGGACCACCTAGACCCAAATTCAATGCATATGGTGTAGAACAAGTGAGTGTACAAAATGTCCTATGATATGCCCACAAAGCTTCTAAGAACTTCTCATGCCATTCTTTTGCATGAGGAATTTTCTTTTTAGGCTTATCAAAGTTCTATTAAAAGCTTCAACCAAGCTCTTTGCTCTCAGATAATAAATTGTGGAATATTGTCAATTGTTTTCATGGTAATGAGCAAATATATTAATCTTGGTGTTTTAAATACCAACCCGTTATCATAAATAATACAATACAATACACCAAATTGATAGATGATATTATTTTTTAGAAAATGTAATACATTCTCAACCTTTAATTCTCTTAAAGGGACGACTTTTCCCACATAGAAAAGTAATTGGTGATTGCAAGAATGAATTTGTTTCCTTTTGAGGATGAAGGGTAAATAAGCCCTATGATGTTGATTCCCCAAACCTTAAAGGGCCATGATGCCACTGTAGGATGTAGTGCACTTGGGAATTTGGAAAATATGGGGCTGCACACTTGGCACTTATAACTCTTCTTGGCATATTCCAATGCATATTCCATTATATCCATGTCTCTTAAATTTTATTTTTTATTTTGGGAACCAAATGATGAGATCCACAAATATTTTCATGAACTTCAGTTATGATTTTTTAGGCTTCATTTCTCTTGAGACAACACAACCACATTTTCTCAAATGAATGTCAAAACACTATTTTTTCATGATGGTAAATGATAAAGCTTTCTTATTAATTTGAATACCAAGAGATCAATCATCATAGATTATTCATTTTTCTAAATATATGGTAATGACTTAACACTGATCAACATATGATTCATCAAAAGCGTTGAGGAATATGCCTTCATTACCCGAAGATAAGGAATCAAAATATATTTTTAATATGACCCCTTTTACCTTGGGTCACTACAATCACGAGGTTTCCTTTAGGACTATATAGTTTCCTTTAGGACTATATAGTTTGTTGGATATCTTTGCAAGAGCATTGATGTGACAAAACTTACCACAAAGTAAGTTGGCCATAAAATGCTAGTGCAAGTGTCAAGTAGTAATGCAGTTCAAGAGTACTGATTATCGATCACATATTAAAAGTGTACTATTCGCTTCTATAGGGAAATCTCTAGTTTACTGATTTAGTTAACCTAGCTTTGTGATTACCTTAACAAGGATTTTTAAGTCCTAAGGTCCTAGCACAACAAAATTCTTGGCTAGTAAAAGAAAATAGATATTAGGAGAGAGAAAAAATTATAAGTTTCTTCAAGATGGATGAGGCTCATGCTTCTATGATTTGGGGATCGTGGTGATCATGGGTTTCTTAAATATTTTCCTACGTGATTTGTGTTAATCAGGGACTAGGTACTCCTTATGCTCATTTCTATTAATTATGACTGGGCAAAGCCCATGCACATAAAGCCATTTTAAAATCTACCCAAAGGCCATGCAAGAAAGTAAAACCTGATTTTAAAATTGAGGATATTTTATCCCTAAATTTTAATTAATCTTAGTCTTTTATTATTCCAAACCATAATAGAAGAAAGCAAAAAAATTATCGTTCAACATAAAAGCAAACAAAGTCAATTTAAATAAAATAAAAAATATCAGATGTCGGTGTGTTGACAACATATCCCAAAAAGGTAAAAGAAGGTGGTCAGATTCTACAAATACATGCCTGATGCAATTTTTATACAAAAATAAAAAATTAGAATTAAGGTACTAGTCACAGCGCTTCACGCATGGTTCTCATTGCATAGTTCTACACATAAAATTGGAACTCATGCCCGTATCTTATTTTTAATACAGACTCAGCCTAAGGACTCTTAAAAAATAGATATAAGAAGTCCAAAAAAAAACAAGACTCAACCTTCAACTAAAGAGAGTTACTACAAGTAGTAACATGTAATCCTACAATATGCCATGTCGATGGGAAGAGAAAAAAGTAGCACATGCAGAAAATGCATTAATTTAATCATGACAACTCTTTCCTATTGAACATGGCTCCCTACATAGGAAAATGCCCTAATATACTAATGTGCATTCATGACACACAACAAACACATAAAAGAAACACATAAAATGCCTGACAAGCGCAAACCATCAATAGTAGTTGAACGTATGAAAATCCTAACAACACCTGCGCAAAGGTGTGGTTTGAGGCTGACGTATGATTTTAACGGAGTCACCATCTCTGGCCCCATCCAAAAGATATAAAAATTCTATGGTATGTCACTATATGGTAACTCAAGTGGCACATAGTAGAGTTCTTACAACCTTAGCATAACCATGCACGTGCTAATGACAATGCAATAATTCACATTTCTTGTTTAGTTATGCACACATGCAATGTTCGTTAAAGGTTTATGACCAACATCGGTTCACACATCAAGGAAATGACAGTTTTTCCATCAATACATGGTATGTAATGATCATGCAAAACATGTAATGTGATGGAACATATCATGGGTCACTCAAGCTAGGTGTAAATGATTATCGATGATATGCCAAGTGGGTTGTCGTGATGCGATGCGAATGCTCTATTGAGGTGTGAGCAATTGCACGTATACACCAAAAGGTGATTCAAATATGAACATCTGTTAGAAGAACACTCATATCAAAGTACATATATATAAGCACAAAACTTGATTACCCATTTTAGTGGTGAAAAGTAAATGACCTTGCAAGATAAGTAAGAAGATATCTATGCAATGGACATTCACACTTGGTGAAGTGACTGTGCACACATAGATAACATGCAAGGCAGTCGTATGCTGAGCAATACAACATAAACCAAATGATATATGAGACAGACTAATGCCATATATGTACTTATACAAGCATATAGCATCAGCATATAACAATCATATCCTCATAAAAAAAATTGACAGGTGTGGACGCACATGAAAACAATGTTGCAATATTTGATGCACATAATAAAAATTTGACTCGCATACAATTAGTTCGGTCGCACCTTGTATAGGATACCCAGAGGGAGATTACACCTCACCCTGGTGAAAACCAAAATGCTAAATTATCATTGAGTATAAAACAATCAGAGAGAAATTGTACCTCGCCCAGATGATGATCACAAAGTTAAATCAGATGATAACTGCAGACAAAGTATATGTGCAAGCAATGCATGATACAAAAATTTATGGATGCATGCGTCAAAGTATTGTTTGGAGTAACACAATACTTTGCCAGTGATGATAGTAGATTATAAACACATTCCAAAATGGATTTTCACTTGTTTAACAAATGCAAACATCACGACAGACAAATTTTTTATGCTCAATGAGTTTAAAATGACATACCATATTTCAAATACACTTAAATAAATTCAAATATGAAGATCATGCATGGAAATTACTTTTCAAACAATCTTCACAGTAAATTATGTGTCCAAGAAAAAAATCTAATTTTTCATGCATATAGATACTCAGTTAAAAAAAATAAATACTATTTTTTAATGGATCAAATAATGCACATATCTAAAAAATAATTTATGTATTAAAAATATGCATTAAAACAAATTTTTATGCATTAATCCATCAAAGAAAAATGTTATATAGAATATTCTTTTATGCATTACACATACATATGAAGCCTTTCTATAAAAAGGCATATGCAACATACATATAAACATAAATATGTGCTGCATACAAACATGCATCCATCAAGATCGCTAAAATGTACTTTTCTCTAATGGATCTCTCATGAGATCTAGGCTTAAGAACATTGTTAGGTGTACTAACATCTTGTTGCACGAGGCAACAAAATGCCCACCCTTGTTTGGTTTGAAAGGATGAAGAATTTCTCATCAAGAGAAAATTTCAAGTTTTTTAAGGGATAAAGATCAAGTATTTCTTCATTCTCTAGAGTATTAAGCTCCAAATCCCTATTCAGGTGAAACCACCAACATCAAATGGTGAGATTAATACAACATCGTCTTAAAAGTGGGTTAAGGGATCAGACTTTTACAAAAATCTCATGGAAATGCAAGGAATTAAGGTAAAGCCACCTAACTTGGAGCTTCTCTTTAACATCAACCTATCTTATATCCTCTAACATCAAGTTAAGGCTTTTCTATAGAAGGAAAAAGATATTGGGGAGATTCTCATCACTGTGATGGTTGTAATTGCATTCTCTTTTCTCCAATTTCTCCATTGCGCAAAGAGGTGTTTGATTCCTCTTCTTTCTTCAAAGAAATTTGAAGAGAAAGAAATTTCCCTTCTGCTTTAAAAGAAAGCAAGAAAGAAAGGTGGAATTGGGAGAAGTAGATGATGAAGAAGAAAAAGAAGAAAAAGAAAAGAAGCTTTCTTACTCTCCTTTGCTCTCCTTAAAATCTTCCTTGTTCTCAGATTTTTTTTGCAAGAAATGTTGCAAAAAGCCCTCTCTAAGTGCCGAGGTATGAGAATTTTCTTTAGCATGACATGTAAAAACACTCAAGTGCTCCTCTCCTTTGGTCACTTCAAATTTGATTCAATTTGGTTTGGCCACATATTCAGCATGAGAGATACTAGATAGTGTAAGTATCATTCTTTTAGGTTTTTCCAAGTGATCCAAATCCAAATTTTGGCTTAAAACATCAAAAACCAATATTTTTTTGGCTAAAATGGGATGGATTGGGAGCCTAGACACTACTCACTCAGTTTGGGGTACATTTTTGGGCACATGGGTGTTGTGCCTAGGTGGAAATATATGTGCCCAAACATGCTACTGGTCTAGCTCAGTAGACCCCAAACTTTACAAAAAAAAAATGTCTACAGAAGGGTCTTATGAAGACTTGGATCACGGGAGGTTATCTTTAATTTAAATATGATCCTCAAATATTAAAACAAACTTTTGATATGTGTGATATCAAAAACTAATGCCAACCAAAGGCGATGACTTCCATGCATTTCGACACCAAGGCAAACCGTAATTCCATGCCTGAAGTGTGTTGGAGAGTTTATTTTGGATGCCTTGAACTATAGGAATCTATATTTCAATGAAATATAACCTCAAATCATTCAAAATAGACATGAGCGGGTGAGCCTGGTTCAAACCTCCATTTTGAGCCCTAAACACATACTGGTGAGCCTTAATGGTTATCTTTAGCGATGGGGAGCTACATATGAATGAAATATGGACCCATATAATTCAATGGAAATCCTACATTTATGACATCAATTGTTAATTCTAAAAAGCTCATCCCAGAAAGTTAATTGATTAAACATAAGGCCCAAATAACAAATTTGTAAAATTAAGTGTCATGATCATGAAGCTCAAAGCTAGAGTCGGGCGACTTGAGAAAAATTGAAGGAGACAAATCTCGACATCTTGTGAGAAGTATGAGTTCTACATTAAACACAAATTTTATAGGCTTTTACTAGGGAATTCTTATGGTGTGAACTCCTTTTATTTTAAAAAGTCAAATGCTTCCCCACCCCCACCCCCTCAAAATGTGAGGTTTGACTCATATTAATAGGAGATATTATGCATATGAAGAGGTTCATCTTTTTGAATTTTTCTAAGGAATCTGATGAGTAATTTGAAACTTATTTTTTCTCATCAACTCTCTCTCTCTCTCTCTCTCTCTCTCTCTCTCTCTCTCTTCTCTTTAGTGTGTATGTTATATTCTTCGGGCATGATTCTGAGATAAATCTAAGTTAAAATTTTGAATTTGTCAAATTGACAGTTTTTTTTTCTCCTTAATAATTCTCTTGTAAAGGTTACTAGATATTCAAGTTAAATTCTGTTTTAAATAGGTTAATGAGATAGTCACCAAATCTTTATGCAATTTAAAAGGAAATTAAAAGAAGTGCTCTACAAATTGCTAGTAAGAGGAGAATGTGACAAGCTTCTTGGAAAATCCTCAAGCCTTTACTTTGTAGAACCCATGATGCTATTTGTCACAATTTTTCATCCAACAAGATAATCAAGCTTTCTAACCTATAGTTCTAGTCACCCGACATCATTATTTATGAGCTCATCATCCTATCACGTATGTTGTGCAAAATAATAGAGAAAATAATTTCACACAACAAACAAACAACCAAAAAAGTGTGAATTACATGGTTCAACACAAATCTACCTACATTCATGTGAAGAGTTTATTGCACTAGTAGTTTGGAAGAAAAAAAAAATCAATCAAATTAAGGTTACATCTTAAATACTTATAAATCATCCCTAATGCCTCATATAAATAAGTGAGGATTATGGTATAAAAATAATAAATATTTTAAATATTGAAAAGCTCACATATTTGGTTCTCCTCAAATTTGGTTTTATAATAGATAAAGATCATGTAATTAGTGCTCCTCAAATTAAGTTACCTAATATATAAACTTCATAATTTATAACCATTAGATTTTAATATTTTTTGTAACAATTTCCACCACATATCAAACTTTCAGATAGGTGTGAGATGATCAAAATGAGCTACAACAAGACAAAGTCAGTGCTAAGATGGTTGCCTATGCAACCTATCTTTTGAAGGGATCAAGACTTATGTGGTTCTTCAAAATGACCAAATGGGCAATCAATCATGAGCTCATATATCCACTAAACTTTTATATTATGTGAACTTCTAGACTACTAGTACCATTGTGAGTATATCTACTGAACTATCTTTCTTGTATATCTTCTTCAATAGAATATTTCCATCATCAATCAAGTTTAGAACAAAGTGATTCCTCACATCAATGTTTTTGGTATGGTCATGATGAACTAGATTTGTGGCCAAGAATATTACACACTTGCTATCACAAAACATCATCAGAGACTCCTAAAAAACTCCCAAGCCACCCAGTAGGCTAAAGAGAAGAAATATTACTTTAAATTGGATCTAATCATTTGGATAATGAAAATCATTAAAATTATGGGTCTACATGAACCAAAGATTTTTCTTCTACTTTAAGGATATAAGATCGGGTTTATTTTATTTTGGGGCATGGTATCCTGATATATCTAAAATATATAGTGTTTTTAGACATATTTTTATATCTATTTTGAGATATTGCGCTTTAATGGAAGGTATTTTTGTGCTTTTCTTGCAAGAACAAGTAAAAATGGAAAAAAAATGCTTAAAGGAGTGAAAAAGGATCAAATTTGGAGCAAAAAAAAGGTGAAAAATTGTGCAAAAGAGTTTTGGCGCCTAAGCGCCAGATTCAGCGCTTAAGCACCGGTTAAACAGAGAAGGCTACGCCTAAGCGCTGAGAGCCCGCGCTTAAGCACCAGTGGTAGTTATTAGACGAGTAAAATCGATTTCCACAAATTTTGAAGAGTCTGCACACTTGGCTAATAGGTGGTTGTAACCACCATGGACGAAAATTATCATGAAAGGATGCATCTCTTGGGCAAATACTTCAAATCAAGACACATTTTGAAGAGATCCCAAGGCACCTCTTGGAAAACTATAAAAGAAATGAGAGAGAACTTAGAAAAGAGTCCTGAAAATATTGGTAAGTTTTGAAAGTTCTTCTCTGAGGAGTTAGTTCGGAGAGATTTTCAGGAATCACTTTTTATTTACTTTATTCTTTTTTTTATTTTGTTTTGAGTGATTGTAAAAGAGAAGATATTCAAAGGAACTTCAAGAGTTTGGTGGAGAACTTGAGATAAGTTTTTATCTTTTTATTTTAAACTACTTTTTGTTTTGATCGAGAATTATTGTTGGTTTGACAATGATTTCTTATTTTTAAACTAAAGTGTGGTTTTGTTTTCTCCATGGATTCCGAGTAGTTTTCTTTATCTTTCTTCTTAAAATGATAAGTAATTAATTTTTGGATGGAAGTTTNTCCTTATTACTTCAAGCTCATTTAATTGTAATAATCTTTTTTCACCAGCATCTTTCAAATTATAATTGAACTTTTTAATCGCCCAATATGTTTTATGCTCAAGTTCAACTGGTAAGTGACAAGCTTTCCTAAATATGAACATATATGGGGACATTCCTATAGGAGTTTTGTATGCAGTCCTATAAGCCCACAAAGCATAGTTAAGTTTGACTAACCAATCCTTTTTTTAAAAATTTATAGATTTTTCCATAATTCTTTAATTTCACGATTGGGTAATTCAGCCAAACCACTTGTTTGAGGATGATAAGCAGCAGCAATCCTGTGATTTATATGATATTTCTATAACAATTTCTCCATTATGACATTTCTGAAATGACTTCTCCCATCAGTTATGATAACTCTTGGCATCCCAAATCTGTAAAGTATGTTCATTTTCAAAAATTTTACAACACTTGGAGCATCACATCGAGGTAAAGCAACAACTTCTATCTATTTAGATACATAGTTCATAGCTTACAGTATATATAAATTTCTGAAAGATGGTATAAATGGTCTCATGAAATCTAATCCCCAAACATCAAATATTTCAACTTCTAGCATATAATTCAGGGGCATCACATTTCATTTAGAAATATTGCCTACTCTTTGACATCCATCATAAGTTTTGATATAAGCATTAACATCTCTAGAGATAGTAGGCCAATAAAATCCAGATTGTAAAATTTTGTATGATGTTTTATAACACCAAAATGTCCCCCAAAATCAGAATTATGACATTTTTGGATAATTTGATAAGTCTCTTCTAAAGACACACATCTTTGAATAATCAGATCCTTCCCTTGTTTATATAAAAATGAGTCATCCCAAAAATAAGTCTTAGCTTCAGATATAAATTTCCTCTTCTGTTGGTATATCATTCCATAGGGTACAATATCACTAACAAGAAAGTTCACAATGTCGACATAACACGGAACACGTCACTCATTAATGTTGAACTATTTTTCATCTGAAAAATATTCATTAATTTTTTTTCAAAATAAAGTGGTTTTTCTAACTCAAGTCTGGAAAAATGATTAACAATTTGATTTTTAGTCCCCTTTTTATCTACTATTTCAAAGTCAAACTCTTGCAAAAGATGAACCTATCTTATAAGTCTAGGTTTAGCATCCTTCTTTTTCATTAATTACTAAATAGTAGAATGATCTGTATGCACCATACATTTAGTTCCAATTAAGTATGATCTAAATTTATTGAAGGCATATACTATTGTTAATAACTATTTTTTAGTTGTTGTATAATTAATTTGGGCTTCATTCAGAGTTTTACTAACATAGTAAATTACTTTGAAAATTTTATCATATTTATGTCCTAAAATAGCTCCAAAAACACAATCACTATATGGTTTTCCCCAATCTGGTGAAACTATAATTGATGTATGACTAATTTTTTCTTTAATAACACAAAAGATTTTAGGCATTCTTCATCAAATTTAAAAAATGCATCTTTCTCCAGTAAATGGCATAAAGGCTTAGAAATTTTTGAAAATTTTCCAATATACCACCTGTAGAATCCAACATGTCCTAAAAAACTCATAATTTCCCTTATATTGGTTGGGTAAGGTAAATTAGCGATCATTTGAATTTTAGTGGGATCTACTTCCATACCATTTTCTGATATTTGATGTCCCAATATAATTCCTTCTACTACCATAAACTGGCATTTTTCCCAATTAAGGACTAAATTTATTTCTTCACAGCGTTTGAGAACTTTAGATAAATGTTCAAGACATGAGTCAAATGAATTTTGAGACACTAAAAAATCATCCATAAGGACTTCAATCCCTTTTTCAATTAAATCACAAAAAATTTCCATCAAACATCTTTGAAATGTAGTAGGGGCATTACATAAACTAAAGGGCATTCTTCTAAAAGCAAATGCACCATAAGGATTGGTAAACGTTGTTTTCTCTTGATCCTTAGGAATTATTAATATTTGGTGATAACAAGTACATCCATTAAGAAAATAAAAGTATTTATGCCCAGTCAGTCTATCCAGCATTTAATCTAGAAAGGGTAGAGAAAAATGATCTTTCCTTGTGGTGAAATTTAGTTTTCTATAATCAATGCATATTCACCACCCTATGACTTGTCTAGTAGGTATTAATTCATTATGTTCATTTACAGTCATGGTTACTCCTCCTTTCTTTGGAATGAAATGAATTGGACTAACCCATGCACTATCTGAAATAAAGTAAATAATTTCATCATCTAACCACTTTAGAATTTCTTTCTTAACAACTTCTTTCATTATAGGATTCAATCTCCTCTGAAGATCAGCCCTGGGTTTACAATTCTCTTCCATATGAATTCTATGCCTAAAACTTGAAGGATTGATTCCTTTAATATCAGCTATTATCCATCCAAAGGTTTTCTGAAAATTTTTCAAAATTTTCATCAATCTTTCTTCTTCTTCCATCATTAATTTTGAGGGAATTATAAAAGGTAAAGTAGAGGAATCTCCTAAAAAGGCATACTTCAAATGTTTAGGAAGTAACTTCAACTTAAGTTCAGAAGGTATTTCTATTGATGGATGAAATGATTTATCTTATTCTATGGTGTCCAAAATTTCGTAACTTTCTCGAACATAGTTTGAATCTTTCTTATAAAGATCTTCACATTGATCCAATTCCTCTTCTTGCTTATGTTCTAAATCTTTTACTTCAGATTTCTCTTCATAATTAGTTTTGAAATGGCATTCACTCAGATATCTTATAACATCAATTCTATAACATTCATTATCTCTACCTTTTGCAGGATATTTCATTGATCTTCAAATATTGAAAGTAACTGTTTGATCATTGATGCGTATTATTAATTCCCCCTTCTTCACATCTATCATAACACTTCTGTGGCTAGGAAAGGTCTCCCCAAAATGATACTTATCTATCTTCCTCCATATCTAGCACAATGAAATCAATAGGAAAGATAAATTGATCCACTTTCACTTGGACATCTTCTATAACTCCTTTAGGGTACGTTCTTGAACGATCTGCTAACTGTAGAGTTATAGTATTAGGGGTTATTTCTCCTAATCCCAATTTTTAAATATTGATAATGGAATAAGGTTAATGCTTGCACCTAAATTACATAAAGCTTTCCCATAAAATCTGTCTCCTATTGCACATGGAATAGTAAAGCTACCAGGATCTTTAAGCTTTTTCAGGAAGCTTATTCTGAATGATAGCGTTGCACTCCTCACTAAGTATGGCAGTCTCATTATCTTCAAACTTTCTTTTCCCATTGAGAATATCCTTCATAAACTTTACATAGTTTGGCATTTGTTCTAAGGCTCAGCAAATGGAATATTAATTGTAAGCCTCTTAAAAATTTTCAGAAATTTTAAAAATTGCTTATCCAACTTCTATTGATGAAGCCTCTGTGGAAATGGAGGTGGTGGTTTTTTCAAGTCAATTGTCAATGGAGAAATAGGTCTTTCTGAACCTTTCAGAGTGTCTTCTTTTGGTTCTATAATTTCTTCTCTCTCTACTTCAATTTTTTTAACCCTGCCTTCCAACTCTCTTCCGCTTCTAAGTTGAATGGCTTTTACTTGCTCTTTATTTTAGTCTTTTGGATTTGTTTCAATATTACTAGGAAGTGTTCCTTGGGATCTATTACTTGATGAATTTGTGATATGTCCAAGTTGATTCATCTAATTGTAGCTCATTGACTTTGTAACTGATTTCTCATTTGTAACACCACTTCTTCTATAGATAAATTATTCTCCTTAAATTGTGGATTACTGTTGAAACCAGGAAGATAGGTAGATCTATTATTATTATTCTCTTGGTTATTCCAGTTTCCCAATTGGTTTACTTGGATCTTCCCCCATTGTTGGTTACTACCACCTGAAGTATTATCCAGTTAAAATTAGGATGGTTCTTCCAACCTGGGTTATAATAATTTGAATCTGGGTTATTTGGCTTGTTATTTTTGGCATTCAATGTTTCTAATGATTCTTGAGAATCTAACATTTGGCTTAATGAATTCTCTTCATTCATGGTAATTGTTTGAGAAAAATTCATTCGAAATTGGTCTAACTTCCTTTAAATTGCAGCAACTTGATTTGTTAACATAGTAAATGTATCAGATTCATGAATATTGGCTACTTTTTTAAGATTTACACTCTCAAAAGGCCATTGAAAATTATTGGTATTCATTTCTTCAATTAAAGCATAACCGTCATGAAATGGTTTCTACATCAATGAACCACCAGCAGCGGCATCGATAATAGATCTAAGAGACCCAGTTAATCCATTATAAAAAGTTTAAATTATTAACCAATCTGGTATAGCATGGTGTGGAAACTTTCTAAGGAGATTTTTAAATCGTTTTTATGCTTCATAAATAAATTGCCCCTCAAACTGATTAAAAGATACAATATCATTTCTATGCTTCTCAGTTTTTGATAGTGAAAAATATTTAGCTATACCAGATCTGGCCCATCTAGAATTTTTGTGCTAAATCACCCAAAGTTCCAATAGATCCAGGTGATAATGAATGCAACTAAATCTTAGCTTTATCCCTTAGTGAGAAAGGAACAATCTAAGTCTTATGACATCATCTGATATACCGTCGTATTTAAGTTTAGCGCACAATTCTAAAAAATTGGCAAGATGTAAATTTGGAACTTCAATTGGTGATCCCTCAAACTGATTATTTGATACCATTTGGATAATATCATGTTTAATCTCAAATGAATTAACCACTACAGTAGGTTTTTGAATACTACAATGAAGTTCATTTACCGTAAGGATGACATAATCACTTAATGGTCTAAATTTTTTATGAATTTTAGCATTTTGATTATTTCGATCTGTCATTTTTGTAAATTTTTAATTTTTTTTGCTTTTTATGATTTTCTTAACAGTTCTTTCTAGTTCAGAATCGTATGGCACTAGTCCTTCAGAACCTAAACTACACATACACTAACAATAAAACAAAATAAAATAAAACACATAAAAATACTTTATAAATAAAATACTATAATAAGATATTCCTACAATAACTCTTACAATTTAAATAAGACTTTCTAAAATAGAAATTTGCTTTCAATCAATCCCCGACAACGATGCCAAAAACTTGATACCGACTGTTTATATGCAATAGTATAATAATGTATTTGATTATATTTTTCACTTATCTTTCCTTACTTTGCAACTATACCAAAAACTTGATCTTGGAGAAAATAAGAATTTAAATTTTTAAATTAATATTTATTGGGATACTACGCAAGTATACGTATCATTATCAAGTAATATAAGACTTTTTGAATAAGCCCCAAATATCAAACCCAAAGGGATTGTTCACAATAAGCGATAATAAAAGTAACAAACTTTTTACTTTAAAAAGACAAATACTTAAACTATAGTTTTTTTCATAGGAATGAAATTTAAAATCTTTTTGGCATTTTTAATGTTTGAAAATGAAATAAAACTTATTAAAGATAACTTGAGTTTATGTAAAAGAAAAGTACTAAATACGAAATATCTTTCTCCTTATCATGAATAAGTAATAAGTATAGGAATTATGTTGTGGAAGTATTCAAATTGTGTTTTGCCAAATAAGAGCAATATTATTCTTTACCCTTACTAAAGATGCTATAAATAACATTAGCTAATTTAAATTTTGAATAGTTCTGAAGACCGGTTAGGCAGGGAAGATACTAGCTCTCACCTTAGAGTTCCATCGGTTCCCTCCACCCAGAGGATAACATATTGAATCAAAACCTAACATAATAAAACAAGTTGGGGGCTTTAGCCTGTTATTCTAAAGTCCTCTAACTCTACACCCTTTAAATATTATTTCCCTATTTATTTGCACTCAATCATAAGAACTACATTCTCATTCATACAATCTCATGTGATTCTTTCCAATTGTTGACCGAGACAATACCATCCTGGTTCTTACATGTTCTCACAACAAATTTTAACATCTAGATGTGCTAGATCTAGAAGCAAATGAAGTGCATGGAATGAAATTATCACAACTTCTTCCAACATTAGAGATTAATACCCTCCGAAACTTCCATCTATCACTTTAATTACTTATCATTTTTAGGAGAAATATAAAGAAAACTAATCACAATCTATAGAGAAAACAAAACCACACTTTAGTTTAAAAGTAGAAATCATTGTCAAACCAATAAGAAGTCTCAATTAAAATCTAAATTATTTTAAAACAAAGATAAAAACTTATCTCAAATCTTCCACCAAACTCATGAAGTTCTCTCAAAATAAATCTAAAAACAAAAGGAAAAATAAATTTGTGGTGCCTGAAATTTTCTCCAAAAGCTTCTCCACGAACTTCTTCAAGAACTTTTCAGGACTCTTCTAAAAGTCTCAACTTTCTTCTTTTATAATTTTCCAAGAAGTGCATTGGTATCTCTTCAAAATGTGTCCTAATTCGATGTATTTACCATGGGATGCCTCCTTTCACAAGTCCTTTAATTATATTTTCATCCTTGGTGGTTATAACCACCCATTTTAGCCAATATATGCCTCAAATGTTCGTTCAAAATGTGTCAAAATGAATTAACCATCAAGTAACTGTCACTGGCGCTTAAGCCCTATGCCTTTGGTGCTTAGGTGTGGCCTTTTCTATTTCACCGGTGCTTAAGTGCCGGTTCTGGCGCTTAGGCGCCAAAATACTTTTGCGCTATTTTTGCATTTGTTTGCTCCAAATTTGATCTTTTTTCACTCATTTTAGCATTTTTTACCCTTTTAGTTGTACTTGAAAGAAAACACACAAATACCTTTCATTTATATGCAATATCTCAAAAATAGGTATAAAAATTTGAATGAAAATACTATATATTTTAGATGTATCAGGCATTGATACATATAAAATATATAGTGTTTTTAGATACATTTTTATACCTATTTTTTGAGATATTGCGCTTTAATGGCTGGTATTTGTGTGTTTTTCTTTCAGGTACAAGTAAAAAGGTGAAAAATGCTAAAAGGACTGAAAAAGGATCAAATTTGGAGCAAAAATGTGAAAATGGTGCAAAAGTGTTTTGGCGCCTAAGCGCCAGATCTAGCGCTTAAGCAACGGTGAAATAGAGAAGGCCACTCCTAAGCGCGAGAGGTCCCGCGCTTAAGCTCCAGAAGCAGTTATGCGACGGTTTACTTCATTTTACCAAATTTTAAAGGGACATTTGAGGCACCTATTGGCTAAAGAGGGTGGTTATAACCACTAGAAATGAAAATATGATTAGAAGATTGTGAAAGGGGGCATCCATTGGAGAATGCATTGAATTGGGACACATTTTGAAGAGTTATCAAGGCACCTCCTGGAGATTTATAAAAGAAGGAAGTTGAGACTTTGAAGTGTGCTTGAAAGTTCTGAAAAGTGTTGGAAAGGAGGAGTTTTGAGAGATTATTTTGGAGAGATTTTCAGGCATCACAAATTTACTTTATCTTTTTTGTTTTTAGTTTTATTGTGAGAGTCAAGAGTGTTGTAAAAGAGAAGATATTCAAAGGAACTTCGAGAGTTTGGTCGAGAATTTGAGATAAGTCTTTTATCTTTTCTTTTGAACTACTTTTGGTTTTAATCAAGACTTCTTGGGGTTTTTTATAATGGTGTTTACTTTTAAACTAAAGTGTGGTTTTATTTTCTCCATGGATTTTGAGTAGTTTTCTTTATCTTTCTCTTTAAAATGATAAGTAATTAAAAGTGTTGGATGGAAGTTTTGGAGACNCTACTTTTGGTTTTAATTGAGACTTATTGTTGGTTTGACAATGATTTCTTCTTTTAAACTAAAGTGTAGTTTGGTTTTCTCTAGGGATTCTGAGTAGTTTTCTTTATCTTTCTTCTTAAAATGACAATTAATTAAGTTTTGGATGGAAGTTGTGTAGAACTCCATGAATTTTGAGTAGTTTTCTTTATCTTTCTTCTTAAAATGATAATTAATTAAGTTTTAGATGGAAATTGTGGAGAGCATTGATCTTTAATGTTGGAAGTAGTTATGATGATTTAAATCCATGCACTTCATTTACTTCTTGATTTGGCTAATCCCTTTATCTTTCTTCTTAAAATGATAAGTAATTAAGTTTTGGAAGGAAGTTGTGGAGAGTATTGATCTTTAATGTTGGAAGAAGTTATGATGATTTAAATCCATGTACTTCATTTACTTCTTGATTTGGCCTATCCATATGTTAAAATTGGTTGTGAAAACATGTAAGAACTGGGTCGGTATTGTCTCAGTCAACAATTAGAAAGAATCACATGAGGTTGTATGAATAAGAATGTAATTCATATGATTGAGTGCAAATAAATAGGGAAATAAATTTTGAAGGGTGTAGAGTTAAAGGACTTTAAAGTGACAAACTAAAGCCCCCAACTTAGTTTATTGTTTTAGGTTCTGATGCGAGATGTTAGCTCCCAGGTGGAGGGAATCAAAGAAACTCTAGAGTGAGAGCTGGTATCTTCCCTGCCTAGTCGGTTTTCAGAACTATTCAAAACTTTAAATTAGCCAATGTTCTTTATAGCATCTCTAGTAAGGGTAAAGAATATTTTTTCCTTTATTTGACAAAACTAAATTTGCATACTTGCACAACATAAATGCTATATTTATTATTGATTAATGATAAGGAGAAAGATATATTCATATCAAGTGTTTTTCTTTTACATAAACTCAAGTTATTTTTAGAAGTTTTATATTTTTGTCAAAATATCAAAAATACAAAAAAGAAAGGAATTTTATTTATTGAGAAAATATCTATAGTTTAAGTAATTGTCTTTTTAAAATAAAAAGTTTGTGCGTATTGCGTATTTTTCCTGTGGGTTCGATATTCAGGTCTTAGTCAAAAAGTCCTATATTAGTTTATATCGATACATATACTTGCGTAGTATCCCAATATATATAAATTAAAAAGTTAAATTCTTATTTTCTTTAGGATCAAGTATTTAGTTATGTTGCAAAGTAAGATTACATAAGTGAGAAAGATCATTAAAGTCATTATTATACTGTTGCATATAGACAGTCGGGATCCAGTTTTTGGCACCGTTGTCGGGGAAGATTTCAAAAATTTATTAAAAGAAATCTTCTATTTTAGAAAGTCTTATTTAAAATTTAAAAGTTATTGTAGGAATATCTTACTATAATATTTTATTTTGTGTGCGTTTTGTCATATTTTATTTTATGTTTGTGTATGCGTAGTTCAGGTACTGTGGACTAGTGCCCTACGATTCTATATTAGAGAGAACTTTTAAAAAAATTAGAAAAAGAAAAAAATTAATAATTTTGAGAAATTTAAAAAAATTACAGAAATGGCAAACCAAAATGATTAAAATGCTGCAATTCATCAAGAATATAGACCTTTACAAGATTATGCCAACCCTACGTGAACTTCATTGTAGTATTCAAAAATACTGTAGTGGCTAATTCATTTGAACTTAAACCTGCTATTATCTAAATGGTATCAAATAATCAGTATGGGGGATCACCAACTGAAAATCCAAATTTACTACTTACCAATTTCTCAGAATTGTGCGCTACATTTAAATATGATAGTGTATCAGATGATGTCATAAGAATTTGGTTATTTCCTTTCTCACTGAGGGATAAAACTAAGATGTGGTTGAATTCATTAGCGCCTGGATCTATCAAAACTGGGGGTGATTTAGGACAAAAATTCCTTATATTACATCTTTTAATCTATTTAGAGGGGAATCTATTTATGAAGCATGAGAATGATTTAAAGAACTCTTAAGAAAGTGTCCATGCCATGCTATATCAGATTGGTTAGTAATTCAAACTTTTTATAATAGATTAGCTGGATCTCTTAGATCTATTATCGATGCCGTTGTTGGTGGTTCATTGATGTCAAAACTATTTCTTGACGCTTATGCTTTAATTAGAGAAATGACTACCAATAATTTTTAATGGCCTTCTGAGAGGGTGAATCCTAAGAAAGTAGCCAATATTCATGAATCTGGAGCATTTACTATGTTAGCAAATCAAGTTGCTACAATTTTAAGGAAGTTAGACCAATTTGAAATGAATTTTTCTCAACATATCTCTATGGTTGAAGAGAATTCATTAGGCAAAATGGTAGATTCTCAAACATCATTAGAAACTTTGAATGCGATAAATAACAAGCAAAATAACCCATATTCAAATTATTATAACTCAGGTTGGAAGAACATCCCAACTTTAATTGGAATAATACTACAGTGGTAATGATCAGCAATGGGGGAACAATCAAGGAAACCCATTGGGAAATTGGAACAACCAAGTGAATAATAATTATAGATCTACTTATCCTCTAGGTTTTAATAGTAATCCATAATTTATGGAGAAGAACTTGTCTATAGAAGAAGTGGTGTTACAAATGGGAAATTAGTTACAAAGTCAAAGAGGTACAATTAGAAATATTGAGAATCAACTTGGAAAAATTGCAAATTCATTAAGTAATAGATCCCAAGGAACACTTCCCAGTAATACTAAAATCAATCCAAAAGACCAGAATAAAGAGCAAGTAAAAGTCGTTCAACTTAGAAGCAGAAGAGAGTTGGAAGGTAGGGTTTAATAAGAAACTGAAGTAGAGAGAGATGAAATTGAAGAATCAAAAGAGGATGCTCCAAAAGATTCTTAAAGACCTATTTCTCCACATAAAGTTAACTTAGAAAAACCACCACCTCCATTTTCTTAGAGACTTTGTTAACAGAAGTTGAATAAACAATTTTCAAAATTTTTGGAAATTTTTAAGAAGCTAACAATCAATATTCCATTTGCTGAAGCCTTA
Organism: Phalaenopsis hybrid cultivar; assembly: GCA_002079205.1. Taxonomy (NCBI): domain Eukaryota; kingdom Viridiplantae; phylum Streptophyta; class Magnoliopsida; order Asparagales; family Orchidaceae; genus Phalaenopsis; species Phalaenopsis hybrid cultivar. Next base: position 344,055 of record JXCR01103810.1, on the reverse strand, counting down.
GAACAAATGTCAAGCTATGTAAAGTTTATGAAGGATATTTTCAAATGGAAAAGGAAGTTTAAAGATAATGAGACTGTTGTACTTAGTGAGGAGTGCAGTGCAATTATTCAGAAGAAGCTTCCTGAAAAGCTTAAAGATCCTGGTAGCTTTACACTTTCATGTGCGATAGTAGATAGATTTTATGGGAAAGCTTTATGTGATTTAGGGGCAAGCATTAACATTATGTCATTATCAATTTTTAAAAGATTGATATTATGAGAAAGAACCCCTACTACTGTAACTCTGCAGTTAGCATATTGTTCAATAACTTACCCTAAAGGAGTTATAGAAGATGTCCTAGTGAAAGCGGATCAATTTATCTTTCCTGTTGATTTCATTGTGTTGGATATGGAGGAAGATAAAGAGATACCTATCATTTTAGGGAGACCCTTCCTAGCCACAGGAAGAGTAATGATAGATGTGTAAAAATGGGAATAATAATGTGCGTCAATGATCAAACTATTATTTTTAACATTTCAAAATCAATGAAATATCCTGCAAGAGGTAAAGATGATGAATGCTATAGAATGGATGTTATAAGATATATAAGTGAATGTCATTTCAAAACTAATTATGATGAAAAATCTGAAGTAAAAGAATTGAAACACGATCAAGAAGAGGAATTAAACCAATGTGAAGATCTTTTTAAGGAAGATTCAAATTATGTTCGAGAAAGTTTTGAAATTTTGGACATGATAGAAAAAAATAATCAGTTTGTCCATCAATAGAAAAACCTCCAGAACTTGAGTTGAAGTTACTTTCTGATCATTTAGAATATGCTTTTTTAGGTGATTCCTCTACATTGCCAGTTATAATTTCCTCAAGGTTAACGATGGAATAAGAAAAAAGAATGATAAAAATTCTGAAAAATATTAAGAAAGCCTTTGGAGGGATAATTACTGATATTAAAGGAATTAGTCCTTCAATTTGTATGGATAGAATTCATATGGAAGAGAACTGCAAACCCATGGCTAATCCTCAAGGGAGATTGAATCTTATAATGAAGGAAGTAGTAAAGGAAGAAATTTTGAAGTGGTTAGAGGTTGGAATTATCTACCCTATGTCAGATAGTGTTTGAGTTAGTCAAATTCACTGTATTCTTAAGAAAGGAGGAGTAACTGTGACTGTGAATGAACATATTGAGCTAATACCTATTAGACAAGTCACAGGGTGTTAAATATGCATTGATTATAGAAAATTAAATCTTGTCACTAGGAAAGATCATTTTCTGCTACCCTTTGCTAGATAGACTAGCTGAGCATAAATACTTTTATTTTCTGGATGGATATATCAGTTATCACTAAATTCAAATAACTCCTGAAGATCAAGAGAAAACAACTTTTTCTAGTCCTTATGGTACATTTTCTTTTAGAAGAATCCCCTTTGGTTTATGTAATGCCCCTGCTACATTTCAAAGATGTATGATGACAATTTTTTTTTGATTTAATTGAAAAAGGGATTGAAGTATTTATGGATGATTTTTCAGTGTTTGGAACTTCATTTGACTCATGTTTAGAATATTTATCAAAAGTTCTTAAGCGTTGTGAAGAAACAAATTTAGTCCTTAATTGGGAAAAATGCCAATTTATGGTACCAAGAGGAATTGTATTAGGACATAAAATATCAGAAAATGGTGTGGAAGTAGATCCTGCTAAAATTCAAGTGATCACTAAATTACCTTATCTAACAAATATATAGAAAATTAGAAGTTTTTTAGGATATGCAGGATTCTATAGAGGATATATTAAAGACTTGTCAAAAATTGCTAAGCCTTTATGCCATTTATTGGATAAAGATGCAATTTTAAATTTTAATGAAGAGTGCCTAAAAGCTTTTGAGTTATTAAAAGAAAATTAGCCACTGCACCAATTATAGTTTCACCAGATTGGGGAAAACCTCTTGAATTGATGTGTGATGCTAGTGATTATGCTATTGGAGTTCTTTTAAGACAAATATATGATAAAATTTTTAAAGTAATCTACTATGCTAGTAAAACTCTTAATGAAACTCAAACTAATTATACAACTACTAAAAAAAAGTTATTAGCAATAGTATATGCCTTTGATAAAGTTAGGTCATATTTAATTGGGACTCATTGCATAGTGCATACGGATCATTATGCTATTAAGTACTTAAAGAAAAAAAAGGATGCTAAACCCAAACTTATAAGATGGATTCTTCGTTTGCAAGAATTTGACTTTAAAATAGAAGATATAAAGGCAACTGAAAATCAAATTGCTGTTCATTTTTCCAGGCTTGAGTTAAAAAAAACCACTCTGTTTTGAAAAAAGAAATTATGAACATTTTCCAGATAAAAAGTTGTTCAATATTAATGAGTGGTGTGTTCTGTGGAATGCTGACATTGTGAAATTTCTTGTTAGTGATATTATACCTTATGGAATGACCTACCAACAGAAGAGGAAATTTATTTTTGAAGCTAAAACTTATTTTTGGGATGACCCATTTTTATATTAATAAGGAAAAGATATTTGAAGATGTGTACCTTTAGAAGAGACTTATGAAATTATCCAAAAATGTCATAATTTTGATTTTGGGGGACATTTTAGTGTTGATAAAACAACATACAAAATTTTACAATCTGGATTCTATTGGCCTACTATCTTTAGATATGTTAATGCTTATATTAAAACTTGTGATAGATGTCAATGAGTAGGCAATATTTCTAGAAGAAATGAGATGCCCTTAAATTATATGCTAGAAGTTAAAATATTTAATGTTTGGGGATTAGATTTCATGGGACCATTTATACTATCTTTTAAAATATTATATATATTGTTAGCAATAGACTATGAATCCAAATGGAAAGAAGTTGTTGTTTTACCTCGATGTGATGCTCAAAGTGTTGCAAAATTTTTTTAAAATGAACATATTTTATAGATTTGGGATGCCGAGAGTTGTCATAACTGATGGGGGAAGTCATTTCAGAAATGTCATGATGGAGAAATTATTAAAGAAATATCTTATAAACCATAGAATTGCTACTGCTTATCTCCTCAGACAAGTGGTTTGGCTGAATTATCCAATCAAGAAATTAAAAGAATTATGCAAAAATCAGTGAGTCCAACAAAACGGATTGGTCAGTCAAACTTGACTATGCTTTGTGGGCTTATAGGACTGCATACAAAACTCCTATAGGAATTTACCCATATAGGCTAATATTTGGGAAAGCTTGTCACTTACCGGTTGAACTTGAGCATAAAACATATTGGGAGATTAAAGAGTTCAATTATAATTTGAAAGATGCTGGTGAGAAAAGATTATTGCAATTAAATGAGCTTGAAGAGATAAGAAATTAATCTTACAAGAGTGCTAAGATTTACAAAGAATAGATGAAAATGTGGCATGATCAAAGAATTCTTACTAAGAAATTTCAGTCAGGGCAACAAGTATTACTATATAATGCAAGCTTAAGATTATTTCTAGCCAAACTTAAGTGCAGGTGGATGGGCCCATTTGTTGTGATAAAAGTTTATCCTTATGAAGTTGTGGATATTAAAGATCCTCAAACTGAGAAAGTATTTAAAGTTAATGGTCATAGACTGAAACCTTATTTGGTAGGGGATCAGCATAAATTTAATGATCAAATGGTGTTGGGTTGACCAAAATAAGCACTGGTTATGTCGGGCTGACGACGTTAAACCAAGCGCTTTGTGGGAGGCAACACATAATTATCAGTGTGTTTTGCTTTGAATGTTGGTTTTGTGAGATTAAGAAAATTTGAGGTAGTATTTTTGAGACTATTATGTGTTAGTATTGATTTTAAAACTTTATTTAGTGAACCAGACGTGCTAAAATGAGAATTTGGACATTAAGTTGACTAGTGCAAAATTAAGTACTGACAATTAAGTGCCAATATTCGGTGCTTAAGCACGGGATTTAAAAACCATGTGCAAAACTTGGATTCTAGAAGGTTTAACCATTAAGAGGTTGACTAAAACATGCCGAGGTAGTTTTAGGAAGTGCCTAGGAGTTACTAGAGGGATTTAGGCCTATTAATAGAAGGGTTTTGTGAAGGAATTTCATCCCAGATCATTTTCAACCCTAAATCCTAAGAGAGAGATTTTGAGAAGATGTCTACATGGGAGATGGATTTGAAGAAAAAGGAAGAGACCGTGAGGAAGAGATTCATTAGTCAAAGTGCACAAGAGATGTATAATGGTTTCTTAGCCATTAATATTGAAGTGATGTCAGAAAAGATCAAAAAATTTGAGACTATTATTGCTTTACTGGAGACAAAGGTAATTGAGATTCATGCACATCTAGAGCATATTGGATGGAAATTGAAAATGCAATTTAGCCATACTAGTTATATAGGAAGCAGATAAGGAGATGTTTCTTAAACATAAATGAATAGAAGAAGATAGTATCAGATCACTTCACCACCGTCCGTTTTATCAACTTTATATTATGATTTCCCAGAAGAGACTAATGAAAGACCAAAGTTTGTCCCATCAAATGAAGAATGGAATTAAGTTTTGTGTTAAAGTTTGTTTGTTAGGAGTCGTTGTTTAATGTGTTAAGTGTTAAATATTATTTTTGGAGTTTATGTTAGTTTGTTTAGTGTTTGTATTTAGAAATATTTTCTCATCTGAGACCATTTGGAGTGAGAATTTAATGTTATATGTATTTGTACTCGTTTGTAAATGAATGTATATGTATGTTTTTGTGAAAATTTGTGTATTTTTTAGCCTCGAATCGAATTAGTTATAGTGGAGAATTTTAAAAAAAAGGAGAGTTAAGGGAGATGAAAATAATCATTTAAGTGTTATGAGACCATTTAAGGGTGGTATACTTAGGCTTATAGTGCATTTTACTTAACTTAAAAAATTTCAAAAATCATAAACTGGCGCCTAAGCACCATATTCTCGCGCTTTAGTGTGATGTAACTCAAGAGGCAGGCGCCTAAGCTCCACTAATCCGTGCTTAAGCGCTGGTTCATGAAAACTGGTTTGTGAAAGGTTAAAAGTGAAAAATAAACCCAAAAATTACCATTTTTACTCTCGGCGTCACCGTCAACCTATCAAGTTCGCAATTTAGAAGTCTAGGGCAAGCCATTTTGTGGAGATTTCTTGGTGGAATTGAGAAAATTTTGCTATATTTGAATTTCTTGAGGTAAGAGCTTCACTTCTATGTAAAAATTTTAGATTTTCACCATGTATTTTGAGTACAATTGGAAGAACCCAAAAAATCACTATTCATGGTGAAAAATGAAGAAAAATTTATGAAAATTGTATAGAAAGTGTAGTTTATGCTTATAGAAGTTGAGTTTAGTAGATTAGACTTGATTTTTGTAGTTATTATGGAATGTTATGAAATTTGTAGTATGGCACCAAGAATAAAGAGGAGCAAAGGAAAAAAACCACTTTGATTTGAGCAAGTTTGTGTGTTTGAAAGCTCAAGATAGGTACAGTGATGCTCTGTAATCACGAAAACTTATTCAGGAGCGATGTTTCAAAAATCCAGGTGGATTCGTAGAAGATATGATCGTTCGCTGACAATGGGAACGACTCTACTGTTTTTCTATTATGGCCCTTATTTCTATATTGTGGGAGTTTTATCCAAATCTACGAGAGGCTGAAGACAATCAAGTCATGTTTAGAGGAAAATTAGTATCTTTTTCACTGGAGGTAATCAATATGTTTTACCATCTACCACCTGATAGTTTGTATTTTTATGCAAACTATAGTCCTACTGAGATGGAGCTAGATGAGATTATTTCCTATTTAACTGTTGGAAGAGGGCTCTGAAGAATTACTAATGAAAGAAGAGTCAATTTTTCCACCTCAAAGTTAAGTACACCTTTGAAGGCATGACATATATTTATTTCAGCCAGTCTATTACCAGCAAATCATCTAAGCAAAGTTACCATAGAGAGAGCAACATTGAACTATTGTATTCAGGAAGGGCAGTTCATCAACATTGGAGCTTTGATCTATTAGACTATCATCAGTTCTGACACTATCGTTACTACTGCAGGTTTGGGATTTGCTTCCTTAATCTTTTCATTATGTGAGCGGGCTTGAGTGAGATATGATAGATGGGAGGAAGTATTGTTGCCTCTGAAGCCAATCACAAGTGTTAATGTGAAGTCGTATTTGGAGCATTCTATTTTTCGCTGAAGAGGAGGATTTTCAAGGAGTTATGGAATGACAACATCTACTGCTTCTACCTCTGCTGCTTCTACATCTAAACCATCTACCTCACGAACTTCTACTTTTAGAGGTGAGTCTACGAAAACTCAAAGTCAACTATTACAGATGATGATGGACAATATCAACGATACCGCAGATAAGGTAAGAAATTTATAAGCTTTGCAGGTCATATTGATGGGTATAATAGAAGAAAAAGTGAGTATGAAGAGAAATTTCATTCATCTCTGAAAAACCTCATTAGGGGTAGCCAAGGAGTGCAATTTCCTCCATATCCTAGATACCTTGATTAGGAGTCTAGAAATGTTTGGAATAGTGGTGATTCTGAGGATGATGATGAGGAGAATTGAGTTATTTATTTTTATGTTTGTAATATGTGTTGGACAACGTTGTTTGGACTTGCTACATTTTCCTTTGTGTACCTATTTAGACTTTGTGTTGTGATAGACTTTTGTTTAATTATTATTGTGATGTTTTTGTTTGTTAGTACTTTGTTTTAAATTATACGGTAGTAATTGTTGTTGTGTGTTGATTATTGTGTTATTTAGTTAAGGATTGAACTTAATTCTATGTCTTGTGAAAGTTTAAAAATCTTGCTAACTTTAGTTTTAAATTTTAAACTCAGAAAACTGCTACCCTGTATTTTTCTTTTATCTTGTTAGTGTGTTTGTTTTTATCTTGAGATTGGAAATCAAAGGTAGTGTGTAGTTAATTTTTATGTTTGTACCCACTACTTAGAAGTCTATTGAATCTCTACATGTTGAATTGAAATGAAAATGATAGAAAATTGATCAAAAATTAATTTTACACCTGTTTTTAGTTTTTATACTTGTATAATTAGGGTATAAAAATTCATGTAAGCATGTTATTTCAAATTTTCATTCCTGCATATTTATATTTGCTGCTAAAATGTTTAATCTTGTTAAAAAATTAAGTTTGGGGGGATGAAAAATATTTTCAAAACTTTTTAAAGTAAGGGAGGAGAAGCATGAGCATTAGTGCCTAATAAAAAATTGGTTCCACATTTGAACTTTTTAAAGTATAAGACTTGAGGAACTCTTAAGCTTAAGGATATAATATGGTAAGTAAAATTATTTTTAATAAATTTTTTTAAGTGGAGATAATAAAAGGACTAAATTCTAAATTTGGAAAATCTACCAAACTTCTGAATTAGATAGAAACTCATATTTTCATATTTCTTAACATTAAAAATTTCTAAACTTTAAGTTGGTCTCATTTACTAAATATTTTTTTTCTAAATTGTACTACTATATTTCTAAATCTAAATAGCTCCTAAAGAAACTCATATACATATCATACTTATTTAGTTTTTAAAGATTGAAATGTCACTTGAGGATAAGTAACATTTTAAGTTTGGGGGATTTTGACACACCTAAAATATATAGTGTTTTTAGACACATTTTTATACCTATTTTTTGAGATATTGCGCTTTAATGGAAGGTATTTATATGTTTTTCTTTCAGGTACAAGTAAAAAGGTGAAAAATTCTAAAAGAAGTGAAAAAGGATTAAATTTAGAGCAAAACTGTGAAATGGTTCAAAGTGTTTTGGCGCCTAAGCGCCAGATCTGGCACTTACGCGTCGGTGAAAAGAGAAGGTCGCGCCTAAGTACCAAAGGCCCCATGCTTAAGCGCTAGAGGTATTTATGTGATGGTTTACTTTATTTTACAAAATTTTGAAGGGACATTTGAAGCACCTATTGGCTAAATAGGGCAGTTATGACCACTAGAAACAAAAATATGATTAAAATACTTGTGAAAGGAGGCATCCTTTGGAGAATACATTGAATTGGGACACATTTTGTAGAGTTATCAAGGCACCTCTTGGAGATTTATAAAAGAAGGAAGTTGAGACTTTTTGAAGTGTGCTTGAAAGTTCTGAAAAGTGTTGGAAAGGGGGAGTTTTGAGAGATTTTTTTGGAGAGATTTTCAGGCACCATAAATTTAGCTTATCCTTTTTGTTTTTAGTTTTATTGTGAGAGTCAAGAGTGTTGTAAAAGAGAAGAGATTTAAAGGAACTTCAAGAGTTTGGTGAAGGATTTGAGATAAGTTTTTATCTTTTTTTTAACTGCTTTTGGTTTTAACCGAGACTTCTTGTTGGTTTGATAATAATTTTTACTTTTAAACTAAAGTGTGATTTTGTTTTCTCCATGGATTTTGAGTAGTTTTCTTTATCTTTCTAGTTAAAATGTTAAGTAATTAAAAGTGTTGGGTGGATGTTGTGGAGAGTATTGATCTTTAATGTTGGAAGAAGTTGTGATGATTTAAATCCATGTACTTCATTTACTTCTTGATTTGGCTTATCCAGATGTTAAAATTTGTTGTGAGAACATGTAAGAACCGAGATGGTATTGTCTCAATCAACAATTGGAAAGAACTACATGGGTTGTATGAATGTGAATGTAATTCATATGATTGAGTACAAATAAATATAGAAATAAACTTTGAAGGGTGTAGAGTTAGAGGACTTTAATGTGATAAGTTAAAGGCCCCAACTTGATTTATTGTTTTAGGTTTTGATACAAGATGTTAGCCTCCAGGTGGAGGGAATCGAGGGAACTCTAGAGCGAGAGCTGGTATCTTCCATGCCTAGCCGGTCTTTAGAACTATTCAAACTTTAAATTAGCCAATATCTTTTAGAGCATCTCTAGTAAGGGTAAAGAATATTATTGCTCCTATTTGGCACAACACAGTTTGCATACTTACACAACAGAAATTCTATACTTATTACTGATTCATTATAAGGAGAAAGATATTTTCATATCAAGTGCTTTTCTCTTACATAAATTCAAGTTATATTTAGAAGTTTTATTGTTCTGTCAAAATATAAAAAATACCAAAAATAATTGAATTTTACTTATTGAGAAAATATCTATAGTTTAAGTAATTGTCTTTTTAAAATAAAAAGTTTGTGCATATTGTGTATTTTCCCTGTGAGTTTGAGATTCAGGTCTTAATCAAAAAGTCCTATATTACTTAATAATGATACGTATACTTGCCTAGTATCCTAATATATATATAAATTAAAAAGTTAAATTCTTATTTTCGCTAGGATCAAGTTTTTGTTTCTGTCGCAAAGTAAGATTACATAAGTGAAAAAGATCATTAAAGTCATTATTATACTGTTACATATAGAAAGTCGGGATTAGGCACCAGATGCAGAAATTGGTTGGCGCCTAGGCACGACAGTTAGGCGCCTAGGCGACAAAGTTATTTTCTAGAAGATTCTTTAAATGAGGCCAAATTTTGAAGAGATGTCTAAAGCAACCCTTGGTCATTTTCAAAGCTCTATAAATATGGATTAATTCCAAGAGGCTAGGGGGGCGAATCTATAAAGTCTCATAGTGTGTGAGTGTGTTAAGTGTGTGAAAATTTTTCTTTGTGAGTCTTTGTTATTACTGGAGTTTTTGAGTCTTGTAAGTGTTGTTGGAGTCAGATAAGTAAGACAACTTCAAAGGAGTGCTTGGGGGAACATTCCAAAAAAGTATTTGTATCTTTGTCTTTAATTTTTGTACTTTGGATTGGTGTTTTATAAATATTTTTTGTTTTGTTATCCCTATGCTTTGTGAGCAGTTTTATTTCTTTCTCCTTGCAATATGAAGTAATTAAGTAAGTGATTTTGATTTGTTTAGAACTTCTTTTATTCCTAAAAATTGTGATGATATTTTTACTGGTCCTTCATTTACTTTATAAATTGACCATTTATTGTTAAAAAATGTTAAGAAACTTATGGACCCAAAAGGGCTAAGTTTTCTTGACTTTTAATTATCAGATTATACCTTTGAAAGAGTTGTTGCAATCATCTTAAGGGAGGGTGCAAATAGATAGGGAGATAAGATATAATGGGCAAAGAATTGATATTTCTAGAGTGACAGGCAAGTTTATTTTATCAATTTAGTCTAGAGATTAAAACTAACGGTCACTAGTAGGCCCTATAGAGATGGCACAATGGGCAATCTAGAAGTGAGAAATTAAAACCTTCCCAACACTACGATACATGTCGATACCAAATTTAGATTAGTCAATGTTCTTTGCACATTTTGAAAGAACTAAAGATTAGGTATGCTCCTATTTGTCACAATACCACATTAAAGATTCTAAACAAATTTGAAATCCTACACTGATTATGAATTATTGACAAGAAGAAAGTCTTATTTTTATATATTGTCTAAGTCATTACATTTACTTTTTCTTGCATATTATTTAATTTTCATCTTTAGATGGGTGTTGTCGTCTTAATTCAAGTTTTCTTAAAGTCGAAATTCCTATATTTTTCAAACGTTAGACTTAGGAGAGATTTCTCCCATTACTGTAAAGTTTTACTTAGTTGATCGATCAATTACTTATCTTAAAGGGGTTATAGAAGATGTACTTGTTAAGGTGGATAAATTTATCTTCCCTGTGGATTTCATTATGCTTGATATGGAAGAAGATAAAGAAATTTCTATTATTTTAGGGAGACCTTTTCTTGCTACCAAACGTGCTATGATTGATGTTCATAAAGGAGAATTAACCATGAGAGTTAATGAACAGGAAGTAACATTTAATTTTTTAAAGTCAATGAGGTATCTTGTTAAATAAAAATGTTATAGGATGGATATTATGGATTTTATGATTGCTAAACATTACCAAGAAAAATGTGAAGTCATTTCTTAGGAGAAAAATGAAGTGATATTAGATTAGGAAGGAATAGTTAGTGAATCTGAAGGTGATTTTAAAGAAAAATCATTAGAGATAAATGCTGAGAATACAAATTATGTTCAGGAAAATTTTGAGATTTTGGATACTACTGAAAACAGTAAATTGTTAATCCCTTAAATCAAAAAACCTCCTAAATTTGAGATAAAAAGTACTTCCTGTGCATTTAAAATATGCATTCTTATGAAATTTATCTACTTTACCTGTTATAGTATCCTTGGAGTTAACCAAAGATTAGGAAGAAAAATTACTGGAGACATTAAGAAATTATAAAAAAGCTTTTGGTTGGATGTTAACAGATATTAAAGTAATCAGTCATTCTATCTATATGCACAGAATTTTAATGGAAGATGATTGTAAACTTAGGGCTGATCCTCAATGGAGTCTAAATTCTATGATGAAAGAAGTGGTAAAAAAAAAGAAATTTTAATGTCGTTAGATGTTGGGATTACTTATCCTATATCTAATAGTGCATGAGTTAGTCTTATTCATTGTGTTCCTAAAAAAGGAGCGACTGTTGTCATAAATGAAAAGAAGGAATTAATTCCAACAAGACAAGTCACTTGATGGCAAATTTGTATTGACTATAGAAAATTAAATACCGCAACTGGGAAGTATCACTTTCCTTAACCTTTTCTTGAACCAATGTTTGATAAGCTAGCAGGAAATGAATACTTTTGCTTTTTGGATAGATATTATGGTCACCATCAAATACCTATTGCTTCAGAGGATCAAGAAAAGACTATATTTGCAAGTTTCTATGTGACTTTTGCTTTTATAAGAATGTCATTTGGTTTATGTAAGGCACCTGCAACTTTTCAAAGATGTATGATGCAATTTTTTGTGACTTAATTGAGAAAGAAATTGTGAAGTGTTTATGGATTATTTCTCAATTTTTGGAACCGCTTTTGATTCATGCTTAGATTATTTAGCTAAGGTTCTAAAACACTGTGAAGAAATAAATTTAGTTCTCAATTGAAAAAAATATCAATTTATGGTCACAAAAGGGATTGTATTGGGAAGTAAAATTTCTAAAAATGGAATGGAAGTGGATAAAGCAAAACTTCAAATTATTGTTGAATTACAACTTCCTAATTCAGTAACTGCTGTAAGAAGTTTTTTAGGACATGCTAAATTTATAGGAGGTATATTAAAGAATTTTCTAAAATTGTTAAACCTGTATGCCATCTTTAAGAAAAATATACTAAGTTTGATTTTAATGATGATTTTCTTAAATCTTTTAAATTATTAAAGGAAATTTTCATTACTGCACCTATCATTATTTCACTTGATTGTTAAAAATTGTTTGAATTAATGTGTGATACAAGTGATTACACTATTGGAGCTATTTTAGGACAAAAATATGATAAGATTTTTAAAGTTATACATTTCTTCAGCAAAACTCTTAATGAAGCTCAAATTAATTACCTAACAACTGAAAAAGAGTTGTTGGCAATAGTATATGCTTTTGATAAATTTAGATCATATTTACTTGGAGCTAAATGCATTGTGCATACTGACCAAAGAAAAATATATTGAGATTGTCATACCTATTTTATACTATTTTTCATGATATTACACTTTAAAGAAATGTATTTTTGATGTTTTATTGTAGGAATGATGAATTAGGGTCGTTGGAGCAAAAAGATCCAAAAAGGAGAAATTTTGGAGCAAAAATGACCAAAATGTGAAGATTTGAACTAGGGCACCGACGGCGAGCCCAAAGGCACCGACGACGAGCCAAACGGCGCCGACGGCTAGCCCAACGGTGCCGACGGTGAGAATTTCCTGAAACTCTAGATTTAATTATTTAGAAAGCCCGCCTACGGCGCCCTCGAGGCCGCCGACGGCGAGATCGGCAGTTTATGTCCAATAATGCATTGGATGATGATGAAATTTGGAGGGATGCTTAGGCAACTCTTGGGAAAACTCATCCACAATTTTAAAAGAAGATTTTTGCCAAAAATAGATGAGGCTCTAGAGATCCTGGAGGTTAGAATGATTCCATTAGTGTTTAGAGAGTTTACTAGAGTGTCTAATTGTGAGGAATTCTTCGAGAGATTGTAAAAGTGGAGAGAAAGTGAGAGATTTCTTCCTCCTTACCGCTTTGAAGAAGAATTATGTGTGTTGTAAAGAAAGGAAGAGATTCAGAGGAACTTCGAGGAGTTTGCTTGGGGAGAAATTAGACATAAGTGTTATTTACTTGTTGTAGTTTGTATGACTTCACTTTAATATATGAATTCTGAGTTTTGTTGTGTCTTCCTCATGAGTTCTGAGTAGTTTTCTCTGTCTTTCTCCTTGTCTTAAGATTTTTGAAATGGTGATTTGAATTGGTTGAGAAATAAAAAAGTTATTTCTCCTTATCTTGAGATTTGTGAAATGGTGATTTGAATTGGTGAAGCCACGAAAATGTTTAAGAAATTGTGATGATCTTTTCACTTCAATCTTAATTTACTTTCAATCTAGCCAATTGATTTGTAAAAATATGTTGAGTTTTACAATTAAAGTGAAGATTACATCCATGATTCAGGGAGATCAAAGCCCTTCAAAATAGGTGCAAATAAATAGGGAAATAAAAATTATCGGGCGTAGAATTGGAGATTTTAGAGTGACAAGGTGAGCAAATTAAATAGGGAAATAAAATTATCGGGCGTAGAATTGGAGATTTTAGAGTGACAAACTAAAATCTAAATAGGGAAATAAAATTATCGAGCGTAGAATTGGAGATTTTAGAGTGACAGACTAAAATCCTCAATTTGGTCCTACCGTTTGGGTGCTGAAGTGTAGATGTTAGCCCTCAGGCGAGGGGAACGTGAGAGCTCCAAAGTGAGAGCTGGTATCCTCCCAACCTAGCTGCAGATTCAGTAAACAAATGTAGGATTAGTCAATGTTCTTTATGTCTAGACTAAAGGGTAAAGAATAGTTATGCTCCTATTTGGCACAACACAATTTTAACTGATTCACTTATCCATTCACTATAATTTCTTGACAAGGAGAAGGATGATTTCTTATATATTGAATATCACAGTCCATTCACTATAATTTCTTGACAAGGAGAAGGATGTTTTCTTATATATTGAATATCACATTAAAAACCTCATTATCCATTCACTATAATTTCTTGATAAGGAGAAGGATGTTTTTTCGTATTGAACTCACATTAAAACAATTTATTAGTATAATTAGTTATTTAAGAGTTATTAAAATTACATATTTATTTCAATTGTCTATTAATGTAGTATAATTAGTTATTTAAGAGTTATTAAAATTACATATTTATTTCAATTGCTTATTAGTGATAGGTATAATTAGTTATTTAAGAGTTATTAAAATTACATATTTATTTCAATTGCCTATTAGTGACTCATAAGCGACAAGGAGAAGGATGCTTTCTTATATATTGAATATCACATTAAAAACCTTATCAGTATAATGTGAGTTATTTAAGAGTTATTAAAATTACATATTTATTTCAATTTTCTATTAGTGACAGATAAGCAATTTGAATTCCATTGTTGCGATTAAGTTTTTCTTTTCTAGAATCTTAGTTCGTAGCTTTTAATATTACTCCCTGTGGAATAGATATCTAAGACTCTATTAGAGCCCTATATTGCTTGAGCGATAAGTATACTTGCATTGATAAGTGTGATTTTACCTATATTGAATATTTTATATATACAACTTTATCAAATCAATAACTGTTGTCAAGTTTTGGTGTTGTTGCTGAGGAATTAAATCTTTTAGCAGCAGTATTAAATATTTATATTTTAAAGCATATATAAAGTCGTTGTCAAGTTTTTGGCGTCGTTTCCGGGTAGTAAACAAGAATCATAATTAGAGTAATGACAAATTAGGATTATTAGAAAATTTTTACTTGAATTGCAACTTATTTTCATATTTAGTTAAGTGTTTTTCTGTGTACTGATTTTAAATTGTATGCGCAAATTTGGACCTGAAAGACTTGTACCTTACGATTCGGAATTAGAACGCACTGTTAGAAAAATTAGAAGACTGAGAAGAGAACCTAGAGATTCTGATACAATGGAAAACAACATGAACAATCAAGGAATAGAAAATGAGCCTAGAAATTGTGATACAATGGAAAACATTATGAACAATCAAGGAATAGAAAATGAACACCAATAGACCTCTACGAGATTATGCAAATCCTACAGCAGATGAAATTCACTTATCTACCCAAAACCCTGATGTAGCTGCTAATTCATTTGAGCTTAACCCTACAAGATTATGCAAATCCTACAGCAGATGAAATTCACTTATCTATCCAAAATCCTGATATAACTGCTAATTCATTTAAGCTTAAACCTTGTATTATCCAAATGGTACAAAAAAATCAATTCGGAGGTACACCAAATGAATATCCTAATTTACACCTCGCTAGTTTTTTAGAATTGTACTACCTTTAAATATGACAGAGTTTCAAATGTGTTGTTAGACTTAGACTTTTTCCTTTTTCACTGAGGGATAAGGCTAAGATGTGGTTAAATTCGTTAGCATTAGACTTAGACTTTTTCCTTTTTCACTTAGGGATAAGGCTAAGATGTGGTTAAATTTGTTAACACCTTAGACTTAGACTTTTTCCTTTTTCACTGAGGGATAAAGCTAAGTTGTGGTTAAACTCGTTAGTAGTCTTAGACTTTTTCCTTTTTCACTGAGGGATAAGGCTAAGATGTGGTTAAATTTGTTAGCAAAGACTTAGACTTTTTCCTTTTTCACTGAGGGATAAGGCTAAGATGTGGTTAAACTCGTTAGCTCCTGACTTAGACTTTTTCCTTTTTCACTTAAGGATAAGGCTAAGATGTGGTTAAATTTGTTAGCAGCAGGATCTATTAGAACTTGGGGAGAACTTTAACAGAAATTTTTATCCATATATTTCCCTCCATCCAAAACTGCTAAACTTAGAAATGACATAACATCGTTCTGTCAGATTGATGGAGAGTCAATATATGAAGCTTGGGAGAGATTTAAAGAGCTCCTTAGGAAGTTCTCTCATCATTCAAGAGTCGATATATGAAGCTTGGGAAAGATTTAAAGATCTTTTTAGGAAGTGCCCTCATCATTTGTCCCAGATTGGTTGATAATTTAAACTTTTTACAATGGATTAGTGGATCTCTTAGATCGATTATAGATTGGTTGATAATTCAAACTTTTTATAATGGATTAGTGGGATCACTTAGATCGATTATAGATATGGTTAATTCAAACTTTTTATAATGGATTAGTGGGATCTCTTAGATCGATTATAGATGCTGCATCGATTATAGATGTTGTGGCTGATGGTTCTTTAATGTCAAAACCTTTTGATGAGGCTTATTGGTTAATAGAATAGATGACTACCAACAATTTTCAATGTCCCTCTGAAAGGGTAAATCCTAAAAGAGTAACTAGTATCCATGATTCAGATGCAATATCTATGTTAGCTTCACAGATTGTTGCAATATCAAAGAAATTAGATCATTATGGAATGAATTATTCTCCAACACCTACTATGATGGAAGAGAATTCATCTGTGAAATTTGTGGATGTTTAACATTCATATAAGACTTTAAATGCTATTAATAGACCCAACAACCCTTATTCGAACTATTATAATCTAGGTTGGAAGAATCATCAAAATTTCAATTGGAATAACAATTCTGTTACAAATCAACAATTGGCGAACAACCCCGTGAACCCATTAGAAAATTCATCCAACTAAGGAAATGTTAATTATAAGCCTTCTTATCCTACAGGTTTTAACAGTAACACTCAAATTAAGGAAAAGAAGTTGTCTAAGGAAGAGATGATATTAAACATGGGTCAACAACTGTAGAATCAAGGAAATTGTATCTATGGAAGAGCTGATATTAAACATGGGTCAACAATTATAGAATCAAGGAAATCAATTATAGATTCAAGGAAATCAATTACAACATCAAGGAACTGCTATTAAGAATATTGAGAACCAATTAAGGGGAAGAGCTGATATTAAACATGGGTCAACAATTGCAGAATCAAGGAAATCAATTACAAATTATAGAGCTGATATTAAACATGGGTCAACAATTACAGAATCAAGGAAATCAATTACAAATTCATGAAATTATAAAATCAAGGAACTGCTATTAAGAATATTGAAAATCAATTAGGGCATATCGCTACTATGCTTAGAAACCAGACATTAGGAACTTTTCCTAGTACTATGGAACCAAATCTTAAAGATCAAGGAAAAGAACAAATCAAAGCGATACAATTACGAAGTGGAAAAGAATTGGAAACAATAGTAAAAAAAGAAACAAAAATGGAAAAAGAGAAAGTGGATACAGAAAAAGAAAAGGATCGTGAATACTCAGAATTAGAATATCCACTTACACCAATGAAAATTTCTGTGGAGAAACCTCCACCACTGTTTCCTCAAAGATTAAAGCAACACAAACAGAATAAATAGTTTTTCAAGTTTTTAGAAATTCTTAGGAAATTAACGGTAAATATTCTCAATTTTCCAAATTTTTAGAAATTCTTAAGAAGTTAACAGTGAATATTCCCTTCGTAGAGGCCGAGATTCTTAAGAAATTAACAGTAAATATTCACTTCATAGAAGCTTTAGAGCAAATGCCCAATTATGTAATTTATGAAAGATATTCTGAACAAGAAAAGGAAGTTCACTGATAATGAAACTGTTGCACTTAACGACGAGTGTAGTGCAATTATTCAGAAAAAGCTTCCGAAAAAATTAAAAGATCCAGGTAGTTTCACTATACCGTGTGTTATTGGTGAAAATTTTTATGGAAGAGCTTTATGTGATTTGGGAGCTAGCATTAATCTTATGCCTTTATCAATTTTCAAAAGATTAGGATTAGGAGAAGTCTCACCTACTTCTGTAACTCTTCAATTAGTGGATCGTTCAGTTACATATCCTAAGGGAGTTATAGAAGATGTGTTAGTAAAAGTTAATAAATTTATCTTTCTTGTGGATTTCATTATTTTAGATATGGGGGAAGATAAAGAAATACCTATCATTTAGGGAGACCACTTTTAGCTACTGAAAAAGCTATGATATATGTTAAAAAAGGTGAATTAACTATGAGAGTTAACGATCAAGTAGTCACTTTTAACATTACGAAATCTATGAAATACCCTGCTGTTGAAAGAGAAAATGAATGTTTCGCATGAAAATTAGTGAACATCTATTGAATGAGCATTTTAAAGAATATTTTGAAGAGAAAGAACAATTTGAAGATAGTGATAAAGTTATTTTGGACAAAATAGAAAATGAAGAATTAAATTATGTTCAGGAAAGATTTGAGATGCTGGATATTACAGAAAATGCTGATAAGAATCCAGTTCTGTCAATTATTAAACCACCTGAACTTGAGTTGAAAATATTGCCTAGCTACCTGAAGTATGTATGATAAGAATCTAGTTCCGTCAATTAGAAAACCACCTGAACTTGAGTTGAAAATATTGCCTAGACACTTGAAGTATGTGTTTTTGGGAGACTCATCTACATTAATTGTTATTACCAAGCCACTTGAAGTATGTGTTTTTAGGAGACTCATCTACATTACCTGTTATTATATCTTTTCCTAGCCACTTGAAGTATGTATTTTTAGGAGACTCATCTACATTACCTATTATTATATCTTCTGCCTAGTCACTTGAAGTATGTATTTTTAGGAGACTCATTTACATTACATGTTATTATATCTTCATGATTTGCAAGAGCAAAGACTTTTGGATACATTAAAAAGATATAAGAAAGCTTTTGGTTGGACATTAGTTGATATTAGAGGAATCAATCCTTCGATATGGTATGCACTGAATTATATTAGATGAACAATATAAACCAAGAGTTGATCCACAAAGGAGATTACACCCAATGATGAAAGAAGTAGTTAAAAAAGAAATTTTGAAATGGTTAGATACTAGAATTATATATCCTATTTTAGATAGTACGTAGGTAAGTCCAATTCATTGTGTTCCTAAGAAAGGAGGAGTGATTGTTAAAACAAAAGAAAATGATGAATTAATACATATCAGACAAGTTACTGGGTGACATATTCGCATTGATTATAGAAAATTAAACACTGTCATTAGGAAAGATTACTTCCCTTTACCATTTTTAGGCCAAATAGTAGATAGACTTGTTGGGCACAAATATTTTTATTTTTTAGATGGATATACCGGTTACCATAAAATTCTATTGCTCCTGAGGATCAAGAAAAGACAACATTTACTAGTCTTTTTTGGAACTTTTGTTTTTCGAAGAATGCCTTTTGGATTATGTAATGTACCTGCAACATTCCAGAGATGTATGATGTCTATATTTAGTAAGTTAATTGATGATAGATTGGAAGTATTTATGAATTATTTCTCTGTATTTTGAACATCATTTAACGCATGCTTAAATTATCTAGAAAAAGTTTTGGAGTTATGCGAAAAAACTAATTTAGTTCTAAATTGGGAGAAATGTCAACTTATGGTTGTAGGAGAAATTGTGTTAGGGCATAAAGTTTTGGAAAATGGTATGGAAGCAAACCCTGTAAAAATTTAAGTTATAGGCAATTAAATACTAAATTCTCGCCGACAGCGCCCTCAACGCCACTGACGACAAGACCGGTGGGATGGCGGTTTCTGGAGTTCGAATGAGAGGTTTTTAGGTAGGAGTTACCCATTTTAAACTCCCAAATTTGATTCCTAAGTTCATAGTTCCCCAAAAATAAAGTGAAACTCCACCAAATTCATCCCTATGGCGTCCAATTCCCCTGAAAACCATAGAATGTGAGTGTTCAACCGGAGAAAGTTCATTAGTGTGGAAGCACAACAAATCTTCAGCAAGGCATTGGTAAAGAAAATATTAATCAAGGAATGAGGATTTGTAAATCGAGGATTGAATAATCCCTCAACTGCAATTGAAGAGATGATAGTGTGGTGAAGATGGGAAGTGTTGTGCTACACTACCGCCGTCGTTGTTGTTCCTGTGGTGAAGGAATTTTATGCTAACTTGCATGGAATCAACCAGGGAGTCGTCTATGTGCGAGGTAGATAGATAACTTTTACTCCTGCATGAATCAATGAATTATACATGATCGAGAACTTTCCTGTTTTCCATTATTCCAACTTCGTCCCGACAAGAAACCAGATGAAAGAAATTTACCAATATTTAACGGACGAAACTGAAGACTGGGAAATGAGAGAAAGCGGGTATGTTAGTTTTTCTGTGACACTTCTAAATCCCATTTCAAAACATTGGAACTTCTTCATTTCTGCAAAATTGTTACCGATGATGAGGATTGGTAAAGCTTCTAAGAAAAGTGTTATTATGAATTACTGCATCCATATGGGACTACCGATCGATATTGGATCGATAATTGTGAAGTCTTTTTTAGCCTGATCGTTCATGGATCAACTTATGGGCTTGGACATCCTTCCACAATTTTCTTACTTTGCAGTTAGTTTCAAGTATCCTATGAAAATTGGGAGGTACTTCTACCTTGGAAGCCTTTCGACCCAACTGAGAGATTCCCAGCCAATGAAGATGAAAATGACATGACTATTATGGTGGATCAATCATCTCAGAATTCACTGCCGATTCAACCTTTAGTTTTGGATAAGACACTTGTGATCCTGTGCATTATAGTATCTCTCATTTCTTCTATCATCTAGACTAGAGGATGAAAGAACATTTTGAGCACTCTTGACATATTGAAGATAGTTTGATACGGCTGATGAGGAGGAGGAAATTGATAGAAGAGAATTCTACTAAATAATTTCCATACTGACCCTTCTATAACCTCTTCGTTCATGTGCAATCAATGAGCGATCTCAGAGGAGAATCTAACACTGAATCTGATGATTAGTAGATTTACATTGCTACCTGTCTGTCTATGTGTGTAATTTGATTTGAACTTTGCATTTGATTTGCTTTAAAATTATGCTTTTAGATTTATGTATAGTTGAGACTGAGCATAAGATGTTTATTTTCAGCATTTTAAGTGTTGTGGCTTTGATTGCAATGTTGAATTAATGTATTAAGGTTGAGAAAATATCAAACTTAGGTGTGTCGTGTAACGTATGTTGTACCCCTTGGAATTTATATATAATTGTGATGTTTGATGTTGTGAAAGTTTATTTGTGATAAGTACATTATTTAATCATTTAAAATTATGTCTATAATGATTGAACGAGTGTCGTTGAGGCTTGAAATTGATTGAAATTGCAAAAATCCGGAAATTAAAACAAATCAATAGAGCCCGCCGACGGCGGACTTTTCCCCGAGACTTAGGATATAATTTCAATAGAGCACTCTGACGGCACCTAAGACCCCCTCTGATGGTGAAATCCCAAAAAACCACCTTTAACCGCGATTTTGACCAGTCAACTGCCACTATTTATCATCCCCTTCCTCTCAAAAATGTGATTTTTGACCTAGGGCTTGAGAGATCTTGGATTTGGGGGCAATCTCAAGGCATTTAGACACTGGATTTGATTATCTCTAAGTAAGAGCTTCACTCCAAGTAAAAATATTTGATTTTCACCATGAATTTCTTCCACATTGAGGAGATCCAAAAAATTTGAGAATGTGAAGAAAATGTTGTGGAGAAATTCATGAAACTTAGTTTTGAACTCTTAGAATCACTCTTGGAAGCCATTATTTACATATTTGAAGTATAGTTTAGAATTTTTCTATAACTTTGATTAGATTGAAATGGCTCCATGACAAAAGAGGCGACTTGAGTTCGACAAGTCTCGCTTCGTAAATGCAAATGCTCAGTCGAGGTTTACTTCAGTGTTTGAGGGAAAGAAATGTATACAAGCTTGAGTTTTTGAAAGTCCGGGAGGAGAAATTGAACGAGTTATTACTAAGCGGAGGTAGGAAAACTTCTGTTACACCACCAATAAGGTTGTTGAAAATGTTTTGAAACAATTTTATGCGATCATGTTCTATTCTAAGGACGGAATCGTTCAAGTGCAGGGATTTCTGTTGAGTTTAATGCCGCCCGCATTAACTCTTTTTACAAAGTCCCAGACTCTTATAGCTGCCATCATGAAACCTTCAGTACAATAGAAGGCCCACTAAATGATGTGATAAACTTTCTCACTGATGGGAAAGGAACGTGGAAGACAAAGCAACGAGAACGGGTAAATTTTTCTACTTCCATGCTGAATGCCACATCTAAAGCGTGGCACTATTTTATTTTCTCTACTCTATTACCAACCTATCACCATATTGAGGTAACAAGAGATAGAGCTATTCTAAATTTTTGTATTTAGAATAATAGAAATATAAATGTGGGGAGAATTATTTTTAAGAATATATTAACTACGGCAAGGAGTGAAACAAGTGGAGGTCGAGGACATCCTGGCCTCATTTATGCATTTTTNTATTTTAAGGATGGAATCGTTCAAGTGCGAGGATTTTTTGTTGAGTTTAGTGCCGCCTGCATTAACTCCTTTCACAAAATTCCAGACTCTTATAACTTCCACTATGAAACCTTTAGCACGATGGAAGGTCCACTAAATGATGTGATTAACTTTCTCACTGATGGGAAAGGAACATGGAAGATTAAGCAACGAGAACGGGTAAATTTTTTGCTTCCATGTTGAATGCCACATCTAAAGCATTGCACTATTTTATTTCCTCTACTCTGTTACTGACCTATCACCATAATGAGGTAATAAGAGATAGAGCTAGTCTGAATTTTTGTATTCAAAATAACAGAAATATAAATGTGGGGAGCATCATTTTTAAGAATATATTGATCACGACAAGGAGTGAAACAAGTGAAGGTCTAGGACATCCTGACCTCATTTATGCACTTTGCCAACTTTCTAGAGTGGAAGCTGAAGATGATGAGGAATGGGTTTACCCTATGAAGCCCATTAGCAAAGCTAATTTGAAGACTTATGAATCCCATGAAAAATGGATAACTAGGAGTAGAAGTCAAGAACCTTCTACCAGTAAGATATCCCCTCTACTAGTTATGACCTTCCACCTTCTAGTTCTCCTACCCTTCATGACTTAGTGAATAAGTTAACCTTGTAGCAAAAGAGTCTAGAGTTAATAAATGAAAGGATTGGAGGTTTGGAACTTAGAAATGATTATGATAGTGAGTACCTATAGAGGCATTCAAATTTTAAGATAACTTACTATGAAGCTCAGGCCCGACACTATAGAGGTGAGCCTCATGTTACTTTTCCTGAATGACCTCGATATACTCAGTATCAGCCCAATCCACTTGCTGACCAAGGAGACAAAGATATAGTTTGAGATTTTGACATTTAATAGTAATTGATGTACTTGTACATTTATTTTTGTAATTGAAATGGATGCTTGTGTGTGTTNAGGAATGAGTTTACCCTATGAAACCCATTAGTAAAGCTAATTTGAAGACATATGTATCCCACGAAAAATGGAGAACTGGGAGTAAGAGTCAAGAACCTTCTACTAGTAGAGATATCCTCTCTACAAGTTATGACCTTCCTTCTTCTAGTTCCCCTACCCTGACTGACTTAATGAATGAGTTGACCTTGCAGCGAAAAAATATAGAATTAATAAATGAAAGAATTGAAAGTTTAGAACGTCGACATGATTATGATAGTGAGTACCTTCAGAGGTATTCAAATTTTGAGATAGTTTATTATGAAGCTTAGGCCCGACACTACAGTGGTGAGCCTGATGTTACTTTTCCTGAGTGCCCCCGATATACTCAGTATTAGCCCAATCCACCTGCTGACCAAGGAGACGAAGACATAGTTTGGGATTTTGATATCTGAATTTAATTGATGTACTTTAACTTTTATGTTTGTAATTTTTGTAATAGAAATGGATGTTTGTGTATGTTTATACTTTAATTTTTATTGTTATGTTGTAATTGGATAGTTTTTAATTTTTGTTATAAGTATTTGGTGTGGTAGTTGAAATTTGATAAATTTTAATGTGATGTGATTTTCATTTTTGCATTTTAATTGTAATTGTTTTGTTTAGTATTGTGGATGTGTTAGTGAAATATTGTGTTTGTTTAATGTTTAGATTTGTACTTATTTCGAAATTTCATTACCCATACAAATTCTCTAATGATTTATATGTATAGAAAGCTCCTAATGTTACAGACCAGGTGAAGTAGGAATTTTGCTCTAATGATTTATATGTATAGAAAGCTCCTAATGTTACAGACCAGGTGAAGTAGAAATTTTTAGAAGACTGCAAAAATTTCAGAATGATGAAAATGATATGTGTAGAAATCTACTAATGTTATAGACCGGGTGAAGTAGAAATTTTGAGAAGGACTGCAAAAATTTCAGAATGATGAAAATGCCTAAAACACTCAGGTACGATTTATATTTAGAATTTTTCTTTCCACCTATATCCTTTCATATTGAAAAATTTAAGTTTATTTATATTTATAGTTTTTCTTTCCACCTAAATTATTTCATATTTAAAAATTTAAGTTTGGGGAAGAAAAAGATTAACTATTAGATGTTCTCTATTTCAATATTTTCAAAAATTATTAATATGAATTTATGTAGCGAATTTAATTCAGATAACTATGTTTTGTAGATATTTAAAGATTATGGTAGATTTAAAGGAATATTTTTGTAATGAAAATTAATTTTGTGGACTAAGATATTTAGTATAAGAGAATAAGACTATAGTTAACTATTTAAAGTAAAGGAAACTATATTTTAAAGTATTAAGAATCTGGAAATTCATTTGAGAAGAAAAGATTGAAGCTCAATGATGTACACTATGAAATATTTATAAGGTAAAGAAATGCTTTGAGTTTCAAATTTAGGGAAAGAAAAGTGGAAGTATTAAGAGTCTGGAAATTCATTTGAGAAGAAAAGATTGGGGCTCAATGATGTAAAAACTTGAAATATTTATAAGGTAAAGGAATGCTTTGAGTTTCAAATTTAGGGAAAGAAAGGTGAAGTTCATTGAAGTATTAAGAATCTGGAAATTCATTTGAGAAGAAAAGATTGCGGCTCAATGATGTAAAGGCTATGTTTAAGAATCTGGGAATTCATTTGAGAAGAAAAGATTGGGGCTCAATGATGTAAAAACTATGAAATGTAAGAATCTGAAAAATCATTTGAGAAGAAAAGATTGGGGCTCAATGATGTAAAAGCTATGAAATATCTCTGGAAATTCATTTGAAAAGAAAAGATTGGGGCTCAATGATGTAAGAACTATGAAATATTTATAAGTAAGGAATGCTTTGAGTTTCAAATTTAGGGAAAGAAAGGTGATGTTCAAAATCATTAAAGGCTGTCCACATATAGTAATCCTCACTTGAAAAAGGAAAAAGAAAGGATTGAAAACAATCCCTGAAGGAAAAGAAATTATATAGGATTGAAAGCAATCCAAATGAAAAAAAGGAAAGAAAAGAAAGACAAAAAAGTATGAAAGTGAGGAGAAGCTTGAGGATATGTCTAATCAAAAATTGGTTTCACTGGACCTACCTAAAGGGAAAACTTAAATGCATTCCTAAACTTATATTATGGATTAGATCATTTACTAGTAGTGTTCTCATGAAGTTCCTATCATTTGAATATTCTAAGTGACTTAATATTTCAACATATAGTCATTCTTGAAGTGAATAGAAGACTAGAACTCTTAAACTTGATGACTAGATAATCTTGTAGCTACACAGTTAATTTAATTACTTGAAATTTTTTTGAAAATCACACTATGGTATTTACTTAGATCAACTATATAGTATTTCTAAATTAAAACTTTACTACAACAGATCATAACATTTACATAGTACTAAAATTACTTGAGGACAAGTAATAGTTATGCTTGGGAGATTTTGACCAAAAGAAAAAAATTTGAGATTTTCATACCTATATTATACTATTTTTGATGATATTGCACTTTAAAAAAAGGTCTTTTTGATGCTTTGTTGCAGGAATGATGAATTAGGGTCATTAGAGCAAAAAGATGCAAAAAGGAGCAAATTTGGAGCAAAAAGGACCAAAATATGAAGATTTGAACTACGGCGCCGACGACGAGCTCAACGGCGTTGACGACGAGAATTTCCCGAGACTACAGATTTAATAATTTAGAAAGCCCACCGACGGCACCCTCGAGGTCACCGATGGCAAGATCGGCAATTATGTCCAACAATGCATTGGATGAGGACAAATTTTGAAGGGATGCTTAGGCAACTCTTGGAAAAACTCATCCACAACTTTAAAAGAAGATTTTGGTCAAAAATGGAGGGGGCTCTAGAGGTCTTGGAGGTTAGAAAGGTTCCATTAGTGTGTAGAGAGTTTACTAGAATGTCTAATTGTGAGGAATTCTTCAAGAGATTGTAAGAGCAGAGGAAAAGTTAGAGATTTCTTCCTCCTTGCCTCTTTGAAGAAGAATTTTGTGTGTTGTAAAGAAAGGAAGAGATTTAGAGTAACTTTGAGGAGTTTGCTTGGGGATAAATTAGATATAAGTGTTATTTACTTGTTATAGTTTGTATGACTTTGCTTTTATATATGAATTCTGAGTTTTGTTGTGTCTTCCCCATGAGTTCTGAGTAGTTTTCTCTGTCTTTCTCCTTGTCTTGAGATTTGTGAAATGGTTATTTGAATTGGTTGAGCCATAAAAATGTTAAAGAAGTTGTGATGACCTTTTCACTTCAATCTTAATTTACTTTCAATCTGGTCAATTAATTTATTAAAATATGTTGAGTTTTACAATTAAAGTGAAGATTACATCCAAGATTCAGGGACGTCAAAGCCTTTGGAAATTGGGTGCAAATAAATTGGAAATTATCGGGCGTAGAATTGGAGATTTTAGAGTGACAGACTAAAATCCTCAATTCGGTCCTACCGTTTGGGTGCTGAAGGGATGTTAGCCCTCAGGTGAGGGGAACGTGGGAGCTCCGAAGTGAGAGCCGGTATCCTCCCAGACATGTTAGCCCTCAGGTGAGGGGAACGTGGGAGCTCCGAAGTGAGAGCCGGTATCCTCCCAGCTTTTAGCCCTCAGGCGAGGGGAACGTGGGAGCTCTGAAGTGAGAGCCGGTATCCTCCCAGCCTAGCCACAGATTCAGTAAACAAGTGTAGGATTAGTCAATGTTCTTTATGTCTGGACCAAAGTGTAAAGAATAGGTATGCTCCTATTTGGCACAACACAATTTGAACTGATTCACTTTATTCATTCACTATAATTTCTTGATAAGGAGAAGGATGTTTTTTTCGTATTGAACTCACATTAGAAAACCATTTATTAGTATAATTAGTTATTTAAGAGTTATTAAAATTACATATTTATTTCAATTGTCTATTAATGTAGTATAATTAGTTATTTAAGAGTTATTAAAATTACATATTTATTTCAATTGCTTATTAGTGATAGGTATAATTAGTTATTTAAGAGTTATTAAAATTACATATTTATTTCAATTGCCTATTAGTGACTCATAAGCGACAAGGAGAAGGATGCTTTCTTATATATTGAATATCACATTAAAAACCTTATCAGTATAATGTGAGTTATTTAAGAGTTATTAAAATTACATATTTATTTCAATTGTCTATTAGTGACAGATAAGCAACTTGAATTCTATTGTTGCGATTAAGTATTACTTTTCTAAAATCATAATTCGTAGCTTTTAATATTACCCCATGTGGGATCGATATTTAGGACTCCATTAGAGCCCTATATTACTTGAGCAATACGTATACTTTCATTGATAAGTGTGACTTTACCATTATTGAATATTATATATATATACATCTTTATCGAATCTATAACCATTGTCAAGTTTTGGTGTTTTTACTGAGGAATTAAATCTTTTAGCAGCGGTATTAATTACTTATGTTTTTAAGCATATATAAAGTGGTTGTCACATACTAGTCTTTCTACTATTAAATATCTTACGTCAAAAAAGGATGTGAAACCAAGATTAATCATATGGGTCTTACCTTTGCAAGAATTTGGTTTTGAGATAGT
Organism: Phalaenopsis hybrid cultivar; assembly: GCA_002079205.1. Classification (NCBI taxonomy): domain Eukaryota; kingdom Viridiplantae; phylum Streptophyta; class Magnoliopsida; order Asparagales; family Orchidaceae; genus Phalaenopsis; species Phalaenopsis hybrid cultivar. The sequence continues at coordinate 316,181 of JXCR01103810.1, read as the reverse complement.
GGAATGGAAATAAGCTGATAATCAATTTTTTTATCATCTATCAAGACTTGAACATGGAAAAGAAAACATCAATGAGGAAAACATAAATGAGAATTTTCCTGATGAACAACTTTATGCTTTTACTAAGTGGCATATATCGTGGTATACAGATTTAGCTAACTACTTAGTAATATTCTACCATATGAACTAACAAGACACTAGAAAAACAAATTTATGTATTATGTAAGCTTTTACTTTTAGGATAAAAGATGTTGTGATTCAGTCATTTGAAGATGTGTACCAATTACTGAAACCCTTGAAATTATACAAAAATGTCATAAATCTGAATTTGGCTGACACTTTGGAATAGAGAAGACTGCATATAAAATTTTACACTCTGGATTTTATTGGCCTAAATTGTTTAAGGATGTCAATAATTATATGAAACATTGGGATCGATGTTAGAGAGTAGGAAATATTTCAAAAAGAGATGAAATGCCTCTAAATTTTACTTTAGAAGTTAACTTTTTTAATGCACGAGGTTTAAATTTTATGGGACCATTTATACCATCTTCAAAAAAGATATATATCTTATTAGTATGGATTATCTGTCCAAATGGATTGAAGTGATAGTCTTGCCTCATTTTGATGCTTTGAGTTTTTCAAACTTTTTTAAAAAAATTCTTTTTACTAGATTTGAAATGCTAAGAAATATCATTACTGATGGGGAAAGTTATTTTAAGAATTTTATAATTGACACATTACTTAAAAAATATGGAATTAAACATTGAATTGCCACAGTTTATCACCCTCAGACTAGTGGATTAGTAAAAGTATCAAATTTTGAAATTAAAAGAATTCTGGAGAAAACTATATAACCAAAAAGAACTGATTGGTCTGATTGACTTGATTCTATCTTAAGAACTTATAGGACTGCTTATAAATCTCATATAGGATTGTCTTCTTATAGGCTCATATTTCAAACAGCTTGTCATTTACCAGTTGAGTTAGAGCATAAAGTTTATTGGGCAATAAAAGAATTTAATTATAATTAAAGAATGCTGGAGAAAAATGATTATTGCAATTAAATGAGCTCGAGGAAATTAGGAATGAACATTACGAAAATACAAAAATTTATAAAGAAAAGATGAAATTTTGGTATGATCAAACTATTTTAAGGAAGAATTTTGAGCATTGACAAGAAGTTTTATTATGCAATACACGATTGAAATTATTTCTCGGAAAACTTAAGTCCAAGTGGATGGGGTCATTTATTGTGGCAAAATTTTATTCTTATGAGGCTGTCGAGATTAAAAATCAAAAAATTAACGTATAATTAAAGGAAATGAACATTGTTTCAAGGCTTACATTAGAGAAAACAAGCCCTATTATAAAGAATTTTCATGTTGGGTCTATCTGAGTAAAACATTTGGATATGATGGGCTGACTACGTTAAACGAAGCAATTCGTGGGAGGCAACCCATAGTTATCTGTGTGATTTGATTTACATTTGCAATTGTTGTATTATCGTGACTATCCTTTGCTTTTGTAGCACTGTTTAACACTATGTAAGGTATTAAAAATGATTTAAAATTGAAGAAATTTGACATTAGGTGAATCAGTGTTCACTAGGATACTTGCGCCAAGGCGCCAACAATTGGCGCCTAAGTGTCAGAGTCCTTTGAAGCTGGCGCATAAGTGCCACAGTTTCTGAACATGGGAAACTGCCTCAAAGTAGTTTTTCTCCATCTATTCTCTATAAAACTGCCTAGCCTTCATCCATATTCTTCAAATACTCAAAATTTTGACCTGAGAAAAGAGTTTAAAGGTTTTGGGATCTTACTTGCTTCTATAGAGAATAGAGAGAATGGAAATTCCATTGAAAATAAGCTTATGCATAGTGATGCCCAAACCTATTTCAATGGGTTCTTGGCACTTAGTTTGTAGAAGGTGACTAACAAGTTGGGGAATATTAAAGAGGAGCTTTCCCATCTACACAACAAGTTGCATGAGATGAATCACTAGTACAAGTACTTCGACTGGAAGATGAAACTCCAATCTGACCACCTGGCTAATTATCAAAATTCCCAGGTAGCGATGGATGACAAGAACAAATGGATTGATGAAAATAAGGCTATAGAATTTCCTCGTGCCCTTGTCTTCTACACATTTGATTGCAGATATTTAGTATGTGAGAGGGGTGAAGATAATGAGATCAACAATGATTGATCTTTAGAATATGATTCTAGTGTTTGTGTTTCATGTTTGTGTTTACTTTAGTAAAGGATGTGTTATGTGTGTTACATGTTGTTGATTATGTGCTAGTTTATTTGTGTTGGTTTGCTTAATTGTGTTTGTGTGTGATGTTGTACTGTTGTTTGAAAGCTTATTAATGAAAGTTATGTTTGTGTAAACCCTTGATACGCCTAAAATATTTAGTGTTTTTAGACACATTTTTATACCTATTTTTGAGATATTGTCCTTTAATGGAACATTTTTGTGTTTTTCTTTCAGGTGCAGGTAAAAAGGTGAAAAATGCTTAAAGGAGTGAAAAAGGATCAAATTTGGAGCAAATAGGTGAAAAATGTGCAAAAGTGTTTTGGCGCCTAAGCGCCGGATCCGGCGCTTAAGTGTTAGTTAAACAGAAAAGGTCGCGCCGAAGCGTCAGAGGCCCCACGCTTAAGTGTCAGGACAGTTATTGGATGAGTAAATTAAGTTTTTGTGAATTTTGAAGAGGTTTTTGAGGCACCTATTAGTTTAATAGGTGGTTACAACCACCATGGACGAAAATTATTGTGAAAGGATGCATCTCTTGGGGAAATACATCGAATCAAGACACATTTTGAAGAGATACCAAGGCACCTTTTGGAGAATTATAAAAGAAGGAAGATTGAGACTTTGAAAGCGGTCCTGAAAGTACTGGGAAAGTTTTGAAAGTTCTAAAATTGGGGAGTTAGTTGGAGAGATTTTCATGCACCACATATTTATCCTTTTTATTTTAGTTTTTTATTGAGAGTGTTGTAAAAGAAACGAGATTCAAAGGAAATTCAAGAGTTTGGTGGAGGACTTGAGATAATTTTTTATCAATTTGTTTAGACTACTTTTGGTTTTAATTGAGACTTGTTGGTTTGACAATAATTTCTACTTTTAAAACTACAGTGTAGTTTTGTTTTCTCCATGGATTATGAGTAGTTTTCTTTATCTTTGTTCTTAAAATGATAAGTAATTAAGTGTTGGATGAAATTTGTAGAGAGTATTGATCTTTAATGTTGGAAGAAATTTTGATGATTTAAATCCATGTACTTCATTTACTTCTTGATTTGGCCAATCTATATGTTAAAATTTTTTGTTAGAACATGTAAGAACTGGGCTGGTATTGTCTCAGTCAACAATTGGAAAGAATCACATCAGGTTATATGAATGATAATGTAGTTCATATGATTGAGTGCAAATAAATAGGGAAATATTCATTGAAGGGTGTTGAGTTAGAGGACTTTAAAGTGACAGGTTAAAGCCCCCAACATAGTTAATTGTTTTAGGTTCTGATACGAGATGTTAGCCTCAAGGTTAAGGGAATCGAGGGAACTCTAGAGTGAGAGCAAGTATTTTTCCTGCCTAGTCGGTCTTCAGAACTATTCAAAATTTAAATTTGCCAATGTTCTTTATAGCATCTCTAGTAAGGGTAAAGAATATTATTACTCCTCTTTGGCACAACACAATATGCATACTTTCATAACATAATCCCTATTCTATTACTGATTCATGATAAGGAGAAAGATATTTTCATATTTAGTGTTTTTCTTCTACAAAAACTCAAGTTATCTTTAAGATTGTTCTATTTTTGTCAAAATATTAAAATTACCAAAAATATTTAAACTTTCTTTACTGCAAAAACATCTTTAGTTTAAATAATTATTTTTTAAAAAATAGAAAGTTTTCTAAAAAGTGCATATTGCATATCTTCCTTGTGGGTTCGATATTTGGGTCTTAATCAAAAATTTTTATATTACTTGATAACGATACATATACTTGCGTAGTATCCCAATATATATATAAATTAAAAGTTAAATTCTTATTTTTCTTTAGGATCAAGTTTTTGGTTTTGTTGCGAAATAAGGAAATATAAGTGAAAAATATAATCAGAATTATTGTTATACTATTGCATATAAGCTGTTTCGGGATCAAGTTTTTGGCGCCGCTACCGGGGAAGTGAACTGAAAATTTTAAAGAATCTATTGATTTAAAAGCAAATTTCTATTTTTAGAAAATCTTATTTAAACTTTAAGATATTTTATTTGGCACTGTTGTTACCACTGCAGGTCTGGGATTTGCTTCCTTGATCTTTTCTGTGTGAGCAGGCTTGAGTTAAATATGATAGCTGGGAGAACATGTTGTTACCTCTAAAACCCGTCACTAAGGTGAATGTGAAGACTTAATCTGAGCATTCTATTTTTGGTTAGAGAGGAGGATTTTCTAGGAGTTATGGAATGGAGACTTTTGTTCTGGAATGATTTAATCTAGACCATCTACCACACGTGCTTCTACATCTAGAGGTGAGTCTACTGAGACCCAAGATCAATTATTGTAGAGGATGATGGATCATATTAATTTCACCGCTGATAAAGTGTAGAATTTAGAGCATTTTGCAGAGCATACTGATAGGTATAGTAGAAGAAAGAGTGATTATGAAGAGAAATTCCACTCATCTCTAGAGTACCTAATTAGGGGTGACCCAAGAGTACAATTTCCTCCATATCCTTGATATCTTGATTATGAGCCTGCAAAAAAGTGGTATAGCGGTGATTCAAAGATGAGGAGTAGAATTGAGAGATTTTTATGTTTGTAATATGTGTTATACTATGTGCTTTGGACTTGAGATTTGTGATGTGTTGTTTATTTTTATGTTGTGGACTATGTGGTGTGGTACTGCTACATTTACATCTTTGTGATGATATGTACTATGTATTGTGTGTTGGAATTTTGTATTTTATTGTTATTGTGATGTTTGTGTTAGTTAGTAGTTTGTTTTAAAATTCTAGGGTCGTAACTGTTTTGAGTTTTGTGATTTAGTTAGTGTAGAACTTAACTTAATTCTATGTCTTTTGAAAAGATGAGTCTTAAATATTAAATTTCAGAAACTGCTATCCTGTCCTTTTCTTTTATCATGTTTGTGAGTTTGTTTTTATGTTGAGATTGTGAAGTGAAGTTAGTGTGTTAGTTTGCTTTTATGTTTATACCCAGTATTTAGAAGTCTATTGAATCTCTACATGTTGAATTGAAATGAAAATACTAGAAAATTTGATCAAAATTAATTTTACTCCTGTTTTTAGTTTTATACTTATATCATTAGGGTATTAAAATTCCTATTAGCAGTTATTTAAATTTCCATTCCTGCTTATATATATTTGATGCTAAACTGTTTAATCTGTTAAAAATTTAA
>JXCR01103810.1:288619-310622 GCA_002079205.1 Phalaenopsis hybrid cultivar | reverse complement strand
AGAAAATGATTAATATAAGTAACTATCTTTAGTAAGAAACATTGTATTTTTAAAAATTTTAGAAATTTAAACTTCTATTTTTAATGCTTAAATTTTTTTTATTAAAATTAATTTTCAAAGCTATTAATATATTTATAAAGTAAAAGTTTTGTATCAAGACTTTGCTTTAGGAAAGGAAAAGTAGAATTCAAAATTATTAAAGGCGTATCCAGATATAGTAATCCTTGCCTAAAAAAAAGGAAAAAGAAAAAGAAAAAGAAAAAAAAAGAAAAAGAAAAAGTGAGGGAGGAGAAGTTTGAGGATTAATGTCTAATCAAAAATTGGTTCTACATTTGATCTTTTTAAAGTATAAAACTTGAGAAAATCTTAAGCTTATAGAAATAATACAATAAGTAAAATTATTCTTAATAAAAATTTATAAGTGGAGATAATAAAAGAACTAAATTCTAAATTAGGAAGACTTACAATATTTCTGAATAAGATAGGAACTCGTATTTTCATCTTTCTTAACATTAAAAATTTATAAACTTTAAGTTGGTCTCATTTTCTGAATAGTTTTTCTAAATTAGACTGTTATATTTCTAAATCTAAATAGTAACTCCTAAAGAAACTCATATACATATCATACTTATTTAATTTTTAAAGATTGAAGTGCTAAGTTGGTCTCATTTACTAATTATTTCTTCTAAATTGGACTACTATATTTCTAAATCTAAATTTTAGCAGAAACTCATATACATATCATACATATTTAGTTTTTAAAGATTGAAGTGTCACTTGAGGACAGGTAACATTTTACGTTTGGGAGATTTTGATACGCCTAAAATATATAGTATTTTAATACACATTTTTATACCTATTTTTGAGATATTGCGCTTTAATGGAAGATATTTTTGTGTTTTTCTTTTAGGTACATGTTAAAAGTTGAAAAATGCTTCAAGGAGTGAAAAAGGATCAAATTTGGAGCAAATAGGTGAAAAATGTGCAAAAGTGTTTTGGCGCCTAAGCACCGGTTAAACAAAGAAGGTTGCGCCTAAGCCTCAGAGGTCCCACGCTTAAGCGTTAGTGGCAATTTTTGGATGAGTAAATTCAGTTTTTATGAATTTTGAAGAGGTTTTTGAGACACCTATTAGCTTAATAGGTGGTTACAACCACCATGGACGAAAATTATTGTGAAAGGATGCATCTCTTGGGAAAATACATCAAATCAAGACACATTTTGAAGAGATACCAAGACACCTTTTGGAGAATTATAAAAGAAAGAAGATTGAGACTTTGAAAGGGGTCCTGAAAGTATTAGAAAAGTTCAAGGATATCCTTTGCTCGCATTTTTTACAATTATATGTTATTTTTCTTTTATTATTACTTTAGTGAATAGATGTGGCTTTGATTACTTGCGAGGATTGGCAGAAATATTTCACAACTATGTCTTTAATCTGGACGGTTCATTCAAATAAGTTCAACAATACACTTCTTCATTAGTACTGGTTTTTATTTTGTGGGGTATACTTGTATATTTTTGGAGATTTTTTTTTGGTTTCTGTATTTTGGAGCTCATGTTTTTTGTAGAGTTGTACTTTGGTTTGGTAGAACCTTATGAGTGTGTAATGTAGTTTTTCTTTTTCTAGAGGGTTCTGGTTAGCTAAACTTGTAATCGACTTTTTTGTTGCAATAAAAGTACCAACAAATTTCTAAAACATACACACACACACACACATACATAAATATATGTATATTTAATAGCACACATATGCATATGCATATATAATAACATACACATACACTATTCATATTAAAAATGTTTAGGTATTTGTACATTCACATATTTATATACATAATCATATTTATATACATAAGTACTTTAGCACTTACATACATTTTTTTAATTTTACATATATATAATTACATTTACACACAAATTCACAGTATTTATACTTGTACTTGAACATATTTCACTCTCTCTATTATCATTATTTTATTATTTTATCNGTTTATTGTTTTAGGTTCTGATACGAGATGTTAGCCCTTAGGTGGAGGGAATCGAGGGAACTCTAGAGTGAGGGCTAGTATCTTCCCTGCCTAGCCGGTCCTCAGAACTATTCAAACTTTAAATTAGCTAATGTTCTTTATAGCATCTCTAGTAAGGGTAAAGAATGTTATTGCTCCTATTTGGCACAACACAATATGCATACTTCCACAACATAATTCTTATATTTATTACTGATTTATGATAAGGAGAAAGATATTTTCATATTTGGTGCTTTTCTTCTACAAAAACTCAAGTTATCTTTTTAAGTTTGTTCCGTTTTTGTCAAAACATTAAAATTAGTAAAAATATTTAAACTTCTTTACTGCAAAAATGTCTTTAATTTAAATAATTATCTTTTTAAAAATAGAAAGTTTTCCAAAAAGTGCGTATTACATATCTTCCCTGTGGGTTCGATATTTATGTCTTAATCAAAAAGTCTTATATTACTTGATAATGATACGTATACTTGCGTAGTATCTTAATATATATAAATTAAAAGTTAAATTCTTATTTTTCTTCAAGATCAAGTTTTTTGTTTTATTGCAAAATAAGAAAATATAAGTGAAAAACATAACCAGAATTATTATTATGTTATTGCATATAAGCAGTTTCGGGATCGACCTTGTGTCAGAATGTTGGAATTAATTTTGAATTAAAAATTGGAAGATAGAAGACGTTGGGGAAATAATAAACATGAGGTGTGATGTTAAATTAGTGAGAAATTTTGATTTAAAAGGCTTAGTCTTGCAGTGATATACTCAAAACCCAAATAAAGAAAAATTTTGGGTTTGATGCCTATGCGCCAGACCATCCACATAGCCACCTGTTCAACTGAACCGGCCAAAACTCAAATTTTTTTCTTATTAAATTGAACTAAGGCCATTGTTGATGCCCCATTCCTTCTTCTTCCTCTTTTTCGCAAAACATCAGTCCTAGGGTGCTTATTAGAGCTCCAATCTTCAAGTTTCGAAAACACCATATTTCATCTTCTCGAGGTTAGATTTACATTTTAGCATAGTTATTTAGCGATTTCACCATGAATTTTTCATACATTAAGTGGAGACCGAAAATATGTTAAAATATTTGATTTAGTGGTGAAAAATCCATGGATCTTAGCTTTGTTAGCTTGAAAAAGCTTGTAGGAAGCCTATTATCTTAATTTTGAAATTTGTTCAAAATTTTCTTCAAATTTTTAGATGGCTCCTAAGATAAACCGAGGAAAGGGGAAGGAAACTTTAGATAGTGCCAAATTTGCTAATATTAAAGCTCAAATTTGTTACAACGAGTTTGCTTCTTCTATAAGGTTTATTGTTGAGCGAAGTTTTTATAGTCCTGTTGGAGCTATAGAGAATGTTATTATGACATGTCAATGGGAAAGTCTCTGCTATTTTACTGTCATTTTTGTCATCGCTTTGGTTCGAGAATTTCATGCAAACATACCTGAAGTAGATGATGACAAGGTGTTTATTTGAGAAAGAGTAGTAGAGTTTACTGCTGAGAGGATTAATGTTATATATGGTCTGCCACCTACGATTGATTGTTTTTATTTAGAGTTCATTCCGTCTGAGGAAGAGTTAGATCAGATCGTGGCATATTTTACTGATGGGCGTGGAGCCTTGAAGATTTGAAATTATCGTAAGATAAATTTTTCTTCTTCCAAGCTCAATGTCACTTCAAAGGCATGACATTATTTTATTTCTACTCATCTTCTTCCTTCAAATCATTTAAGTGAAGTGACTAGTGAAAGAACCATTCTAAATTATTGCATTCAAGAGAGGATACCTATAAATGTGGGCTCTTTTATTTATGACGCTATTAGTTCTTCTGTGAGAGCTAGTACTACTTCAGGTATTAGATGTCCATCTCTAATAATTACTCTTTACAAAGACTCTGGAGTAAATTTTGAACTTTTGGAAGAGCAGTTGAAGCCACTTAAGCCAATTGGGAAGGTTAATGTTGATGTGTATGGACGACATAGAGATAGAGTTCAAGGCGAACCTTATGCTTCTACTTCTAGGCCTTCTTCATTTAGACCTTCTACTTCCACTGCTACTGAGCCTCCATCTAGATTCTGAGATGCGTTGAGTGAGAGATATTTGAAACACCAAAGGATATGGAAAATAAATTTGATCATATGGCTGATTTTGCTAAAAGAATGAGTGACTACGATGCTGATTATGAGAAGGCATTTGTTAAATTCATGAAGGGAGACCATGCAGTTGAATTTCCCACATGCCCTCAATTTACACCTTTTGAAGGCCCAAGATCAATAGATGGAGATATTCCCTTTGATTCTGATGATGAGGAGGTGGAAGAGGATTAGACTTTAATTTATATCTGTAGTAGTTATGATTTTTAGATCTTTCTCATGTTGGACTATTTATGTATGTTGTGTTGCTCTGTACTTTTATTTTCACTACTACTTTTGTAACTCTTTTACTTAGAACTGGATATGTGTTAGAGTAGTATTTTACATTGCAAATTTTCATGATATATATGTTTTTAATTTAAATTGTCTACTGCTCAACACTTATTTTTATTAATTGCACATGTACTATTCGCCTTCTTAGGAATTTTAAATTATTCTCTTTCTTCGTCCTTATTATAAACTTAATTGTCTTAAACTAATTTAAAATTTAATTTTGAGGGAAGGGAGAAAATTTTTAAAACTAAACCTTATTTTTCCTTAGTAAAATATATTTCCAATTTTTTTTTAATATAACCAATTGTATGTTGAGAATGCTTGAAATAACTAATTTTTTATTTTATGAATAATTTAGTAAACTTAAGTAAAATTTTTTAATAATAAGATTAATTCAGGATTTGAGATATTTAGTATAAGAGTATACAATTTTTCTTTTACTATTTAAAATAAAAGAAATTGATTTTTTATGAATGTTAAAGATCTTGGATTTTTATTTGAAAAGAAAGAATTGAGACTTCATGAAAAATCTTTTTCAAGTTTAATACACATTTAATCAAGTAAGGAAATATGAAAAGATTTTAACTTTAAGAAGAGCATGGTGGAGTTCAAAATCAATAAAAGTTATCCACATATAGTAAAACTCACATGACATAAGAGAAAAAAAAAGAAAGAGAAGAAAGAAAGGATTTAAAATGATCCTAAAAGAAAATAAAAAGAAAAAAATAAAAGAAAAAGAAAATACATGTGAGGAGAAGTTGAGAAGATGCCTAATCAAAAATTGGCTTCACTCAAGACATCTTAAGGAAAGTGACTCAATTATATTTCTAAGCTTATTTATGAAGTATTAGCATCATTACTAGTAAAGTTCTCATGATATTCTTTTTCATGTACTTTTTCTAAGTATCTTCAATATGACAAGTTACAATTATTCGTGAAATAAATAGAAAATCAGAATTCTTAAACTTGACTACTAAATGTTCTTACATTCTAATTTTAACCTATATTATTAAAAATTCTTCAAAAGTTTCACTATTGCATTTATAAAATAAAAACTATAGAATTCTTCAAGTAAAAATCACTCCCATAAGTTATACTTTTTATATATAGTAAGAAATGTTACTTGAGAACAAGTAACGTTTAAGTTGGGGAGAATTGATCCATCTTAAAATTACTTATTTTTTATGTACATTCTCAATTTTTTAGGATATTATGTTTTAATGAAATGTATTTTTATATTTTTGGTTGCAGGTGCAAGAAAATGAGTTTAAGAGTAAAAAGGAGCAAAAATACATCAAAAAGGAGCAAAATGGGCTAAATTAAAGAAAATTACCAAACCAGCCAAACTGGCTCCTAGGCGTCAGATGCAGAAATTGGCTGGCACCTAGGCACCAAATGCAGAAATTGGTTGGCACCTAGGCACAACAATTGGGCACCTAGGCACCATGGTTATTTTTTACAAGATTCATTGAATGAGGCCAAAATTTGAAGAGATGTCTGAAGCAATAAATATGGATTAATTCCAAGTGGCTAGAGGGGGTCGGATCTATAGAGTCTCATAGTGTGTAAGTGTATTAAGTGTGTGAGAAGTTTTCTTTGTGAGTCTTTGTTATTTCAAGAGTTTTTTAGTTTTGTAAGTGCTTTTGGAGTCAAAGAAGTTAGAGAACTTAAAAGGAGTGCTTGGGGTAATATTCCAGATAAGTATTTGCATCTTTGTCTTTAAGTTTTTTACTTTGGATTGGAGTTTTATAAATATGTTTTATTTTGTTATCCCCATGCTTTGTAAGTAGTTTTCTTTCATTTTCGTTGCAATATGAAGTAATTAAGTAAGTGATTTTGAATTTTTTTACAACTTCTTTTATTCCTAAAAATTGTGATGATATCTTTATCGATCTTTCATTTACTTTACAAATTGGTCACTTGTATTGTTAAAACCTGTTGAGAAACTTATGGACCCAAAAGGGATAATATTTCTTGACTTGTAAGTATCACATTCTACCTTGAAAAGAGCGGTCGGATCACCTAAAGGAGGGTGGGAGAAAAAATTTGATGGGCGTAAAATTGATGTTTCTAGAGTGACAGGCTAGATTTATCAATTTAGTCTAGAGGTTGGAAATAAGAGTCACTGGAAAGTTCTATAGAGGGGCACAATGGGTAATCTAAGAATGAGAGACTATAAACAACCCATCAGTATTATACATGGCGTCACCAACTTTAGATTAGTTAATGTTCTTTGCACATTTTGAAAGAAGTAAGGAATATGTATGCTCCTATTTTTTATGATAAAAAATTAAAGTTTCTAAATAAAATTGAAATTCTACACTGATTATGAATTATTGACAAGGAGAAGGTCTCTTTTTATATATTGTCAAAGACATTACATTTACTTTTTCTTGCATAATATAGAATTTAGTAAACTTAATTTTAATTTTTAGATAGTTGTTGCAGTCTTAAGTAAAGTTTTCTTAAAGTCAAAATTATTATATTTCACATTATTGTTTTCTTATTTTCAGCTTCCTCGTGGATCAAAACTGAAATTTTTAAAGAAAACTCTATATTACTTGCAACAATAAGTATACTTGCGTAGTATCCCTAGTGAGAAAACTATTTCTTTAATCTTAATTATATTAAATTATTCTCACTAGCCACTAAATATCATTTGGGGTCAAGTTTTTGGCATATTAATGAGCATAAATATTTGTGCAATTGCGGGTTCGGTCAATAACTCCAAAAATCATGAAGAGGTGATAATTAAGAAGGAATGTGTAGCTACTATACATATATAAAATAGTGAATTATGGTAAGATGGAAGCCAATTTTATTACAGGTTTTAGTTGTTTTATAGGAGGAAATTACGTGGAAGAATGAAAAAGGTTTAAGGCAAATCATATGAAGGAAACCATGCAACCCATGGATAAAGGTGAACATTGATGGAAAATGGTTAAATGAGAAAGCGGGTGCGGAAGGTATTTTCAGAGATCATACTGGTAAAATTTTATGTTTTTTTATTGCCCCATGTTTAGCAATTGTGCTTTAGAATTGGAAGTCTGGGCCATCTTTTTGGTGCTTAAGGCAGTGGTAAGCTTAAAATTTGAATTCATTAATGTGAAGTTAGACTCTTTGTAGCAAAGCAATATTTTAAACGGTTTCAAACCCACCCCTTGGTATGTTGCTTTGAACATCAACTGTATCCTCATCCTTACTCACAATCTCAAAGTATTGTAGAGATACATAATAAGAGACAATTATGGTGTAGCTAAATGGCTAGCAAAAAAGGGGTGCAAATGTGGATGTGAGGATAACATATGTGCTCCCTCTTCATGCTTTAAGAATCTTGTTACATGGTGACAATATAAACATCACTTATTGAAGGGTTTAATTGTGCAATTTAGAGCATTGTTGATAAGGATCTATCAGGTAAGTGTGATAATAATTTGGTATATGGTGGGTTACCTCAGCTGGCTTGCTGGGATGCCTTCCTTACTAGAAAAACTGTGTAGTTTGAGGCTGAAATTTTAAAGGTGGAATTTTTTGGAAGTGCAATGATTGTTCTGTATGAGATTGAAGGGCTTGTGGTATTGCAACAGGTCTTTTTACAGTTGTTTTTTTTTTCTCGGTAGCACTTGGGATAATGCGACAAAGATGAAAATTCAAGGATATCATTTGCTCGCATTTTTTTCAATTATATGTTATTTTTCTTTTATTATTACTTTAGTGAATAGATGTGGCTTTGATTACTTGCGAGGATTGGCTGAAATATTTCACAACTATGTCTTTAATCTGGACAGTTCATTCAAATAAGTTCAACAATACACTTCTTCATTAGAAGTTGTTTTTATTTTGCGGATACTTGTATATTTTTTGAGATTTGTTTTTTGGTTTCTATATTTTGGAGCTCATTTTTTTTGTAGAGTTGTACTTTGGTTTGGTAGAACCTTATGAGTGTGTAATGTAGTTTTTCTTTTTCTAGAGGGTTCTGGTTACCTAAACTTGTAATCGACTTTTTTGTTGCAATAAAATTACCAACAAATTTCTAAAACACACACACACACACACACACACACACACATACATACATAAATATATGTATATTTAATAGCACACATATGCATATGCATATATAATAACATACACATACACTATTCATATTAAAAATATTTAGGTATTTGTACATTCACATATTTATACACATAAGCATATTTATATACATAAGCACTTTAGCACTTACATACATTTTTTTAATTATACATATATATAATTACATTTACACACAAATTCTCATTATTTATACTTGTACTTGAACATATTTCACTCTCTCTATTATCATTATTTTATTATTTTATTATTAAAAATTCCAGGTAGGCTAAGATCAATGGGGTTTGACATGGGTTAAGTGATTAAGAGGACATTTGAATGATTAGAAGATTAAATGATTTAAGTTATTATTTTAATGTGTTAATTAATTTTTTAATATTTTGTTTGTTAATTTATTATCTAATATGTTAATCTATTATTTAAAGTGTTAACTAACTTATTTAATTTGTTAATTTTTTATTTAATATGGCTCAGATAACTAGTACAGAAATAACTTATTTATTGTTAACTGTAGAAATACTTTGGCTCACATAACTAATACAGGAAGTAACAAATAAAAAATTACTTCCCACTACAATATATAGTGTTAGCACGTCGTTCATAAACCTATTTTCTACGGGAGCACAAAGCATATTGAAGTGGATTACCACTTCACAAGGGACCATCTGAAGTTACAACACATTATCCTCAAGCACATAATGACTAAAAAGCAAAACACTAACTTATTTACCAAACCGAAGCTAATCGCCAACCATCAATACTTTAACAAGCTGACGATCACAGAGCCCGATCGTCATCTTGAAGGGCCTAAATGGAGATCCTTCGGTCTTCTACGATCTCTTGCTCCGATTAAGTTTCTTGCCTCCTGTCCTTCTCTCTAAGTATCGCGTCTGCCTCCTCTCCCTGAGTTGTGTCGGTTGGTCGATTAGAACTTTGCAAGACATTTATATTCATTTTATTTATATGTTGTTTAATTATTTCTTTAGTCATAGGCTTATTTAACTCTTTATCATCTCAATGTCTATATATACATACACTTAAGTATATGAATAATGAAACAAAATATAAAGAATAAATAAAAGCTTGAGCTTATCTTTTTCCACGCTCTATCCTCTATTTTATTCTTTCTCTTTCTTCCAAGCCCTGCAACCCTTCATTTTGCTTGTAGGGGGAAATATGAGAACATGAGGGAAGGAATAGAAGAATAGAATAAAAGGGAGAAGGAAGAAGAAGAGGAGGAGGAGAAGAAGGAGAAGAAGAGAAGGAAGAAAAACATATATAATATGAAAAATAACTTTGATGCGTGCTAGAAAATTTGTGACAGTAGAGTAATGAATTATCGTCTTAGCATTGCACAAGGATTTATCACACACTCAGATGAAAGGGAATCAACCTGTGATGACACCAAAAATTTTTACGTGGAAAACCCGTGAAAGGGAAAAAACCACGGGTCTGACCCAGTTAAAAAAATTCACTATAAATTGATGATTACAGAGACCCATTGTCCCATAGATGGGAAAGACTTATTAGACTTTCCAGGATACAACATTGAATGACAGCTCTGGTTAGAGGTGGTCGACGGCAGTTGATGACGGTCAGCGGTAATCGACAGATGTTAGCGGTGGCAGGGAAGATGTTGGACTTAAGCTCATTCTCAAAGGCTCAAGTTCTCTCTCAAGTCTCCTCCACTCATGTGAGGAGTGGGGCTCTATTTATAGTGATCTGTGTGCAGTTAATGCGGGAATATGAACCATTTTGATCAAACAGTTTGAAGAGCTACCCTCAATCGGATAGCGTTTGATGGACATTTGAATGCCTTAATAATTTCGGAATTGAGCATTCTTGGGCTCATTGGATTCGTCTTATCGAGACGCTCGATTCGACTATGAACTCACTGAATTCGACATTCATTTGATCTTTCAAATGTGTCTGGAAATCTTCCAAGAATGATTTAATCGCTTAATCTGGGCTTGATTTGACTTAGATTGGACTAAGCTTGATATCATTGGGTCATTCTCATCGAGTCAGCCAGTTTGACTATAAGCTTACTGAAATCGGAACTCTGGATGACCTTTTATCAAGATTTGAATATTTTTTTCTCAAAATATTGCCTCAAGACTCGTGCCAGATGATAAAAATTTGTTGGTGGTGTATCAGTTGTCTCGCTATTTTCGGGTGAGTCCAATTTCATTGTCTGAAAATATCTAGATTCAGAGTTTTTTCATTTTTGTTGGGCATGAGTACAAATATATTCATAGTTGTTTATTACCATTAGTATTTAAATAAAAATAAAATATAGCTACATATTAATATTTATTTGACTGTAGCCTAGTTGGTATGTCCCATTTGCTTCCAAATTAGAGGAATTTGAACAGTAAAAAAATTCTCAAAATCATAAATTTTGATCAGTTTTATTATTATTAATAATGTATCACTGTTTTATTTATTTATTATTATTATTATTTTAATTTAATGAAAAGCACTTTTTTAAAATAAAGAGCATTTTTTTAATGAAAAGGGGTTTTTTTTTAATGAATAGCTGTTTTTTTAATTGAAAATTGATTTTTTTTTAATGAAGAGTTGTTTTTTTTAATGAAAAGTGATTTTCTTTTAATGATTCTAATTAACTTTATTATAAATATAGGGAGTTTTTTTAGCCTATAAATAGGCCAAGGAGAGGAGAAAAATGGTGGAGTCATTATCTCTGCTTAGCAGGTGATTTGGGATTTCCCGAAAGAAGAAAGTCGTCCCCATCCTGCGAAAGCAGACAAACAACGTAATCTTCTTTCTCGTTGCGGCAAAAAGTTACGACGAAATGTGGCGACGAAGTGTTGCATAGAAGGGTTGCGGTGAAACGTTGCGGCAAAGTGTTCCTTAGAAGGGTTTCGGCGAAGGGTTTCGACAAAATGTTGCAGCGAAATGTTACGAAGAAGAGTTGTGGCGAAACGTTGCGGTGGAGGCGATGCAACGCGTTGCAACGCTACATCGCGGCTACGTGTTACGACGAGGAGTTGCAGCGACACGACGTGTTGCGGCGGAGCGTCGCGTATTCTAGAGGAGATTTTTGTGCCGCTCTTGCACATTCTGAAACTGATGAAAAAATGATGTAGTTTACTCGTTTTGCCATGAGAGGGAGATTTTCATGCTTATGTGGTGGAGATATTTGGAAACCCCTTAACGATCATCAGAAGTATTGAAATTTTAGGAAGGCAATGCCAACTCTAATTGAAGATGAACTGATTTGTTGTAGCCCTTGTATATGTATATGTTGGTATTTGCAGCCTTTTTAAGCATTTCATGTGACAATTGTAAATGATAATAATGTATTTCTTTGTTGCTTCCACACTTGTTCTGGCTTCTTAATTGCGCAAAATTCTTCTAAGGCTCGTAGCCTTCTGAGGAATTTTATGCACTTGTGTCTTCTGAGGTCTTTGATGTACCTATGTCTTCTGAGGTTTCTAACCTTTTGAGGTATTTGATATACATGTGTCTTCTGAGGCTTGTAGCCTTTTGAGCTCTTTGATTGTACTTGTGCCTTCTGAGACTCTCATGGAGTCTTTCTAGTGATGACCCTGTCCACTACTAGCTTTCCATCTAAACTTGTCTTTTGGGCTCGTCTTCTAGGGGCATTGTAGCTTCTCATTGAGTCTTGTCGCTTGGGCTTCACTTTTAGGAGTACCGTATCTTCCCGTCGAGTCTTGCATCTTGGGCTTGACTTTTAGGAGCATGGTAGCTTTTCATCCTTAAGGGGGCTTTCTACACAAAAATCTTTCATGAAAAAATAAGAAAATTTCAATGAAATGACATTTTAATGCAACATGAAAATTTTGCTAAAATAAAATTAAGAGTTTATAAGTCATTCTTTTACTCATATAAGATGAGTTGGAATTATACTTCTCATTTGATAACTCCAATTTTCTCTTCTGGTTCCCCTCACATTGTTCTTATAAGTAGCGACCTAGGTGACCTTAGCTATTAGATGTTCAATTTCTTCATTTAATTGAAAACATCTTTCTGTTGAATGTCTTTTTACTTGGTGGAAATGACAATATTGAGACTGATCTTCACCATCTGGATTTCTTAACGACTTCGGCCACTTGAGAGTCTCTTCATCCTTGATCGCCATTAAGATGTTAACACGTGACATGTTGAGTAGCTTGTATTCTTTTTATGATTGTTGCTCATGATTCCCCTGTGTTCTGAACTTTTTTTTGTGAAATTTGATTGGTATGCCCAGCGTTATTCTTGCGCTTGCCCCCCAATCGCTCAAACTACTCCTTGTGAGCAATGATGGCTTCATATATAGAGATTTGTGCCTCAACACGGTGAACAAGATCAGCACAAGAACGAACTGTTTCCTACATCAATGATGAGTAGAAGGGTCCTAGACAAAGCCCCACAAGGAAGACTCCTCTTAGTAACTCCAAGTCTACTCCCAAAATCTAATGAGCTTCAGCAGAGAATCTGCTGAAGTAGTCCTTGAGGGACTCTCCTTCCCTTTATCGAATTCTCGAGAGATGGGATGAATCCTTGATGATCCTTTGATTTGCGATGAACTACTTCGTGAACAGTCTGGTGAGCTCGTTAAAGGTGTTTATAGTGCCCCTTGACAGAAAGTAGAATATGGTTCAAGCATGTCTTTTAAGAGTGGTCGGGAACACTTGACACAGAAGCGCATCAGAGGCACGTTGAATGTGCATGATGTTTCGATGATGATCAATATGCTCGTAGGGGTAGGTTATCCCTTAATATGTATTGATGTTCGGAAGCATGAATCCTGTTGGGATGGAGTGTTGGAGGATTGCATCCACTAAGGGAGAGTATTCATGTATGTTACGGTGAGTGTAGAAGCGATCCTTATCTCTAAAGGGAGCTCTTCCTAGACTAATCCTTGTAGTTCATTACGAATAACATCATCTGGAATGGTAAGAAGTTGCGGTGATGTCGGGTGTGTTACACGGGATGGATGAGTGAAACTTAAAGTATATAAAAGTTCAGCATGATAACCTGATAGGGGAAGTGTTCCTTCTTGTGGAGGCAGGCCGGTACGAGTTCCTCCGAGCGGTATGTTTCTAGTAAGTCGCAGAGTTAATGGTAAACGACTTTCATCCAATGGTGTAGGCAGCGGTTGTTGAGCCCCGCGTAGGAGCTGTAGGATCTCTAATTAAGACTCCTCCATTCTAGGCATTCGATCTTCTATCGGAAGGACCTAAAATGCCTTCGTTGGCAAGAGAGCTTCTTCTAGGGCAGGAAGATGAAGAAGCATGCCGCTCTTGGCTTCATGACATCTCCCTGAAACGATGGGTGTTAGAGTAGGATGCTTCGTTGTCACGAATATAGTGTCTGATGGACATGTAGTAAACCGCGTAAGTACTTTAGTTGTAGATTGAAACTTTTCCATAGACAACGCCAAACTGATGCGTGCTAGAAAATTCATGGCGGTAGAGTAATGGATTATCGTCTTAGCATTGCAAGAGGATTCAACACACACTCAGATGAAAGGGAATCAACATGTGATTACACCAGAAGTTTTTTACATGGAAAACTCGTAAAAGGGAAAAAATCACGGGGCCTGGCCCAATTAAAAAAATCCAATATAAGTTAATGATTATAGAGATCCCTTGTCCCACAGACGGGAAATGGTTACTAGATTTTTCAAGATACAATGTCAACTGATGACTTTGCTTAATGGTGGTCGATGACAGTTGATGACGGCCGGCGGTAATCGACGGAGGTCAACGGTGGTAGGGATGGTGTTGGACTTAAGCTCCTTCTCAAAGCCTCAAGTTCTCTCTCAAGCCTCCTCCCCTCATAACAGGGGAGACAAAAAGCTTCCCTTGATCGAATTGTGTTTGATGGACATTTAAATGTCTTAACGATGTTGGAATTGAGCAATCTTGGGCTCGTTAGATTCGTCTTGCCGAGATGCTCAATTCGACTATGAACTTGCTGAATTCGACAATTGTTTGATCTTTCAAATGTGTCTGGAAATTTTCTAAGAATGATTTAACCATTTGATTTGGGCTTGATTTGACTCGAATTGGACTAACCTTGATATCATGGGTCATTCTCATCGAGCTGGTCAGTTTGACTATAAGTTTACTGAAATCGGAGCTCTGGATGACTTTTTATCAAGATTTGAATATTTCTTGCTTAAAATATTGCCTCGAGATTTTTGTCGGATGATGAAAATTTGTTGGTGGCGTATCAAACTTATTATTTTAATGTTAAATTTTGGGGNTTAAGAGGACATTTGAATGATTAGAAGATTAAATGATTTAAGTTATTATTTTAATGTGTTAATTAATTTTTTTAATATTTTGTTTGTTAATTTATTATTTAATATGTTAATTTATTATTTAAAGTGTTAACTAACTTATTTAATTTGTTAATTTTTTATTTAATATGGCTCAAATAACTAGTACATAAATAACTTATTTATTGTTAACTGTAGAAATACTTTGGCTCACATAACTAATACAGGAAGTAACAAATAAAAAATTACTTCCCACTACAATATATAGTGTTAGCACGTCGGCCATAGCTTTAGTTCATAACACTATTTTCTACGGAAGGACAAAGCATATTGAAGTGGATTACCACTTCACAAGGGACCATCTGAAGTTACAACGCATTATCCTCAAGCACATAATGACTAAAAAGCAAAAAGCCAACATATTTACCAAACCAAATCTAATCGCCAACCATCAATACTTTAACAAGCTGACGATCACAGAGCCCGATTGTCATCTTGAAGGGGCTAAACGGAGATCCTTCGGTCTTCTACGATCTCTTGCTCCGATTAAGTTTCTTGCCTCCTGTCCTTCTCTCTGAGTATCGTGTCCGCCTCCTCTCCCTGAGTTGTGTCGGTTGGTCGATTAGAACTTTGCAAGACATTTATATTCATTTTATTTATATGTTGTTTAATTGTTTCTTTAATCTTAGGCTTATTTAACTCTTTATCATCTCAATGTCTATATATACATACACTTAAGTATATGAATAATGAAACAAAATATAAAGAATAAATAAAAGCTTGAGCTTATCTTTTTCCACACTCTCTCCTCTATTTTATTCTTTCTCTTTCTTCTAAGCCCTGCAACCCTTCATTTTGCTTGTAGGGGGAAATATGAGAAAATGAGGGAAGGAATAGAAGAATAGAATAAAAGGGAGAAGGAAGAAGATGAGGAGGAGAAGAAGGAGAAGAAGAGAAGGAAGAAAAACATATACAATATGAAAAATAACTTTGATGCGTGCTAGAAAATTTGCGATAGTAGAGTAATGGATTATCGTCTTAACATTGCACGAGGATTCATCACACACTCAGATGAAAGGGAATCAACCTGTGATGACACCAAATTTTTTTTACATGGAAAACCCATGAAAGGGAAAAAACTACGGGGTCTGACCCAGTTAAAAAAATTCATTATAAATTGATGATTACAGAGACTCATTGTCCCACAGACTGGAAAGACTTACTAGACATTCCAAGATACAACATTGAATGACAACTCTGGTTAGAGGTGGTCGACGGCAGTGGATGACGGTCAGCGTCAATCGATGGAGGTCAGCGGTGGCAGGGATGATGTTGGACTTAAGCTCGTTCTCAAAGCCTCAAGTTCTCTCTCAAGCCTCCTCCCCTCGTGTGAGGGGTGGGGCTCTATTTATAGTGATCTGTGTGCAGTTAATGCAGGAATATGAACCATTTTGATCGGACGATTTTAAGAGCTTCCCTCAATCGGATGGCGTTTGATGGACATTTGAATGCCTTAACAATGTCGGAATTGAGCATTCTTGGGCTCATTGGATTCGTCTTATCGAGACGCTCGATTCGACTATGAACTCGCTGAATTCGACAATCATTTGATCTTTCAAATGTGTCTGAAAATCTTCCAAGAATGATTTAATCGCTTAATCTAAGCTTGATTTGACTTAGATTGGACTAAGCTTGATATCATCAGGTCATTCTCATCGAGCCAGCCAGTTTGACTATAAGCTTACTGAAATCGGAACTTTGGATGACTTTTTTTCAAGATTTGAATATTTTTTTCTCAAAATATTGCCTCAAGGTTCATGTCGGATGATGAAAATTTGTTAGTGGTGTATCAGTTGCCCTCCTATTTTCGGGCGAGTCCAATTTCATTGTTTGAAAATATCTAGATTCAGAGTTTTTTTCATTTTTGTTGGGCATGAGTACAAATATATTCATAGTTGTTTATTACCATTAGTATTTAAATAAAAATAAAATATAGCTACATATTAGTATTTATTAGACTGTAGCCTAGTTGGTATGTCCCATTTGCTTCCAAATTAGAGGAATTTGAACAGTAAAACATTTCTCAAAATCATAAATTTTGATCAGTTTTATTATTATTAATAATGAATCATTGTTTTATTTATTTATTATTATTATTTTAATTTAATGAAAAGCACTTTTTTAAAATAAAGAGCATTTTCTTAATGAAAAGGGGTTTTTTTTTAATGAATAGCTGTTTTTTTATTGAAAATTGATTTTTTTTTTAATGAAGAGTTGTCTTTTTTTTAATGAAAAGTGATTTTCTTTTAATGATTCTAATTAACTTTATTATAAATATAGGGAGTTTTTTAGCCTATAAATAGGCCAAGGAGAGGAGAAAAACGGTGGAGTCATTATCTCTGCTTAGCAGGTGATTTGGGATTTCCCGAAAGAAGAAAGTCGTTCCCGTCCTGCGAAAGCAGAAAAACAACGTGAACTTCTTTCTCGTTGCGGCAACGGCAAAACGTTGCGACGAAGTGTTGCATAGAAGGGTTGTGGTGAAACGTTGCGGCGAAGTGTTCCTTAGAAGAGTTTCGGCCAAGGGTTTCGGTGAAATGTTGCAACGAAATGTTATGAAGAAGAGTTGTGGCGAAACGTTGCGTTGGCGCGTTGCGGTGGGGCATCGCGGCGACGCAACGCGTTGCAACGGTGCATCGCGGCTACGCGTTACGATGGGGAGTCGCAGCGATGCGACGTGTTGCGACAGAGCGTCGCGTTTTCTAGAGGAGATTTCTGTGCCGCTCTTGCACGTTCTGAAACTGATGAAGAAATGATGTAGTTTACTCGTCTTGCCATCAGGGGGAGATTTTCATGCTTATGTGGTGGAGATATTTGGAAACCCCTTAACGATCATCAGAAGTATTGAAATTTTAGGAAGACAACGCCAACTCTAATTGAAGATGAACTGATTTGTTGTAGCCCTTGTATATGTATTTGTTGGTATTTGCAGCCTTTTTAACCATTTCATGTGACAATTGTAGATGATAATAATGTATTTCTTTGTTGCTTCCACAGTTGTTCTGGCTTCTTAATTGCGCAAAATTCTTCTAAGGCCCGTAGCCTTCTGAGGAATTTTATGCACTTGTGTCTTCTGAGGTCTTTGATGTACCTATGTCTTCTGATGTTTCTAGCCTTTTGAGGTATTTGATGTACATGTGCCTTCTGAGGCTTGTAACCTTCTGAGCTCTTTGATTGTACTTGTGCGTTCTGAGGCTCTCATGGAGTCTTTCTAGTGATGACCCTGTCCACTACTAGCTTCCCATCGAAACTTGTCTTTTGGGCTTGTCTTCCAGGGGCATTGTAGCTTCTCATTGAGTCTTGTCGCTTGGGCTTCACTTTTAGGAGTACCGTATCTTCCCGTGGAGTCTTGCATCTTGGGCTTCACTTTTAGGAGTACCGTATCTTCCCGTGGAGTCTAGTGATGTACATCTTGGGCATGATAGCTTTTCATTCTTAAGGGGGCTTTCTACACAAAAATCTTTCATGAAAAAATAAGAAAATTTCAATGAAATGACATTTTAATGCAACATGAAAATTTTGCTAAAATAAAATTAAGAGTTTATAAGTAATTCTTTTACTCATATAAGATGAGTTGGAATTATACTTCTCATTTGATAACTCCAACGATTCTCTTCTGGTTCCCCTCACATTATTATTATAATTAGCGACCTAGGTGACCTTAGCGTATTAGATGTTCAATTTCTTCATTTAATTGAAAATATCTTTCTGTTGAATGTCTTTTTACTCGGTGGAAATGACAATATTGAGACTGATCTTCACCATCTGGATTTCTTAACGGCTTCGGCCACTTGAGAGTCTCTTCATCCTTGATTGTCATTAAGATGTTAACACGTGACGTGTTGAGTAGCTTGTATTATTTTTATGATTGTTGCTCATGATTCCCCTGTGTTCTGAACTTTTTTGTTGTGAGATTTGATTGGTATGCCCAGCATTATTCTTGATCTTGCCCCCCAATCGCTCAAACTGCTCCTTGTGAGCAATGATGGCTTCATCTATAGAGATTTGTGCCTCAACACGTTGAATAAGGTCAGCACAAGAACGAACTGTTTCCCGCATCAATGATGGGTAGAAGGGTCCTAGACAAAGCCCCATAAGGAAGACTCCTCTTAGTAACTCCAAGTCTACTCCCAGAATCTAATGGGCTTCAGCATAGAATCTGTGGAAGTAGTCCTTGAGGGACTCTCCTTCCCTTTGATGAATTCTCGAGATATGGATGAATCCTTGATGATCCTTTGATTTGAGATGAACTACTTCGTGAATAGTCTGGTGAGCTCGTTAAAGGTGTTTATACTGCCCCTTGACAGAAAGTAGAATCTGGTTCAAGCATGTCTTTTAAGAGTGGTCGGGAACACTTGACAAAGAAGTGCATCAGAGGCACGTTGAATGTGCATGATGGTTCGATGATGATCAATATGCTCGTAGGGGTCAGTTATCCCTTCATATGTATCGATGTTCGGAAGCTTGAATCCTGTTGGGATGGAGTATTGGAGGATTGCATCCACTAAGGAAGAGTATTCATGTATGTTACGGTGAGTGTAGAAGCCATCCTTATCTCTAAAGGGAACTCTTCCTAGACTAAGCCTTGTAGTCCATTATGAATAACATCATTTGGAATGGCAAGAAGTTGCGGTGATGTCGGGTGTGTTACACGGGATGGATGAGTGAAACTTGCAGTTTCTAAGAGTTCAATATCATAACTTGACAGGGGAAGTGTTCCTTCTTGAGGAGGTGGGCCAGTACGAGTTTCTCCGAGCGGTATGTTTCTCGTAGGTCACGGAGTTAATGGTAAACGAATTTCATTCAATGGTGTAGGCAGCGCTGTTGAGCCCCGCGTAGGAGCTGTAGGATCTCTAATTAAGAGTCCTCCATTCTAGGCATTCGATCTTCTATCAGAAGGACCCGAAATGCCTTCGTTGACAGGAGAGCGTCTTCTAGGGCAGGAAGATGAAGAAGCATGCCGCTCTTGGCTTCGTGACATCTCCCTGGAACGATGGGTGTTGGAGTAGGATGCTCTGTTGTCACGAATATAGTGTCTGATGGACATGTAGTAAACCGCGTAAGTACTTTAGTTGTAGATTGAAACTTTTCCATAGACGACGTCAAACTGATACGTGCTAGAAAATTCACGGTGGTAGAGTAATGGATTATCGTCTTAGCATTGCAAGATGATTCAACACACACTCAGATAAAAGGGAATCAACCTGTGATTACACTAGAAGTTTTTACGTGGAAAACTCGTAAAAGGGAAAAAACCACGGGGCTTGGCCCTGTTAAAAAAATCCACTATAAGTTATCGATTATAGAGATCCCTTGTCCAACAGACGGGAAATGGTTACTAGATTTTTCAAGATACAACGTCTACTGATGACTTTGGTTAACGGTGGTCGACAACAGTTGATGACGGCCGGCGGTAATCGACGGAGGTCAGCGGTGGTAGGGATGGTGTTGGACTTAAGCTTCTTCTTAAAGCCTCAAGTTCTTTCTCAAGCCTCCTCCCCTCATGTGAGGGGAGGGGCTCTATTTATAAATGCAGGAATATTAACCATTTTGATCGGACGATCCAAAAAGCTTCCCTTGATCGAATTGCATTTGATGGACATTTGAATGCCTTAACGATGTTGGAATTGAGCAATCTTGGGCTCGTTAGATTCGTCTTGTCGAGATGCTCAATTCGACTATGAACTTGCTGAATTCGACATTTGTTTGATCTTTCAAATGTGTCTGGAAATTTTCCAAGAATGATTTAACCATTTGATCTGGGCTTGATTTGACTTGGATTGGACTAACCATGATATCATGGGTCATTCTCATCGAGCCGATCAGTTTGCTGAAATCGGAGCTCTGGATGACTTTTTATCAAGATTTGAATATTTCTTGCTTAAAATATTGCCTCGAGATTTTTGCCGGATGATGAAAATTTATTGGTGGCGTATCAAACTTATTACTTAAATGTTAAATTTTAGGTTTTTCTTAACAAAATGTTTTCTAATTAGGATTGTGCTTGTACAAGATAAAATAATATTGATGTTATTAAAAGAAATAAAGAAGATTTGGGGAATCCTATTTTGATGAGATAAATCTTTAGTTGGGAAAGGTTTATACTTTCTGATATTAAAAATGAACCATGCTTAATTTTTTCGACGTATATAAATGTGTATGATATAATTAGTTTGGAATTCATCATAACATTTTCTTATTATAGAATACATATTCATAATCTTATTGATGAGTAAAATAATCACATAAAAAAATTTGTTTTATATAAGCTCGCAACTAATTAGTGCATTTTGATTATNATATAAATGTGTATGATATAATTAGTTTGGAATTCATCATAACATTTTCTTATTATAGAATACATATTCATACTCTTATTGATGAGTAAAATAATCACATAAAAAATAGTTTTATATAAGCTCGCAACTAATTAATGCATTTTGATTACATAAATATTTTATTAGTTGGTGATACTATCAAAAGAAAACATCTAATATTTGTAAGCTATTCATTTGCATATGCAATCTTTAGCATATTTGTGCAAGAATTACTTGTTTATTAAAATGTTTAGTTATGAAAATACGTGAAGTTTAAAAAATTTCATATTATGAGAGAATAGATTAGCAGTTATATGTTCACGATACCTACGTTACGGGTGTAAGCGGGCCGGNTTTAGCATATTTGTGCAAGAATTACTTGTTTATTAAAATGTTTAGTTATGAAAATATGTGAAGTTTAAAAAATTTCATATTATGAGAGAATAGATTAGTAGTTATATGTTCACGATACCTATGTTAGGGGTGTAAGCGGGCCGACCTTAAGCAAGCCCAAGCTTAGCTCGTGTTCGGTTCGTTAAAAAATACTACTATCATGCTCAGCTCATTTATATATCGAGCGTAACAAATTTGTTAGTGTTCGGCTTGTTCGCTTAGCTAGTTGAGCACGAGTTGTTCACGAATAACGAGACGTTTTGACAGCCCTAATCACACAGCCGTGGGATATTAAAGGTAGGGGTGAGATTTAAATCTAATTATTTATATTAAAATATTCACTTAAATATAACTTAATATATTTTTATTCTATTTTTCTAATTAATAGTTCTGATTGATTATAAATATTTCTAACCTTGTAGTAAACTAAATTT
>JXCR01103810.1:213371-273423 GCA_002079205.1 Phalaenopsis hybrid cultivar | reverse complement strand
GGCATTTCACATAGAATTGGATAGATATCCATTCTAAATGAACCATGGATTAATGTATTGTGAAGATATGGTGTACCCTAGTTTCAAGTCAGCACTCAGGGTCAATTCTAATNGAGGCTAATTTGGGAATTTTGTCAAAGATGGTCAAATTGACCAAATTGGACCAAGGTATAGTTGAACAAAATCAAATTGGGAATATTTTAGATTTATTGAGATTTTTTAAGAATTTTTGGATTTTTTTTTGATTTTTGGGTCATGGAGGGGTATCTTGGTAATTTGACCATTTTTGGAAATTTTGACAAATTTGGATGTACNAAGTCCTATGGCTAGACCTAGGCTACTAAAGAAGTTTTCTAGACCTCAACCAAAAATGAGGTCAACACCAACCGAACTGGCGCATATGCACTGATCCCGACTGTTTATATGCAAAAGTATAACAATGTATTTGATTATATTTTTCACTTATCTTTCCTTACTTTGCAACAGTACCAAAAACTTGATCTTGGAGAAATTAAGAATTTAACTTTTTACTTAATATATATTGGGATACTACGCAATTATATGTATCGTTGTCAAGTAATATAGGACTTTTTTACTAAGCCCCGAATATCGAACCCATCGGGATTGTTCATAGTATGTGATAATTAAAGTAACAAACTTTCTACTTTAACAAGACAAATACTTAAATTATAGTTTTTATCACATGAATGAAATTTAAAATCTTTTTGGTATTTTTAATGTTTGAAAATGAAATGAAAACTTGATAGAGATAACTTGAGTTTATGTAAAAGAAAAGCACTGAATACGAAATATGTTTCTCCTTATCATGAATCAATAATAAGTGAAAGAATTATATTGTGGAAGTATTCAAATTACGTTGTACTAAATAAGAGCTATATTATTCTTTACCTTTACTAGATATGTTATAAAGAACATTGGCTAATTTAAAGATTGAATAGTTCTGAAGACCGGTTAGGCAGGGAAGATACTAGCTCTCACTCTAGAGTTCCCTCAGTTCCCTTCACCTGGGGGCTAACATCTTGTATCAAAACCTAAAACATTAAACCAAGTTGGGGGTTGTGGCTTGTCACTCTAAAGTCCTCTAACTCTAAACCCTTCAAAGATTATTTCCTTATTTATTTGCACTCAATCATATGAACTACATTCTCATTCATATAATCTCATGTGATTCTTTCCGATTGTTGACTGAGACAATATTATCCCGGTACTTACATGTTCTCACAACAAATTTTAACATCTCGATGGGCCAGATCAAAAAGTAAATAAAGTGCATGGAATTAAATCATCATAACTTCTTCCAACATTAAAGATTAATACTCTCCACAACTTCTATCCAACACTTTAATCACTTATCATTTTAGGAAGAAAGATATAGAAAACTACTCAGATCCATGGAGAAAATAAAATCACATTTTAGTTTAAAAGTAGAAATCATTATCAAATTGATACACTAAAATATATGCATTTTTAGACCCATATTTTATACTTATTTTTTATGATATTGCACTTTAATGGAAGTTATGATGTTTTCTTGCAGGTTGTTGATTTTTAGGGCTTAAAGCAAAAAGAAAGCAAAAAGGATGAAATTTAGAATCAAAATTATGTTTTTGAAGAAATACTCAGCTCTAGCAGCATCGACAACGCAGAACAAATTAACGCGAAGATTTTTTACTAAGCGCCAACGACGCCAGACCAGCACTGACAGCACCAACGGTAGTGCAGACCCCTTTTCTAGAAGGTTTGATGTATTTGGACGATTTTTTGAAAAGTTTTTGGAAGCACCTCTTGGAGAACCGACCTTGGGTTATATTTGGGGTCAAATTTCATCAAAAAATTTGCTCCTCTACTTTCATTTTTCGCACCACATCATTCCATTTCACTTTCATATTGAAGAATTAGTGATTTTGTTTTCATAGTTTAGAGTTTTTATGGTGAGATTTAGTGTGAAACTTTCTGTAAAAGTGTTGGAGAAGGAGAAAAGTGAGAGATATCTTCTTCCTGCATTTATAAGGAATGGATACAAAGGATTTGCTTTGAGAAAGAGTTTTCATATAAGTATTGTTTGTTTATCAGTGTTGTATGAACTTTCTTTTATATATGATATTTTTGTTTTGCTATTTCTTTCTCATGAAGTCTAAGTAGTTCCCTCTATCTTTCTCCCTACTCCGAGATATGGTGAAATGAAGAGATAATATTAATGTGACAATATTAAATTGTAAAATAAATTGTGATGATTTTTCAACTCCAAACTTAATTTACTTTTTAATTTGGCCAATTGAATTTTTAAAATGTGTTGTGGAACATATGATCCGGGAAATGGAGTATGAGTTCTACAATAGAGTAAAGATCACATTTGATTCCATGAAGAACATTGTTTATGGAATTAAGTGCAAGTAAATAAGGAAATATTCTTTGTTGGGTGTAGAATTGGAGAACCTTTAGGATGATAGACTAAAATTTTCAATTCAATCTTAGTGTTTAAAAATTGAAGCGAGAGCTAGCCTTCAGGTGAAGGGAAGTGGGAGCTCTGAAGTGGGAACCGGTATCCTCCTAGCCTAGCCACAGATTTAGGGACTAAACACTGAGATTAGCCAATGATTTTCTATGCACTGTATCAAGTTAGAGAATTAAAATTGCTCCTATTTGGCACAATACATACTATGAATATTTATCTCATCTCACTTTACCATAGNCTAATTGGCACAATACATATTATAAATATTTATCTCATCTCATTTCACCAAAACCTCATTATAGTGGGAATGATGTATTTTCACATAGGAAATTTTCATTATATAAACAAAGTTAGTAGATTAGTAGTTACTGTTTAAATCTTACATTTTTATTTTGTTAATAGTTAAGTAATTTAGTTTTCATCGCAAAATTCAAAATTAGTGACAANAACATTTATGTCATCTCATTTTACCATAGCCTCATTGTATTGGGAAGGATGCTTTTTCACATAAGAATCTCTGTTAGATAAATATAGTTCATAGGTTAGTATTTGTTATTTTAAATTTTACATAATTGATAGGGCTGTCAATTTGGCTTGTTGTTCATGAACAGCTCGTGTTTGGCTCATTCGTTAAGCCTAAGAAGCCAAACACAAACAAATTTTTAAGCTCAAAATGTAAACGAGCCAAACACAAATAACAGTTTGTTAGCTCGTGTTCANTACCATAGCCTCATTGTAGTGGGAAGGATGCTTTCTCACATAAGAATCTCCGTTACATAAACATAGTTAATAAATTAGTATTTACTGGTTTAAATTTTGCATATTTAATTTGATAATAGTTTAGAAATTTAATTTTTATTACATTTCAATAATTGAAATTAGTGACAGTGATTTCAATTGACTTTCTGTGAATTTCCTAGCAAATTTGTCATTTCCAATTTAAACCTTCCCCGTAAGATCAATATTTGGGGCTAAAATAGAAAGTCCATTATTACTTAATAACGATAAGTATACTTGCATAGAATCTGAATATTAATTTATTATATTTAGTTAAATTTTACACAATCTATCGCAACAAAAAAATTGGATCACAAATCAACACGAAGTCTCGATTAAAACCAAAAGTAGTTGAAAATAAAGATAAAAACTTATCTCAAATCCTCCACCAAACTTTTGAAGTTCCTTTAAATCTATTCTCTCTAACACTCTGAACTCTCAAAATAAAATTAAAAATAAAAGGAAAAATAAATTTGTGGTTCCTGAAATTTTCTCTAGAAGCTTCTCCACGATCTTCTTCAAGAACTTCTTAGGACTCTTGTAAAAGTCTCAACTTACATCTTTTATAATTTTCGGAGAGGTGCCTTGGTATCTCTTCAAAATGTGTCATGATTCAATGTATTTATCAAGGGATGCCTCCTTTCACCAGTCCTTTAATTATATTTTCATCCATGGTGGTTATAACCACCCTTTTTAGCCAATATGTGCCTCAAATATCCTTTCAAAATTCTTCACAATGAATTAACCTGTCAAGTAACTGTCACTGACACTTAAGCGCGGGGGCTCTGGTGCTTAGGTGCGGCCTTCTCTGTTTCATCAACGCGTAAGCTCCGGTTCTGGTGCTTGGGCACCAAAATACTTTTGCACCATTTTTGTATTTTTGCTTCAAGTTCTATCCTTTTTCACTCCTTTTAGCATTTTTCACCTTTTTACTTGTACCTGAAATAAAAACACACAAATATATTCCATTAAAGTGATATATCTCAAAAATAGGTATAAAAATGTGTCTAAAAACACTATATTTTAGGTGTATCAAAATCAATCTAAAAAATAGGTATAAAAATGTGTACATAAAGATCAAAAATAGGTATAAAAATATATCTAAAAACACTATATATTTTAGGTGTATCAAAATCCCCTAAACTTAAAATGTTACTTGTCCTCAAGTGACACTTCAATCTTTAAAAACCAAATAAGTATGATTATGTATATGAGTTTGTTTAGGAGTTTATAAAATCTTGTTCTAGAAATATAGTAGTCTAATTTAGAAAAAACTTTAGTGAATGAGACCAACTTAAATTTTTGAAATCATTGAAGTGATAAAGTATGAAAAATATGAGTTCCTATCTAATTCAGAAATACTTATAGATTTTTCAAATATAGATCTTAGGCATTTTATTTCCTTCACTTAAAATTTTTATTTAAGTATAATTTTACTTACTATATTATATCCTTAAGCTTAAGTGTTTCTCAAGTCATATACTTTAAAAAGTATAATTTTTTATTACGCACTAATCCTCAAGCTTCTCCTCCCTTTTTAAAATTTTTCTTTTCTTTTCTTTTCTTTTTTTTTCTTTTCTTTTTTTTTCTTAGGAAAGGATTACTGTATCTAGATAGGTCTTTAATGGTTTTGAATTCCACTCTTTCTTTCCTAAAGCAAAGAGTTGATATTTTTATTTTACTTAAAAAATATAATAATAGCTTATGAAAATTATTTTTAATAAAAGAAATTTAAGTTTCAAAAATAAAAGTCTAATCCTTCCACATTTTTCAAAAATACAATATCTCCTACTAAAGATAGTTACACAATATTTATCATTTCTACATTTAAGAACTTTTAACTTTAAATTTTTCTACAACTATAAAATTTTAACTAAATTTTCTTACTCATTTTTATAATAAAAAATTTACTTCCTTAATATAAATTCATATACATGATCATTTTTCTTTTCAAATCAAATTCCCTTCTAGCTCATTTGAGAATAAATAAAATTCAAGTTTTGAAAATATTTTTCTTTCCCCCCAAACCTAAATTTTTAATAAGATTAAAGAGTTTAGCAGCAAATATATATAAGTAGGAATAAAAATTGAAGTAACTTGCTTACAGGAATTTTTATACCCTAATAATACAAGTACAAAACTAAAAACAGGAGTAAAATTAATTTTTGATCAAATTTCTTACTTTTTAGCATATAGAGATTCATTAAACTTCTAAGTAGTGGATATAGACATAAAAGCAAACAAACACACTAACTTTGACTTCACAATCTCAACATAAAAAAAAACAAGCACACTAACTAAATAAAAGAAAATACAGGGCAGCAAATTTCTGAAATTAAAGTTTAAAATTAAACCTAGCAAGATTTTCAACTTTCATAAGACATAGAAATAAGTTCATTCCTAACTAACTAAAACACATTATACAACACACAACAATAATTACTACCCTAGAATTTAAAACACAATACTAATAAAACAAAAACATTACAATAATAATTAGACAAAAAGTCTAACACATCACATAGTCCAACAAGTACATAAACTCAAATGTATCAAGTTCACACCACATAGTACATCACATCTTATAAACATAAAACAACCTTTGTCCTTCTCCTCATCATCATTGGTGTCACCGCTATCCCAAAAAGTTGCAGGCTCATAATCAGGATATTTTGGATATGAAGGGAATTCCACTCCTTGGTTACCCTTAATAAGGCTCTCCAAAGATGAGTGAAATTTCTCCTCATGATCACTATGTCTTCTAACATATCCATCAATATGATCTACAAAATTTTCTAAATTTTGTACCTTATCTGCGGTAATATTAATAGTATTCATCTTCCTCTACAATAATTGATCCTAAGATTCAGTAGACTCACCTCTAGAAGTAAATGCTCTCAAGGTAGATGGTCTCGATGTAGAGCAACGGAGATGGATGCAGCAAACGTCGACATTCCATAACTTCTCAAAAATCCTCCTCTCTAACCAAAAATAAATTTTTCAAAATATGATTTCACATTCACACTTGTAATTGATTTTAGAGGCAACAACACTTCTTCCCAGCTATCATATCTTACACCAGCTTGCTCACACAAAAAAAAAGATCAAGGAAGTAAATTCCAGACCTGTAGTTGTAGCGGTAGTGGCAGAACTGATGATAGTCTAATAACTCAAAGATCCAATGTTAATAGGCTTGCACTGCTGAATACAATAATTCAACATTGCTCTCTCCCTCGTAACTTCACTAAGATGATTAGTCGGTAACAGACGAGCTGAAATAAAGTAGTGCCACGCCTTCGATGGTGCACTTAACTTTGAAGTGGAAAAGTTGACTCTCCTCTCATTTATAAATTTCTAGAGTCCCCTTCCAACAGTCAAAACTCATATAATCTCATCAAGTTCAGTCTCAGTAGGATTATAGTTTGAATAAAAACATAAAGCATCAGGCAGTAAATGGTAGAACATGTTGATTACCTATGGTAAAAAAGGTACAAATTTGCCTCTAACCATGACTCGATCCTCTTTCGCCTTAACGAGGTTTGCATAGAACTCCCGCACTATAGAAATCACAGCCACAACAAAAAAAACAACAGAATGGTTCCCATTGTCGGTGAACGATCAAATCCTCCGTGAATATACTTGGATTTTCAAAACACCTCTCAAGAATCAATTTTCGTGACTATAGAACGTCATTATATCTGTGCTGAGCTTTCAAACTAACAAACTTGCTTGAATCAAAGTGGGTCTTTCCCTTACTCCTCTTCATTCTTGGGGCCATTCTACAAATTTCACAAAATGCCATAGTAATTTCAAAGATCAAATCTAATCTACTAAACTTAACTCCTATAAGCTTAAACTACACTTTCTATGTAATTTCTATGGATTTTCTCAAGTTTTTCACCATGAATAGTAAATTTTGAGTACCTCCACAATGTGCAAAAAATACATGGTGAAAATCCAAAATTTCTACTTAGAAGTGAAGATCTTACCTCAAGAAATCCAAATCTAGCAAATTTGGCTCAAATCCACTAAGAAATCTCCACGAAAAGGTTTGCCTTAAACTCAAAACCGCGACCTCAAAAGGAATAAGACAATGGAAGGAGCAAAAATGGCATTTTTTTCTGGGTTAATTTTTAGTTTTAATTGTTCGTGAATCAATTTTCATGAACCGGCGCTTAAGCGCGGATATTTGGCGCTTATACGCCTACCTCTCAGATTGCCTCAAGCTTAATCGCAGGATTGTGGCGCTTAGGCGCCAGTGCACAATTTTTGATATTTTTGAACTTAATTAATATGAACTATTAGCATAAGTAAACCACCCCTAAATGATTTTATAACACTTAAATTAGTACTTTCCTCTCCTTTAACTTTACTCTCTCTCAAAATTCTCCAATATAACTAATTCGATTCGAGACCAAAATAACACAAAATTTTCACAAAAAAAACACTTATATTCATTCACAAACTATTACAAACAACATTCAACACATAATTCTCTTTCCAATGAGTCTCATATGAGAAATTTTTTCTAAATACAAACACTAAACAAACTTACACAATAAATACATAATCACATAAAAACAAAAAACAAGACTTAACATTAATACATAAAAAAACTCTTAACAAGAAAATCTTATCGTAGAACTTAATTCCATTCTTCATTTTTTGGAAAAAAATCTTGTCTCTCATTAGTCTCTCCATGGGCATTTGGAATATAAAATTGATAAAACGGACGGAGGTGATGAGCTCTGATATAGTATACTTCAATCCATTTCTACTTGAGATACATCGCCTTATCCACTTTCTCTATATAACTGGTATGGCTAAATTGCATTTTTAATTGCCATCCAATATGCTCTACATGTGCATTAACTTCATTTACCTTTACCTCAATTAAAACCACGTTAGCCTCAATTTTGTTGATATTTTCCTCTATTCCCTTAACTCTAATGGCTAAGAAACTGTTATACATCTCTTGTGCACTCTGACTAATGAATTTCTTCCTCATGGCCTCTTTTTTTCTTCTTCAAATCTATCTTTCATGAAGACATTTCTCCAAATCTCTCTTTCTCTTAGACTTTAGGGCTAAAAATGATTTTGGGGTGAAATTCCAACACAAAACCCTTCTATTTATAGGCCAAAATCCTTCCAATAAATTTTAGGTACGTCTAAAACTGCCATGACACATTTAAGTTAACCAATTGGCGGTTAAAACTTCTAAAAACTACATTTTTGCACATGGTTTTTAACGCCTGCGCTTAAGCGTTGAATATTGGTGCTTAAGCGCCAGTACTTGATTTAACACCAGACAACTTAACGTCCAAATACTCATTCTAACATGTCTAAGTCACTTAGTAAAGTTTTAAAATCATTAGTAATATGAAATAGCCTCAAAAAAACTACCCCAAATTTTCTTAATCACACAAAAAAAATAATTAAAGCAAAAGCACACTGATAACTATGAGTTGCCTCCCACAGAGCACTTGGTTTTATGTCATCAGCCCGACATAGCCAGTGCTTATTCTGGTTGACCCAACATCATTCAATCATTAAAATTGAGTTGATCCCCTATAAAATAGAGTTTCAGTCTATGACCATTCACTTAAATGTTTTCTCAGTTTTAGGAACTTTGATATCCACAGCTCCATAAGGATAAAATTTCATTACAATAAATGGGCACATCCACCTGAAGTCTGGAAATATCTTAACCTTGCATTATATAGCAAAATTTGTTGCCCTGGCTGAAAATTTTTAGTAAGAATCCTTTGATCATGCGACATTCATCTTTTCTTTGTAAATATTAGCACTTTCATATAACTCATTCTTATTTATTCAAGCTCATTTAATTGTAACAATCTTTTCTCACTAGCATCTTTCAAATTATAATTGAACTCTTTAATTCATTTAATTGCAATAATCTTTTCTCACCAGCATCTTTCAAA
This sequence comes from Phalaenopsis hybrid cultivar, assembly GCA_002079205.1. Classification (NCBI taxonomy): domain Eukaryota; kingdom Viridiplantae; phylum Streptophyta; class Magnoliopsida; order Asparagales; family Orchidaceae; genus Phalaenopsis; species Phalaenopsis hybrid cultivar. The sequence goes on along the minus strand of JXCR01103810.1, from coordinate 264,228 downwards.
TTATAATTGAACTCTTTAATTATTTTAATTTTTCTTTATAAATCCTAGCACTCTCATAAGATTCATTCCTTATCTCTTCAAGCTCATTTAATTGTAACATCCTTTTCTCACCAGCATCTTTCAAATTATAATTGAACTCTTTAATTGCCCAATATGCTTTATGCTCAAGTTCGAATGGTAAGTGACAAGCTTTCCTAAATAATAACCTATAAGGGGACATTTTTATAGGAGTTCTGTATGCAGTTCTATAAGCCCACAAAGCATATTCAAGTTTGACTGACCAAACCATTTTTGTTGGGTTTACATATTTTTACATAATTCTTTAATTTCACGATTGGGTAATTTAGCCAAACCACTTGTTTGAGGATGATAAGTAGTAACAATCCTATGATTTATACGATATTTCCTTAACAATTTCTCTATTATGGCATTTCTAAAATGACTTGTCCCATCAGTTATGATAACACTTGGAATCCTAAATCTGTAAAATATGTTCATTTTCAAAAACTTTGCAACACTTAGAGTGTCACATCGAGGTAAAGCAACAACTTCTATCTATTTAGATACATAGTCCATTGCTAACAGTATATATAAATTTTCAAAAGATGGTATAAATGGTCCCATGAAATCTAATCCCCAAACATCAAATATTTCAACTTCTAGCATATAATTGAGAGGCGTCTCATTTCTTCTAGAAATATTTCCTACTCTTTGACATCCATCACAAGTTTTGATATAAGCATTAACATCTCTAAGGATAGTAGACCAATAAAATCCAGATTGTAAAATTTTGTATGTTATTTTATAACACCAAAATGTCCCCCAAAATCAGAATTATGATATTTTTGGATAATTTCATAAGTCTCTTCTAATGGCACACATCTTTGAATAATCTGATCCTTCCCTTGTTTATATAAAAATGGGTCATCCAAAAAATAAGTCTTAACTTCAGATATAAATTTCCTCTTATGTTGGTATGTCATTCCACAAGGCACAATATCACAAACAAGAAAGTTCACAATGTCGGCATACCACAAAAAACACCACTCATTAATGTTGAACTATTTTTCATCTGAAAAATATTCATTAATTTCTTTTTCAAAATAAAGTGGTTTTTCTAACTCAAGTCTGGACAAATGATCATCAATTTGATTTTCAGTCCCTTTTTTATCTACTATTTCAAAGTTAAATTCTTGCAAAAGAAGAACCTATCTTATAAGTCTAGGTTTAGTATCCATCTTTTTCATTAGTTACTGAATAACAGAATGATCTGTATGCACTATACATTTAGTTCCAATTAAGTATGATCTAAATTTATTGAAGGCATATACTATTCCTAATAACTCTTTTTTAGTTGTTGTATAATTAATTTGGACTTCATTCAGAGTTTTACTAGCATAGTAAATTACTTTGAAAATTGTATCATATTTTTGTCCTAAAACAGCTCCAATAGCACAATCACTAGCATCATACATGGTTTTCCCCAATTTGGCGAAACTATAATTGGTGCAGTGACTAATTTTTACTTTAATAACACAAAAGCTTTTAGGCATTCTTTATCAAATTTAAAATATGCATCTTTCTCTAGTAAATAGCATAAATACTTAGAAATTTTTGAAAATTTTTCAATATATCGCTTGCAGAATCCAGCATATCCTAAAAAACTCTTAATTTCCCTTATATTGGTTGTGTAAGGTAAATTAGCAATCATTTAAATTTTAGTAGGATCTACTTCCATACCATTTTTTGATATTTGATGTCCTAATATATTCCTCCTGCTACCATAAACTGGCATTTTTCCCAATTAAGGACTAAATTTATTTCTTCACGGCGTTTGAGAACTTTAGATAAATGTTCTAGACATGAGTCAAATGAATTTCCAGACATTGAAAAATCATCCATAAGGACTTCAATCCCTTTTTCAATTAAATCACAAAAAAATTCCATCAAACATTTTTGAAATGTAGCAGGGGCATTACATAAACCAAAGGACATTCTTCTAAAAGCAAATACACCATAAGGACTGGTAAACGTTGTTTTCTCTTGATCCTCAGGAGTTATTTATATTTGGTGATAACCAGTATATCCATCAAGAAAACAAAATTATTTATGCCCAGCTAGTCTATCCAGCATTTAATCTAGAAAGGGTAGTGAAAAATGATCTTTCCTTGTGGTGAAATTTAATTTTCTATAATCAATGCATATTCATCACCCTATGACCTGTCTAGTAGGTATTAATTCATTATGTTCATTTACAGTCATGGTTATTCCTCCTTTCTTTGGAACAAAATGATATGGACTAACCCATGCACTATCTAAAATAAAGTAAATAAATCTATCATCTAACCACTTTAGAATTTCTTTCTTAAAAACTTCTTTCATAATAGGATTCAATCTCCTTTGAGGATCAGCCATGGATTTACAGTTCTCTTCCATATGAATTTTATGCATAAAAATTGAAGGACTGATTCCTTTAATATCAGATATTATCCATCCAAAAGCTTTCTTAAAATTTTTCAAAATTTTCATCAATTTTTCTTCTTCTTCCATCGTTAATTTAGAGGAAATTATAAAAGGTAAAGTAGAGGAATCACCTAAAAAGGCATACTTCAAATGTTCAGGAAGTAACTTCAACTCATGTTCAGGAGGTTTTTTTATTTATGAACAAAATGATTTATTTTTTTCTATGGTGTCCAAAATTTCAAAACTTTCTCGAACATAGTTTGAATCTTCTTATAAAGATCTTCACATTGATCCAATTCCTCTTCTTGCTCATCTTCCAAATCTTTTACTTCAGATTTCTCTTCATAATTAGTTTTGAAATGGAATTTACTCAGATATCTTATAACATCCATTCTATAACATTCATCATCTCTACCTTTTGCAGGATATTTCATTGATCTTGAAATATTGAAAGTAACTATTTGATCATTGATGTGTAATTCCCCCTTCTGCACATCTATCATAAAACTTCTATGGCATCATTGACGCACATTGTTAATTCCCCTTTTTGCACATCTATCATTGCTCTTCCTGTGGCTAGGAAAGGTCTCCCACGCGCATTGTTAAATCTCCTTTTTTTCACATCATCATTGCTCTTCCTGTGGCTAAGAAAGGTCTCCTCAAAATGATAGGTATCTTTATCTTCCTCCATATCCAACACAATGAAATCAATAGGAAAGATAAATTGATCCACTTTCATTTGGACATCCTCTATAACTGCAGAGTTACAGTAGTAGGGGTTATTTCTCCTAATCCCAATCTCTTAAATATTGATAATGGAATAAGGTTAATGCTTTCACCTAAATCACATAAAGCTTTCCCATAAAATCTATCTCCTATTGCACATGTAATAATAAAGCTACCAAGATCTTTAAGCTTTTCAGGAAACTTATTCTGATTTATAGCACTGCACCCCTCACTAAGTGCAACAGTCTCATTATCTTCAAACTTCTTTTTCCAATTGAGAATATCCTTCATAAACTTTACATAGTTTGACATTTGTTCTAAGACTCAGCAAATGGAATATTAATTGTAAGATTTTTAAAAATTTTTAGAATTTTTAAAAATTGCTTATCCAACTTCTATTGATGAAGCCTCTAAGGAAATGGAGGTGGTGGTTTTTTCAAATCAATTTTTAGCGGAGAAATAGGTCTTTCTGAACCTTTCAGAGCATCCTCTTTTGGTTCTTCAATTTCTTCTCTCTCTACTTCAATTTTTTTAACCCTACCTTCCAACTCTCTTCCACTTCTAAGTTGAATGGCTTTTACTTTCTCTTTATTCTAGTCTTTTGGATTTATTTCAGTATTACTAGTAAGTGTTCCTTGGGATCTATTACTTAATGAATTTGCAATATGTCCAAGTTGATTCTCAATATTTCTAATTGTAGCTCCACGACTTTGTAACTGATTTCTCATTTGTAACACCACTCCTTCTATAGATAAATTACTGTTGAAACCATGAGGATAAGTAGATCTATTATTATTACTCCCTTGGTTATTCCAGTTTTCCAATATGTTTACTTGGTTGTTCCCCCATTGCTGGTTACCTCCACCTGAAGTATTATTCCAGTTAAAATTAGGATGGTTCTTCCAACCTAGGTTATAATAAATTGAATATGGGTTATTTAGCTTGTTATTTATGGCATTTGATGTTTCTAATGATTCTTGAGAATCTACCATTTAGCCTAATTAATTCTCTTCATTCATTGAAATTGGTTTAGAAAAATTCTTTCAAAATTGGTCTAACTTCCTTGAAATTGCAGCAACTTGATTTGCTAACATGGTAAATGCATCAGACATTTGGCTTAATGAATTCTCTTCAATCATGGAAATTGGTTGAGAAAAATTCATTCCAAATTGGCTTTGACCTAATGAATTCTCTTTAATCATGGAAATTGGTTGAGAAAAATTCATTCCAAATTGGTTAACTTCCTTGAATTGCAGCAACTTGATTTGCTAACATAGTAAATGCATCAAATTCATGAATATTGGCTACTTTTTTAAGATTTACCCTCTTAGAAGGCCATTAAAAATTATTGGTATTCATTTCTTCAATTAAAGCATAAGCATCATGAAATGGTTTTGACATCAATGAACCACCAGCATCGACATCAATAATAGATCTAAGAGACCCAGTTAATCCATTATAAAAAGTTTGAATTATTAACCAATCTGGTATAACATGGTGTGGACACTTTCTAAAGAGATTTTAAAATTTTTCTCATGCTTCATAAATAAATTATCCCTTAAACTGATTAAAAGATGTAATATCATTTCTACGCTTCTCAGTTTTTTATAGTGAAAAATATTTAGTAAGGAATTTTTGTGCTAAATCACCCCAAGTTCCGATAGATCCAGACGATAACGAATACAACTACATCTTAGCTTTATCCCTTAGTGAGAAAGGATAATCTAAGTCTTATGGCATCATCTGATACACCATCATATTTAAATGGATACTTTCTTAGGATTCACCCTCTCAAAAGGGCATTAAAAATTATTGGTAGATTATTTAAATGGCTACTTTGAGAGGGTGAATCCTAAGAAAGTAGCCATTTAATACGATGGTGTATCAGATGATGCCATAAGAGTTAGATTATTCCTTTATCACGAAGTGATAAAGCTAAGATGTAGTTGCATTAATTATCACCTGGATCTATCGGAACTTGGGTGATTTAGCACAAAAATTCCCTACTAAATATTTCTTACAATAAAAAATTGAGAAGCTTTGAAATGATATTACATCTTTTAATAAATTTGAGGGGCAATTTATTTATAAAGCATGAGAAAAATTTAAAAATCTCCTTAGAAAGTGTCCACACCATGTTATACCAGATTTTTTAATGATTCAAACTTTTTATAATGGATTAATTGGGTCTCTTAGATCTATTATCGATACGTGGTGGTGGTTCATTGATGTCAAAACTATTTCATGACGCTTATGCTTTAATTGAAGAAATGAATACAAAAAATTTTCAATGGCCTTCTAAGAGGTTAAATCTTAAAAAAGTATCCAATATTCATGAATCTGATGCATTTACTATGTTAGCAAATCAAGTTGCTGTAATTTCAAGGAAGTTAGACCAATTTGGAATGAATTTTTCTCAACATATCTCTATGATTGAAGAGAATTCATTAGGCCAAATGGTAGATTCTCAAGCATCATTAGAAACTTTGAATGTCATAAATAACAAGCAGAATAACCCATATTCAAATTATTATAACCCAGGTTGGAAGAACCATCCCAACTTTAATTGGAATAATACTACTAATGGTAATAATCAGCAATAGGAGAATAATCAAGGAAACCCATTGGGAAACTGGAACAACCAAGGCAATAATAACTATAGATCACTTATCCTTTAGGTTTTAATAGTAATCCACAATTTTAGGAGAAGAAGTTGTCTATAGAAGAAGTGGTGTTATAAATAGGAAATCAGTTACAAAGTCAACGAGCTACAATTAGAAATATTGAGAATCAACCTGGAAAAATTGCAAATTCATTAAGTAATAGATCCCAAGGAACACTTCCTAGTAATACTAAAATGAATCCAAATGACCAGAATAAAGAACAAGTAAAAGCCGTTCAACTTAGAAGTGGAAGAGAGTTGGAAGGTAGGGTTTAATAAGAAACTGAAGTAGAGAGAAGAAATTGAAGAATCAAAAGAGGATTCTCCAAAAGTTTTTGAAAGACCTATTTCTCTACTTAAAGTTAACTTAGAAAAACCACCACCTCCATTTCCTCAGAGAATTCGTCAACAGAAGTTGGATAAGCATTTTTCAAAATTTCTAGAAATTTTTAAGAAGCTAACAATTAATATTCCATTTGTTGACGCCTTAGAATAAAGGCTAAGCTATGTAAAGTTTATGAAGGATATTCTTAACAGGAAAAGGAAGTTTAACGATAATGAGATTGTTTTACTTAGTGAGGAGTGCAGTGCAATTATTCAGAAGAAGCTTTCTGAAAAGCTTAAAAATCCTGGTAGCTTTACAATTCCAAGTGCGATAGGAGATAGATTTTATGGGAAAGCTTTATGTGATTTAGGTGCAAGCATTAACCTTATGTCATTATTAATATTTAAAAGATTGGGATTAGGAGAAAGAACCTCTACTACTGTAACTTTACAGTTAGCAGATTGTTCAATAACTTACCCTAAAGGAATTATAGAAGATGACCTAGTGAAAGTGGATCAATTTATCTTTTCTATTGATTTCATTGTGCTGAATATGGAGGAAGATAAAGAGATACCTATTATTTTAGGGAGACCTTTCCTAGCCATAAGAAGAGCAATGATATATGTGCAGAAAGGGGAATTAATGTGCGTCAATGATCAAACTATTATTTTTAACATTTCAAACTCAATGAAATATCCTGGAGGAGGTAAAGATGATGAATGCTATAGAATGGATGTTATAAGATACCTAAGTGAATGTATGCATAGAATTGCTGATATTAAAGGAATTAGTCCTTTAATTTGTATGCATAGAATTCATATGGAAGAGAACTGCAAACCCAGGGCTGATCCTCAATGGAGATTGAATCTTAAAATAAAGGAAGTAGTAAAGAAAGAAATTTTAAAGTGGTTAGAGGCTGGAATTATCTACCCTATGTCAGATAATGCTTGGGTTAGTCCAATTCACTGTGTTCCTAAAAAAGGAAGTACTGTGACTGTGAATGAACATATGAGCTAATACCTACTAGACAAGTCACAGGGTGGCAAATATGCATTGATTATAGAAAATTAAATCTTGTCACTAAGAAAGATCATTTTCTACAACCTTTTCTAGATCAAATGATGGATAGACTAGCTGAGCATAAATACTTTTATTTTCTGAATGGATATATCAGTTATCACTAAATACAAATAACTCCTGAGGATCAAGAGAAAATAGCTTTTACCAGATCTTATGGTACATTTGCTTTTAGAAGAATCCCCTTTAGTTTATGTAATACCCCTATTACATTTCAAAGATGTATGATGATAATTTTTTGTGATTTAATTGAAAAAGGGATTGAAGTATTTATGGATGATTTTTCAGTGTTTTGAACTTCATTTGACTCATGTTTAGAATATTTATCAAAAGTTCTTAAGTGTTGTGAAGAAATAAATTTAGTCCTTAATTGGGAAAAATGTCAATTTATGATACCCGGAGGAATTGTATTAGGAAATAAAATATCTATTTAGTTCTTAATTAGGAAAAATGTCAATTTATGGTAGCAGGAGGAATTATATTAGGTCATCAAATATCAAGAAAAATGGTATAGAAGTAGATCCTGCTAAAATTCAAGTGATCGCTAATTTACCTTATCTAACAAATGTATAGAAAATTAGAAGTTTTTTAGGATATGCTGGATTCTACAGATGATATATTAAAGACTTTTCAAAAATTGCTAAGCCTTTATGCCATTTATTGGAGAAAGATGCAATTTTCAACTTTAATGAAGAGTGCCTAAAAGCTTTTGAGTTATTAAAAAAAATAGTCACTGCACCAATTATAGTTTCACCAGATTGGAGAAAACCTTTTGAATTGATGTGTGATGCTAGTGATTATGTTATTGGAGCTGTTTTAGGAAAAATATATGATAAAAATTTTAAAGTAATCTACTATGCTAGTAAAACTCTTAATGAAACTCAAACTAATTATACAACAACTAAAAATAAGTTATTAGCAATAGTATATGCCTTTGATAAAGTTAGATCATATTTAATTGGGACTCATTGCATAGTGCATATAGATCATTCTATTATTAAGTACTTAAAGAAAAAGAAGGATGTTAAATTCAAATTTATAAGATGGATTCTTCTTTTGCAAGAATTTGACTTTGAAATAGTAGATAGGAAGGGAACTGAAAATCAAATTGTTGATCATTTGTCCAGGCTTGAGTTAGAAAAACCACTGTGTTTTGAAAAAGAAGTTAATGAAAATTTTCAAAAAAAAACTGTTCAATATTAATGAGTGGTGTGCTCCGTGGAATGCCGACATTATGAACTTTCTTGTTAGTGATATTATACCCTATGGAATGACAAACCAACAGAAGAGGAAATTTATTTCTGAAGCTAAGACTTATTTTTGGGGTGACCCATTTTTATATAAATAAGGAAAGGATATTCGAAGATGTGTGCCTTTAGAAGAGACTTATGAAATTATCCAAAAATGTCATAATTCTTATTTTGGGGGAGATTTTAGTGTTGATAAAACAACATACAAAATTTTACAATCTGGATTCTATTGGCCTATTATTTTTAGAGATGTTAATGCTTGTGATAGATGTCAACGAGTAGGCAATATTTCTAGAAGAAATGAGATGCCCCTCAATTATATTTTAGAAGTTAAAATATTTAATGTTTGAGGATTAGATTTCAAGGGACCATTTATACCATCTTTCAAAATATTATATATACTGTTAGCAGTAGACTATATATCTAAATGGATAGAAGTTGTTGTTTTACCTAGATGTGATGCTCAAAGTGTTGCAAAATTTTTAAAAATGAACATATTTTGTAGATTTGGGATGAGGAGAGTTATCATAACTGATGGGGGAAGTCATTTCAGAAATGCCATAATGAAGAAATTATTAAAGAAATATCTTATAAACCTTAGAATTGCTACTGCTTATCATCCTCAGACAAGTGGTTTGGTTGAATTATCCAATCAAGAAATTAAAAAAATAATGCAAAAATTGGTGAATCCAACAAAAAAGAATTGGACAATCAAACTTGACTATGCTTTGTGGGCTTATAGGACTTCATACAGAACTCTTATAGGAATTTCCCCATATAGGCTAATATTTAGGAAAGTTTGTCACTTACCAGTTGAACTTGAGCATAAAGCATATTGGGAAATTAAAGAGTTCAATTATAATTTGAAAGATGCTGTTGAGAAAAGCTTATTGCAATTAAATGAGCTCGAAGAGATAAGGAAATAATCTTACAAGAGTGCTAAGATTTACAAAGAATAGATGAAAATGTGGCATGATCGAAGAATTCTTACTAAAACTTTTCAGTCAGGGCAACAAGTATTATAATATAAAGCAAGGTTAAGATTATTTCCAACCAAACTTAAGTCAAGGAAGATGGGCCCATTTGTTGTGATAAAAGTTTATTCTTATGAAGTTGTAGATATTAAAGATCCTAAAATTGAGAAAATATTTAAAGTGAATAGTCATAGAATGAAACCTTATTTTGAAGGGGATTAACATAAATTTAACGATCGAATGGTGTTGGCTCAACCAAAATAAGCACTGGTTATGTCGGGCTAACGATGTTATACAAAGCGCTTTGTGGGAGGCAACCCATAATTATCAGTGTGTTTTGCTTTGAATGTTGGTTGTGTGAGATTAAGAAAATTTAAGGTAGTATTTTTGAGACTATTATGTGTTAGTATTGATTTTAAGACTTTATTTAGTGATCCAGACATGCTAAAATGAGAATTTGGATGTTAAGTTGACTGGTGCAAAATTAAGCACTGGACTTATGTGCCAATATTCAGCGCTTAAGCACGGGATTTAAAAACCATGTGCAAAATTTAAATTCTAGAAGGTTTAACCGTTAAGAGGTTGAATAAAAATGCCAAGGCAGTTTTAGGACGTGCCTTGGAGCTATTAGAGGGATTTAGGCTTATTAATAGAAGGGTTTTGTGAAGGAATTTCACCCTATATCATTTTCAGCCCTAAAGCCTAAGAGAGAGAGATTTTGAGAAGATGTCTTCATGGGAGATGGATTTGAAGAAAAAGGAAGAGACCATGAGGAAGAGATTCATTAGTCAAAGTGCACAAGAGATGTATAACGGTTTCTTAACCATTACCATTGAAGGAATATCCGAAAAGATCAACAAAATTGAGACTATCATTGCTTTACTAGAGACAAAGGTAATTGAGATTCATGCACATCTAGAGCATATTGGATGGAAATTGAAAATGCAATTTAGCCATACTAGTTATATAAGAAGCAGATAAGGAGATGTATCTTAAAAATATTGTTTTTGGAGCTTATGTTAGTTTGTTTAGTATTTGTATTTAGAAAGATTTTCTCATCCGAGACTATTTGGAGTGAGAATTAAGTTTTATATGTATTTGTACTCATTTGTGAATGAATGTATATGTATGTTTTTGTGAAAATTTGTGTACTTTTTAGCCTCGAATCAAATTAGTTATAGTGGAGAATTTTGAAAAAAAGGAGAGTTAAGGGAGAGGAAAATAGTCATTTAAGTGTTATGAGACCGTTTAGGGTGGTATACTTAGCTTATAGTGCATTTTACTTCGGTTCAAAATTTTCAAAAATTGTGCACTGGTGCCTAAGCACCGCATTCTCGCGCTTAAGCGCAATGTAACTCGAGAGGCAGGCGCCTAAGCGCCACTACTCCGTGCTTAAGCACTGGTTCACAAAAATTGATTTTTAAACGGTTAAAAGTGAAAAATAAACCCAAAAATTGCCATTTTTTACTCTTGGCGTCACCGTCAACCTCTCGAGTTCACGATTTGGAAGTCTAGGGCAAGCCATTATGTGAAGATTTCTTGGTGGAATTGAGAAAATTTTGCTAGATTTGAATTTCTTGAGGCAAGAGCTTCACTTCTATGTAAAAATTTTAGATTTTCACCATGTATTTTGAGTACATTTGGAAGAACCCAAAAATCACTATTCATGGTGAAAAATGAAGAAAGTTCTATGAAAATTGTATAGAAAGTGTAGTTTATGCTTATAGGAGTTGAGTTTAGTAGATTAGACTGTATTTTTGAAGTTATTGTGGAATTTTATGAAATTTTTAGTATGACACCAAGAATGAAGAGGAGTAAAGGAAAAATCCACTTTGATTCGAGCAAGTTTGTGTGTTTGAAAACTCAAGATAGGTACAGTGATGCTCTGCAATCATGAAAACTTATTTAGGAGCGATGTTTCAAAAATCCAGGTGGATTCGTAGAAGATCTTATCGTTCGCCGACAATGAGACTGATTCTTTTGTTTTTATGTTCTGGCCTTTATTTCTGTATTTAGGGAGTTTTACGCAAATTTACCAGAGGCTGAATATGATCGAGTCATGGTTAGTGGAAAATTAGTATCTTTTTCACTGGAGGTAATCAATATGTTTTACCATCTACCACCTGATACTTTGTGTTTTTATGCAAACTATAGTCCTACTGAGATGGAGCTAGATGAGATTATTTCCTATTTAACAGTTGGAAGAGGATTCTGGAGAATTACTAAAGAAAGAAGAGTCAATTATTCCACCTCAAAGTTACGTGCACCTTCAAAGGCATGGCATTATTTTATTTCAGCCAGTATATTACCAAAAAATCATCTCAGCAAAGTTACCAGAGAGAGAGCAACATTGAACTATTGTATTTAGGAAGGGAAGTTCATCAACATTGGAGCTTTGATCTATCAGACTATCATCAGTTCTGTCACTGTCGTTACTACTGCAGGTTTGGGATTTGCTTCCTTAAAATTTTCTTTATGTGAGCGGGCTGGAGTGAGATATGATAGCTGGGAGGAAGTACTGTTGCCTCTAAAGCCAATCACAAGTGTTCATGTGAAGTCATATTCAGAGCATTCTATTTTTGACTGGAGAGGGTGATTTTCAAGGAGTTATGGAATGACAACATCTGCTGCTTCTACATCTAGACCATCTACCTCACAAACTTCTACTTCTAGAGGTGAGTCTACAGAAACTCAAAGTCAACTATTACAGATGATGATGGACAATATCAACTATACCGTAGATAAGGTAAGAAATTTATAAAGCTTTGCAGGTCATATTGATGGGTATAATAGAAGAAAAAATGATTATGAAGAGAAATTTCATTCATCTTTGGAAAACCTCATTAAGGGTAACCAAGGAGTGCAATTTCCTCCATATCCTAGATACCCTGATTATGAGTCTACAAATGTTTGGAATAGCGGTGATTCTAAGGATGATGAGGAGGAGGACTGAGTTATTTATTTTTATGTTGTAATATGTGTTGGACAACGTGGTTTGGACTTGCTACATTTGCATTTGTGTACATGTTTAGACTTTGTTTTGTGATAGACTTTCGTATAATTATTATTGTGATGTTTGTGTTTGTTAGTACTTTTCTTTAAATTCTAGGGTAGTAATTATTGTCGTGTGTTGATTATTGTGTTAGTTAATTAAGGATTGAACTTAATTCTATGTCTTGGGAAAGTTTAAAAATCTTGCTAACTTTAATTTTAAATTTTAAACTCAGAAAATTGCTACCCTGCATTTTTCTTTTATCTTGTTAGTGTGTTTGTTTTTATTTTGAGACTGGAAATCAAAGTTAGTATGTTAGTTTGTTTTTATGTTTGTACCCATAACTTAGAAGTCTATTGAATCTCTACATGTTGAATTGAAATGAAAATGATAAAAAATTGATCAAAAATTAGTTTTACTCGTGTTTTTAGTTTTTATACTTGTATAATTAGGGTATAAAAATTCCTATAAGCATGTTATTTCAAATTTTCATCCTTGCATATTTATATTTGCTGCTAAAATGTTTAATATTATTAAAAATTTAAGTTTGGGGGGATGAAAAATAGTTTCAAAACTTGAATTTTACTTTTTCTCAAATGTGCTACAAGTGAATTTCATTTGAAAATAAAAATATGTATATGAAGTTATATTAGGGAAGTAAAATTTGATTTTAGAAATGTGTAAGAAAATTTAGTTAAAATTTTTAAAATTTGATTTTAGAAATGAGTAAGAAAATTTAATTAAAATTTTAAATATTAGGGAAGTAAAATTTGATTTTAGAAATGAGTAAGAAAATTTAGTTAAAATTTTGAGTGATGAAGAAAAACTTTTAGTTAAAAAATTTTAGTGTAGAAAATGTTAAATATAGTGTAACTATATTTAGTAAGAAAAATTGTATTTTTGAAAAATTTAAAAATTTAGACTGTTATGTTTAATACTTAAATTTTTTTTGTTAAAAATAATTTTCAAAACTATTATTATATTTATAAGTAAAAAATTTATAACAGGACTTTGCTTTAGGAAAGGAGAAGTGGAATTCAAAATCATTAAGGGCCTATTCAGATATAGTAATCCTTGTCTGAAAAAGAAAAGAAAAAGAAAAGAAAAGAAAAGAAAAAGAAAAAGAAAAGAAAAGAAAAAGAAAAAGAAAAAAAAAGAAAAAAAAGTAAGGGAGGAGAAGCTTGAGGATTAGTGTCTAATCAAAATTTGGTTCCACATTTGAACTTTTTAAAGTATAAGACTTGAGGAACTCTTAAGCTTAAGGATATAATATGGTAAGTAAAATTATTTTTAATAAATTTTTTTAAGTGGAGATAATAAAAGAACTAAATTCTAAATTTGGAAAATCTACCAAATTTCTGAATTAGATAGAAACTCATATTTTCATATTTTTTACCATTAAAAATTTCTAAACTTTAAGTTGGTCACATTTACTAAATATTTTTTTCTAAATTGGACTACTATATTTCTAAATCTAAATAGCTCCAAAAGAAACTCATATGCATATCATACTTATTTGGTTTTTTAAAAATTAAAGTGTCACTTGAGGACAAGTAACATTTTAAGTTTGGGGGATTTTGACACACCAAAAATATATAGTATTTTTAGACATATTTTGATACCTATTTTTTGAGATATTGCGCTTTAATGGAAGGTATTTATGTGTTTTTCTTTCAGGTACAAGTAAAAAGGTGAAAAATGCTAAAAGGAGTGAAAAAGGATTAAATTTTGAGCAAAAATGTGAAAATTGTGCAAAAGTGTTTTGGCGCCTAAGGTCTAGATCTGGCGCTTAAGCGTCAATGAAAAAGAGAAGGTCGCGCCTAAGTGCTAGAGGCAGTTAGGTGACGGTTCATTTTAGTTTGCAGAATTTTGAAGGGACATTTGAGGCTTCTATTGGCTAAAGAGGGTGGTTATGACCACTAAAAATGAAAATATGATTAGAAGACTTGCGAAAGGAGGCATCCCTTAGAGAATACATCGAATTGGGAAACATTTTGAAGAGTTATCAAGGCACCTCTTGGAGATTTATAAAAGAAGGAAGTTAAGACTTTTTGAAGTGTGCTTGAAAGTTCTGAAAAGTGTTGGAAAGGGGGAGTTTTGAGAGATTTTTTTGGAGAGATTTTCAGGCACCACAAATTTACCTTATCCTTTTTATTTTTAGTTTTATTGTAAGAGTCAAGAGTATTGTAAAAGAGAAGAGATTCGAAGGAACTTCAAGAGTTTGGTGGATGATTTGAGATAAGTTTTTTATCTTTTTTTTTAACTGCTTTTGGTTTAATCGAGACTTCTTGTTGGTTTGATAATGACTTTTACTTTTAAATTAAAGTGGTTTTGTTTTCTCCATAAATTTTGAGTAGTTTTTATTATCTTTCTAGTTAAAGTGTTAAGTAATTAAAAGTGGTGGATGGAAGTTGTGAAGAGTATTGATCATTAATGTTGGAAGAAGTTGTGATGATTTAAATCCATGTACTTCATTTACTTCTTAATTTGGCCAATCCGGATGTTAAAATTTGTTGTGAGAACATGTAAGAATCGGGATGGTATTGTCTCAGTCAATAATTGGAAAGAATCACATGGGTTGTATGAATGAGAATGTAATTCATATGATTGAGTGCAAATAAATATGAAAATAAACTTTGAAGGGTGTAGAGTTAGAGGACTTGAATGTGATAGGTTAAAGCCCCCAACTTGATTTATTGTTTTAGGTTTTGATATAAGATGTTAGCCCCAAGGTGGAGGGAATTGAGGGAACTCTAGAGTGAGAGTTGGTATCTTCCTTGCCTAGTCGGTCTTTAGAACTATTCAAACTTTAAATTAGCCAATGTTTTTAATAGCATATCTAGTAAGGGTAAAGAATATTATTGCTCCTATTTGGCACAACATAATTGACATACTTGTACAACAGAAATCCTATACTTATTACTGATTCATGATAAGAAGAAAGATATTTTCATATCAAGTGCTTTTCTTGTACATAAACTCAAGTTATCTTTAGAAGTTTTATTTTTTTGTAAAAATATAAAAAATACCAAAAATAATTGAATTTTACTTATTGAGAAAATATCTATAGTTTAAGTAATTGTCTTTTTAAAATAGAAAGTTTGTGCATATTGCGTATTTTTCCTGTGGGTTTGATATTCAGGTCTTAATAAAAAAGTCCTATATTTCTTGATAATGATACGTATACTTGCCTAGTGTCCCAATATATATATAAATTAAAAAGTTAAATTCTTAGTTTCTCCAGGATCAAGTTTTTGGTTCTGTTACAAAGTAAGATTACATAAGTGAAAAGATCATTAAAGTCATTGTTATACTATTGCATATAGACAGTCGGGATCAGACCTTAGATGCAGAAATTGGTTGGCGCCTAGGCACGACAGTTAGGCGCCCAGTCAACAGAGTTTTTTTCTAGAAGATTCATTAAATGAGGCCAAATTTTGAAGAGATGTTTAAGGCAATCCTTGGTCATTTTTGAAGCTCTATAAATATGGATTAATTGCAAGAGGCTGGGGGGTGGATCTATAAAGTCTCATAGTGTGTGAGTGTGTTAAGTATTTCTTTGTGAGTCTTTGTTATTACTGGTGTTTGCGAGTCTTCTAAGTGTTGTTGGAGTCAGAGAAGTAAGACAAATTCAAAGGAGTGCTTGGGGGAACATTCCAGAAAAGTATTTGTATCTTTGTCTTTAATTTTTGTACTTTGGATTGGTGTTTTATAAATATATTTTGTTTTGTTATCCCCATGCTTTGTGAGTAGTTTTCTTTCTTTCTCCTTTCAACATGAAGTAATTAAGTATGTGATTTTGATTTTGTTTAGACATTTTTTTATTCCTAAAAATTGTGATGATATTTTTACTGGTCATTCATTCACTTTATAAATTGACCATTTATTGTTAAAACATGTTAAGAAACTTATGGACCCAAAAGGGCGAAGATTTCTTGACTTTTAATTATCAGATTATACCTTGGAAAGAGTTGTCACGATCATCCGAAGGGAGGGTGAAAATAGATAGGGAGATAAGATATAATGGGCAAAGAATTGATGTTTCTAGAGTGACAGGCAAGATTATTTTATCAATTTGGTCTAGAGATTGAAACTTATGGTCACTGGTAGGTCCTATAGAGAGGGCACAGTGGGTAATCTAGAAGTGAGAGACTAAAACCTTCCCAACACTATGATACATGCCGACACCAAATTTAGATTAGTCAATGTTCTTTGCACATTTCAAACAAATTAAAGAATAGGTATGCTCCTATTTGTCACAATACCACATTAAAGTTTCTAAAAAAATTTGAAATCCTACACTGATTATGAATTATTGACAAGTAAAAAGTCTTTTTCTATATATTGTCTAAGTCATTACATTTACTTTTTCTTGCATATTATAGAATTTAGTAAACTTAATTTTCACCTTTAGATAGGTGTTGTCGTCTTAAGTAAAGTTTTCTTAAAGTCAAAATTCCTATATTTCACTTTATTGTTTTCTTGTTTTCAGCTTTCTCGTGGGATTGATATTGTGGTTTTTAAAGAAAACTCTATATTACTTGAAGCGATACGTTTAATTGTGTAGAACCCCTAGTGAGAAAACTATTTCCTTAGTGTTTATCATATACATTTATTCTCACAAGCTGTTAAATATCATCTGGGTCAAGTTTTTGGCATTTTTGTCTGGAAAGCAACGAAAAAATGAAACTTTATAAGAAATATCTATTTCAAAATTTTCTTTGAAACTTTATTTTTTTTATTAAAAATTTTGGTTTTTACTTACTTGAAATTTTCAAAAATTACAAAAAAAATTACAAAAATTCAAAAATTACAAAAAAAGATTACAAAACTTCAAAAATTACAAAAACAATTATTATAAAAACCAACAAATTATAATTTTTTTTTTGCAAAAACTGAAAAAATGAAAAAAATAATTTTATTTTATTAGGGTTGTTTTAGAATTTTATTTTTAAAATTTTACTTCTTGTAAGCGAAGTTCAGGATCTAAAGATTTAGTACCCTACAATTCTGAATTCGAGAGAACCATAAGAAAGATTCGAAAGCAAAAACAACATTACAATTTTCAAGAAATCGCAAACACATCACAAAATAACATTGAAACTTTTACTAATGATAATGAACATCAAAGTTTACAAAGACCTTTAAGGGATTATGCCAACCCTTTGACAGATGAAATTCACTTAAGTTTTGGTTGTATCGGCTAACTCATTTGAAATTAAACCTACAATAATATAAATGATACAAATTAATCAATTTGGGGGAACACCAACTGAGGATCCTAATTTACATCTTGCAACATTTCTAGAAATTTTTGCTACATTCAAATATGACGGTGTATCAAATGATGCAATTAGACTTAAAATTTTTCCTTTTTCTTTAAGGGATAAAGCTAAAATGTGGTTAAATTCATTAGCACCTAGATCTATTAAACCTTTGGGAGAAATGGCACAAAAATTCTTAGTTAAATATTTTCATCCTTACAAAATTGCTAAGCTTAGAAATGATATTTCTTCTTTTATTCAGTTTGAATGGGGGTCAATTTATGAGACTTGGTAAGGATTTAAGGAACTCCTCAAAAAGTTTCCACATCATACTTTACCTGACTTGTTATATATTCAAACATTTTATAATGGGTTAATAGGATCCCTTAGATTTATAATTGATGCTACTGCTGGAGGATATTTAATGTCAAAATTAATTGATGGAGCTCATGCCTTAATTGAAGAAATGACCACTAATAATTTTAAATGGCCCTTGGAAAGGGTAAATCCTAAAAGAGTGGCTAGTATTCAAGATAATGATGCTTTTTACCATCTTGGTAGCTCATGTTGTTGCATTATCTAAGAAGTTAGATAATTATGTTGTGAATTTTTCTCAAATACCTCAAGCAAGTGAAGAAAATTTATTAGGACAAACCAATGATTCTCAATCATTAGAAACATTACATGCAGTTTCTGATAAACTTGATAACCTATATTCAAACTTTTATAACCCAAGTTCGAAAAACCATCCTAATTTTAATTGGAATAATTCTGGTGGTGGAAATCAGCAATGAGGGAACAATCAAGCAAACCCAATAGGAATTTACAATAATCAGGGTAATTCTAGCTATCGACCTTATTATCCTCCTGTCTTTAATAACCAACAATTTAAGGAAAAGAAGTTGTCTATAGAAGAAGTAGTTTTGCAAATGAGAAATCAGATGCAAAGTCAAAGTGTTGAAATAAGAAATATTGAGAATCAACTCGGACAAATTGCTAACACACTTAGCAATGAACCCCAGGGAACACTTCCTAGTAATGTTAAAGTAAATCCTAAAGACAAAGGAATGAAACAAGAACAAATTAAAGCTATTCAACTTAGTATTAGAAAGGAATTAAAAGATAGAATTCAAGAAGAGATTGAAGTTGAGAGAGAGATTGAAGAACCTAAATAAACTATTCCTAAAGACTCAGAACAATATGTCTCTCCAACTAAATATCATTTATAAAGAACACCACCTCTTTTTCCTCAAAGACTGAGACAACAAAAGCCTGATCAACAATTTTCAAAATTATTTGTGATATTTAAGAAACTTAGAATCAATATTTTGTTTGTTAAGGCTTTAGAACAAATGCCTAGTTATGCCAAATTTATGAAATATTATTAAACAAAAAAAGGAAGTTTGAAGCTTATGAGACTATTGCACTGAGTGAAGAATGTAGTGAAATTATTCAAAAGAAGCTTTCTCAAAAGCTTAAAGACCTTGGTAGCTTCCGTTACCCTATGCGATTGGAGAGAAATTTTATGGAAAAGCCTTATGCGATTTAGGAGCTAGCATTAATCTCATGCCTTTATCTATTTTTCAAAGGTTAGACTTAGGAGAGATTTCACCCGTGATTGTAAACTCTTAGTTAGTTGATCGATCTATTACTTATCTTAAAGGGGCTATAGAAGATGTGTTTGTTAAAGTGGATAAATTTATCTTCCCTGTAAATTTCATTATGCTCAATGTGGAAGAAGATAAAGAAATTTCTATTATTTTGGGGAGACCTTTTCTTGCTACCGAACATGTTATCATTGATGTGTAAAAAGGAGAGTTAACCATGAGAGTTAATGAACAAGAAGTAACATTTAATGTTTTAAAGTTAATGAGGTATCTTGTTAAAGAAAAAATGTTATAGGATGGATATTATGGATTATATGATTGCTAAAATTACCAAGAAAAATGTGAAGTCATTTCTTAGGAAAAAAATGAAGTGATATTAGATTAGGAAGGAATAGTTAGTGAATCTGAAAGTGATTTTGAAGAAAAATCATTAGAGACAAATGTTGAGGATACAAATTATGTTCAGAAAAATTTTGAGATTTTGGATACTACTGAAAATAGTAAATTTTTAATCCCTTAAATCAAAAAACCTCCTGAATTTGAGATGAAAGTACTTCCTATGCATTTCAAATTTGCATTCTTATAGAATTCATCTGCTTTACCTATTATAATATCCTTAGAGTTAACCAAAGATCTGGAAAAAAATTTACTAGAGACATTAAGAAATTATAAAAAAGCTTTTAGTTGGATGTTATTAGATATTAAAGTAATCATTCATTCTATCTATATGCATAGAATTTTAATGGAAGATGATTGTAAACCTAGGGTTGATCCTCAAAGGAGTCTAAATCCTATGATTAAATGAGTGGTAAAAAAAAAGAAATTTTAAAGTGGTTAGATGTTGGGATTATTTATCATATATCTAATAGTGCATGAGTTAGTCCTATTCATTATGTTCCTTAAAAAGGAGCAGCTGTTGTCATAAATGAAAAGAAGGAATTAATTACAACAAGACAAGTCACTTGATGGCAAATTTGTATTGACTATAGAAAATTAAATACCGCAACTAGGAAGTATCACTTTCCTTCACCTTTTCTTGAACCAAATGTTTGATAAGCTAGCAAGACATGAATACTTTTGCTTTTTGGATAGATATTATGGTTACCATCAAACACCTATTGCTTCAGAGGATCAAGAAAAGACTACATTTACAAGTCCCTATGTGACTTTTTCTTTTAGAAGAATGTCATTTGGTTTATGTAAAGCACCTACAACTTTTCAAAGGTGTATGATGTCTATTTTTTGTGACTTAATTAAGAAAGAAATTGAAGTGTTTATGGATGATTTCTCAGTTTTTGGAACCACTTTTGATTCATGCGTAGATTATTTAGCTAAGATTCTAAAACACCGTGAAGAAATAAATTTAGTTCTCAATTGATAAAAATATCAATCTATGGTCATAGGAGGGATTGTATTGGGACATAAAATTTCTAAAAATGGAATGGAAGTGGATGAAGAAAAAATTCAAATTATTGTTGAATTACACCCTCCTAATTCAGTAACTGATGTAAGAAGTTTTTTAGGACATGTTGGATTTATAGGAGGTATATTAAAGAATTTTCTAGAATTATTAAACCTGCATGCCATCTCTTAGAAAAGTATACTAAGTTTGATTTTAATGATGATCTTCTTAAAGCTTTAAATTTATTAAAGGAAAATTTCATTACTACACCTATCATTGTTTCACCTGATTGTTAAAAACCGTTTGAATTATTGAGTGATGCAAGTGATTACACTATTGGAGCTATTTTAGGACAAAAATATGATAAGATTTTTAAAGTTATACATTACATCAGTAAAACTCTTAATGAAGCTCAAATTAATTATATAACAACTAAAAAAGAGCTGTTGGCAATAGTATATGCTTTTGATAAATTTAGACCTTATTTACTTGGAGCTAAATGCATTGTGCATACTAATCTTTCTTCTATTAAATATCTTATGTCAAAAAAGGATGTGACACCAAGATTAATCAGATGGGTCTTACTTTTGCAAGAATTTGATTTTGAGATAGTGGATAGGAAATAAGCTGATAATCAAATTTTTTATCATCTATCAAGACTTGAACATGGAAAAGAAAATAACAATGAGGAAAACATAAATGAGAATTTTCCTGATGAACAACTTTATGCTTTTACTGAGTGGCATATACCATGGTATACAGATTTAGTTAACTACTTAGTAATATTCCACCATATGAACTAACAAGCCACTAGAAAAAGAAATTTATGTATTATGTAAGCTTTTACTTTTAGGATAAAAGATGTCATGATTTAGTCATTCGAAGATGTGTACCAATTAATGAAACCCTTGAAATTATACAAAAATGTCATAAATCTGAATTTTGGTGACACTTTAGAATAGATAAGAATGCGTATAAAATTTTACACCCTGGATTTTATAAGCCTAAATTATTTAAGGATGTTAATAATTATATGAAACCTTGGGATCGATGTTAGAGAGTAGAAAATATTTATAAAAGAGATGAAATGCCCCTAAATTTTACTTTAGAAATTAATTTTTTTAATGCACGGGGTTTAGATTTTATGGGACCATTTATACCTTCTTCTGAAGAAATATATATCTAATTAGTTGTGGATTATGTGTCTAAATGGATTGAAGTGATAGCCTTGCCTCATTTTGATGCTCTGAGTGTTTCAAAATTTCTAAAAAAAATATTTTTACAAGATTTGGAATGCCAAGAGTGATCATTACTGATGGGGAAAGTTATTTTAAGAATTTTATAATCGACACATTACTTAGAAAATATGGAATTAAACATCGAATTGCCACAGTTTATCACCCTCAGACTAGTGGATTAGCAAAAGTATCAAATCGTGAAATTAAAAGAATTCTGGAGAAAACTATATATCCAAAAAGAGCTGATTGGTCTGATAAACTTGATTCTATCTTAAGAGCTTATAGGACTACTTATAAATCTCATATAGGATTGTCTCTTTATAGGCTCATATTTCGAAAAGCTTGTCATTTACCAGTTGAGTTAGAGCATAAAGTTTATTGGACAATAAAAGAATTTAATTATAATTTAAAGGATGCTGGAGAAAAATGATTATTGCAATTAAATGAGCTCGAGGAAATTAGAAATGAATATTATGAAAATGCGAGAATTTATAAAGAAAAGATCAAAATTTGGTATGATCAAAGTATTTTAAGCAAGAATTTTGAGCATGGATAAGAAGTTTTATTATACAATAAACGATTGAAATTATTTCCCGGAAAACTTAAGTCCAAGTGGATGGGGCAATTTATTGTGACAAAAGTTTATTCTTATGAGGCTTTGGAGATTAAAGATCCAAAAAGTGAATGTATAATTAAAATAAATGAACACAGTTTGAAGCCTTACATTAGAGAAAACAAGCCCTATTATAAAGAATTTTCATGTTGGGTCTATCTGAGTAAAACATTTGGATACGTTGGGCTGACAAAGTTAAACCAAATGCTTCATGGGAGGCAACCCATGGTTATCTGTGTGATTAGATTTACGTTTGCAATTGTTGTATTATCATGACTAACCTTTGCTTTTGTAGCACTCTTCAACACTATTTAAGGTATTAAACATGATTGAAAATTGAAGAAATTTGACGTTAGGTGAATCAGTGTTCACTAGGATACTAGCGCCAAGGCGCCAATAATTGGCGCTTAAGCGCCAAAGTCCTGTGAAGCTGGCGCATAAGTGCCACAGTTTTTTAACATGGGAAAACCGCCTCAAAGTAGTTTTTCTCCATGTATTCTCTATAAAACTGCCTAGCCTTCATCCATATTCTTCATATCTTCAAAATTTTGACCTGAGAAAAGAGTTTAGAAATGTTTTGGGATCTTACTTGCTTCCATGGAGAATAGCGAGAATGGAAATTCCATTCAAAATAAGTTTATGCATAATGATGCCCAAACCTATTTCAATGGGTTCTCGGCACTTAGTTTGGAGAAGGTGACTAACAAGTTGGGGAATATTCAAGAGGATCTTTCCCATCTACACAACAAGTTACATTAGATGTATCACTAGTACGAGCACTTGGAGTGGCAAATGAAACTTCAATCCAACTGACCCGGTCTCAGAGAAGAAAACGTAACAGGAAAGCCCTAAAAGCAACTAAAATTCAGATCCCTGAGAAAACACCTACTCAGAAGGAAGAAGAATTATCAGAAATCTATCCACTACTGAGAGGAGACAAATTCTATCCTCTTATGAATACCGATGGACATGAAAATGTCCAAAACATAGCTTCTACTCTGCCGAGAATTCAACACAAACTCGAGTAAAAGAAAACAACAAGTAACCTTAACCCTAGGACGACAACCACTTATACTTTCAAAATCATGACAACATTAAAGTCATTCAATTCCAAACTTAATGAAAAACTTCTTATACCAAATAAACATAAAATCTTCCAATAAAGTCACATAAATGCTCACGGCCGGGGTCAATAGAGAAGGGAACAACCAACAAGGCTCTCGGCCAAGGCCACCAACATAATAAGAGGCTATGGAATTATCATGATTCCCAGGTAGCCATGTATGGCAAGAACAAATGGATTGATGAAAAGTAGGCTATGGAATTTCCTCGTGCCCTTGTCTTATACACATTTGATCGCAGATATTTGGCATGTGAGAGGGATGATGAGAATGATATCAACGATGATTGATCTTTAGATAGGATTCTACTATTTGTGTTTCATGTTTGTGATTACTTTAGTAAAGGATGTGTTATGTGTGTTACTTGTTGTTGATTATGTGTTAGTTTATTTATGTTGGTTTGCTTAATTGTGTTTGTGTGTGATGTTGTATTGTTGTTTAATGAAAGTTTTGTTTGAGTAAACCCTTGATACGCCTAAAATATATAGTATTTTTAGCACATTTTTATACCTATTTTTGAGATATTGCACTTTAATGGAATGTATTTTTCTATTTTTCTTTCAGGTACAGATAAAAATGTGAAAAATGCTTAAAGGAGTGAAAAATGATCAAATTTGGAGCGAATAGGTGAAAAATGTGCAAAAGTGTTTTGGCGCCTAAGAGCCAGATCCGACGTTTAAGCGTCGGTTAAACAGAGAATGCCATGCCTAAGCACCAGAGGCCCCACGCTTAAGTGCTAGTGACAGTTATTGGATGAGTAAATTGGGTTTTTGTGAATTTTGAAGAAGTTTTTTAGGCACATATTGGCTTAATATGTGGTTACAACCACCATGAACGAAAATTATTGCGAAAGGATGCATCTCTTGGGGAAATACATCGAATCAAGACACATTTTGAAGAGATAACAAGGCACCTTTTGGAGAATTATAAAAGAAGGAAGATTAAGACTTTGAAAGGGGTCCTGAAAGTACTGGGAAAGTTTTGAAAGTTCTAAAATTGGGGAGTTAGTTGGAGAGATTTTCAGGCACCACATATTTATCCTTTTTATTTTAGTTTTATATTGAGAGTGTTGTAAAAGAGACGAGATTCAAAGAAACTTCAAGAGTTTGGTGGAGGACTTGAGATAAGTTTTTATCATTTTCTTAGACTATTTTTTTTTTAATTGAGACTTGTTGTTGGTTTGACAATAATTTCTAAGTGTAGTTTTGTTTTCTCCATGAATTCTGAGTAGTTTTCTTTATCTTTCTTCTTAAAATGAGAACATTTGTTTTAGACTACTTTTAGTTTAAATTGAGACTTGTTGTTGGTTTGACAATGATTTCTACTTTTAAACTAAAGTGTGGGTTTTAATTGAGACTTGTTGTTGGTTTGACAATGATTTCTACTTTTAAACGAAAGTGTGGTTTCTTTAATCGAGACTTGTTGTTAGTTTGACAATGATTTCTTCTTTTAAATTAAAGTGTTGTTTTTCTCCATGGATTCTGAGTAGTTTTCTTTATCTTTCTTCTTAAAATGATAGGTAATTAAGTTTCTCCATGGATTCTGAGTAGTTTTCTTTATCTTTCTCCTTAAAATGATAAGTAATTAAAGTGATGGATGGTCCATGGATTATGAGTAGTTTTCTTTATCTTTCTTCTTAAAATGATAAGTAATTAAGTTTTGAATGGAGGTTTTCTTTATCTTTCTTCTTAAAATGATAAGTAATTAAGTATTGGATGGAAGTTGTGGAGAATATTGATCTTTAATGTTGTAAGAAGTTGTGATGATTTAAATCCATGTACTTCATTTACTTCTTGATTTGGCCAATCCAGATGTTAAAATTTGTTGTGAGAACATGTAAGAACCAGGCTGGTATTATCTCAATCATCAATTGAAAAGAATCATATGAGGTTGTATGAATGAGAATTTAGTTCATATGATTGAGTGCAAAAAGAATCACATGAGGTTGTATGAGTAAGAATGTAGTTCATATGATTGAGTGCAAATAAATAGGGAAATAGAAGAATCACATGAGGTTGTATAAATGAGAATGTAATTCATATGATTAAGTGAAAATAAATAGAGAAATAATTTTGAAGGGTGTAGAGTTAGAGGACTTTAAAGTGATAGGTTAAAGCCCCCAACTTGGTTTATTGGTTTATATGAATGAGAATGTAATTCATATGATTTAGTGCAAATAAATAGGGAAATAATTTTTGAAGGGTTAGAGTTAGAGGACTTTAAAGTGATAGGTTAAAGCCCCCAACTTAGTTTATTATTTTAGGTTCTGATACGAGAGACTTTAAAGTGACAGGTTAAAGCCCCCAACTTGGTTTATTATTTTAGGTTCTGATACAAGATGTTAGCAGAACTCTAGAGTTAGAGCTAGTATCTTCCCTGCCTAGCCGGTCCTCAGAACTATTCAAACTTTAAATTAGCTAATGTTCTTTATAGCATCTCTAGTAATGGTAAAGAATATTATTACTCATATTTGGAACAACACAATATGCATTCTTTCACAATAGAATTCCTATACTTATTATTGATTTATGATAAGGAGAAAGATATTTTCATATTTAGTGATTTTCTTCTACAAAAACTGAAATTATCTTTTTAAGTTTGTTCTGTTTTTGTCAAAATATTAAAATTACCTAAAATATTTAAACTTTCTTTACTGCAAAAATGTCTTTAGTTTAAATAATTGTCCTTTTAAAAAAAGAAAGTTTTCCAAAAATTGCATATTGCATATCTTCCCTGTGGGTTTGATATTTAGGTCTGAATCAAAAAGTCCTATATTACTTGATGACGATACGTATACTTGTGTAGTATCCCAATATATATAAATTAAAAGTTAAATTCTTATTTTTTTTTCAGGATCAAGTTTTTAGTTTTGTTACAAAATAAGGAAATATATGTGAAAAATTTAATCAGAGTTATTGTTATGTGGTTGCATATAAGCAGTTTCGGGATCAACCCTATGTCAGAATGTTAGAATTATTTTTGAATTAAAAATTGGAAGATAGAGGATGTTGGGGAAATAATAAACATGAGGTGTGATGTTAAATTAGTGAGAAGTTTTGATTTAAAAGGCTTAGTCTTGCAGTGATACAGTCAAAACCCAAAGAAAGAAAAATTTTGGGTCTGGCGCCTATGCGCTAGACCATCCGCATAGCCACCTGTTCAATTGAACCAACCAAAACTCAAATTTTTTTTCTATTAAATTGAACTAAGGCCATTGTTGATGCCCAGCTCCTTCTTCTTCCTCTTTTTCCCAAAAATCATCCTAAGGGTGCTTATTAGAGATCCAATCTTCAAGTTTCAAAAACACTGAATTTCATCTTCTCGAGGTTAGATCTACATTTTGGCATAGTTATTTAGTGATTTCACCATGGATTTTTCATACATTAAGTGGAGACCGAAAATATGTTAAAATATTCGATTTAATGGTGAAAAATCCATGGATCTTAGCTTTGTTGGCTTGAAAAAGCTTGTAGGAAGCCTATTATCTTAATTTTGAAATTTGTTCAAATTTTTCTTCCAATTTTTAGATGGCTCCTAAGACAAACCTAGGAAATGGGAAGGAAACTTTTCATAGTGCCAAATTTGCTAATATTAAAGCTCAAATTTGTTACAACGAGTTTGCTTCTTCGAGAAAGTTTATTGTTGAGCGAAGTTTTTATAGACCTGTTGGAGCTATAAAGAATGTTATTATGACATGTCAATGGGAAAGTTTCTGCTATTTTACTATCATTTTTGTCATCTCTTTGGTTCAAGAATTTTATGCAAAAATACCTGAATAAGATGATGACGAGGTGTTTATTTGAGAAAGAGTAGTAGAGTTTACTGCTGAGAGGATTAATGTGATATATGGTCTGCCACCTATGATTGATTGTTTCTATTTAGAGTTCATTCCATATGGGGAAGAGTTAGATCAGATCGTGGCATATTTTACTGATGGGCGTGGAGCCTGGAAGATTTGAAATGATCGTAAGAAAAAGTTTTCCTCTTCCAAGCTCAATGCCACTTCAAAGGCATGACATTATTTTATTTCTACTCATCTTCTTCCTTCAAATCATTTAAGTGAAGTGATTAGAGAAAGAACTATTCTAAATTACTGCATTTAAGAGAGGATACATATAGATGCGGGCTCTCTTATTTTTGATGCTATTAGTTCTTCTGTGAGAGCTAGTACTACTTCAGGTATTAGATTTCCATCTCTAATAATTACTATTTGCAAAGACTCTGGAGTAAATTTTGAACATTGGGAAGATCAGTTGAAGCCACTTAAGCCAATTGGGAAGGCTAATGTTGATGTGTATGGACGACCTAGAGATAGAGTTCAAGGTGAACCTTATGCTTCTACTTCTAGGCCTTCTACATTTAGACCTTCTACTTCCAATGCTACTGAGCCTCCATCTAGATTTTGAGATGTGTTGAGTGACAGATATTTGGAACACCAGAGGATATGGAAAATAAATTTGATCATATGGTTGATTTTGCTAGAAGAAAGAGTGACTATAATGCTGATTATGATGAGGCATTTGTTAAATTCATGAAGAGAGACCATGCAGTTGAATTTCCTACATGCCCTCAATTTACACCTTTTGAAGGCCTGAAATCAATGGATGGAGATATTCCCTTTGATTCTGATGATGATTAGGAGGAGGAAGAGGATTAGGCTTTAATTTCTATCTGTAGTAGTTATGATTTTTAGACCTTTCTCATGTTGGTCTATTTATGTATGTTATGTTGCTCTGTACTTTTATTTTCACTACTACTTTTGTAACTCTTTTGCTTAGAACTGGATATGTGTTAGAGTAGTCTTTTACATTACAAATTTTCATGATATATCTGTTTTTAATTTAAATTGTCTATTGCTCAACACTTATTTTTATCAATTGCACATGTACTATTCTCCTGCTTAGGAATTTTAAATCATTCTCTTTCTTCATGCTTATTATAAACTTAATTGTCTTAAACTAATTTAAAATTTAATTTTGTGGGAAGGGAGAAAATTTTTAAAACTAAACCTTATTTGTCCTTAGTAAAATATATTTTCAAAAAATTTTTTAATATAACCTGCGGTATGTTGAGATAGCTTCAAATAACTATATTTTTTATTTTATGAATAATTTAGTAAACTTAAGTAAAAGTTTTTAATAATAATATTAATTCTAGATTTGAGATATTTAGTATAAGAGTATAAAATTTTTCTTTTACTACTTAAAATAAAAGAAATTAATTTTTTTAGGAATGTTAAAGATCTTGGATTTTTATTTGAAAAGAAAGAATTGAGACTTCATGAAAAATCTTTTTCAAGTCTAATACACATTTAATCAAGTAAGGAAATGTGAAAAGTTTTTAACTTTAAGAAGAGGATGGTGGAGTTCAAAATCATTAAAAGTTATCCACATATAGCAAAACTCACATGACATAAGAGAAAAAAAAAAGAAAGAGAAGAAAGAAAGGATTGAAAATGATCCTAAAAGAAAAAGAAAAAAAAAATAAAAGAAAAAGAAAATACATGTGAGGAGAATTTTGAGGAGAAGCTTGAGGAGAGGCCTAATCAAAAATTGGCTTCACTTAAGACATCTTAAGGAAAGTGACTTAATTATATTTCTATGCTTGTTTATGAAGTATTAGCATCATTACTAGTAAATTTCTCATGATATTCTTTTTAATGTACTTTTTCTAAGTATCTTCAATATGGCAAGTTACAATTATTCTTGAAATAAATAGAAAATCAGAATTCTTAAACTTGACTACTAAATATTTTTACATTTTAATTTTAACCTATATTATTAAAAATCTTTCAAAAGTTTCACTATTGCATTTATAAAATAAAAACTATAGAATTCTTCAAGTAAAACTCACTCCCATAAGTTATATTTTTTATATATAGTAAGAAATGTTACTTGAGAACAAGTAATGTTTAAGTTGGGGAGAATTAATCCACCTTAAAATTACTTATTTTTTATGTACATTTTATGCTCAATTTTTTAGGATATTATGTTTTAATGAAATGTATTTTTATGTTCTTGGTTGCAGGTGCAAGAAAAAGATTTTAAAAGTAAAAAGGAGCAAAAATACATCAAAAAGGAGCAAAATGGGCTAAATTGAAGAAAATTACCAAACCAGCCAAACTGGCGCTTAAGCGCCAGATGCAGAAATTTACTGGCGCCTAAGCGATAAATGCAGAAATTGGTTGGCACCTAGGCACAACAATTGGGCGCCTAGGCACCACAGTTATTTTCTACAAGATTCATTGAATGAGGCCGAAATTTGAATACATGTCTGAAGCAACCCTTGGTCATTTTTGAAGCTATATAAATATGAATTAATTCCAAGTGGTTAGGAGGAGTTGGATCTATATAGTCTCATAGTGTGTAAGTGTATTAAATGTGTGAGAAGTTTTCTGTGTGAGTCTTTGTTATTTCTAGAGTTTTTGAGTTTTGTAAGTGCTTTTGGAGTCAGAGAAGTCAGAGAACTTAAAAGGAGTGCTTAGGGGAACATTCCAAATAAGTATTTGCATCTTTGTCTTTAATTTTTTTACTTTGGACTGGAGTTTTATAAATATGTTTTATTTTGTTATCCCCATTCTTTGTAAATAGTTTTCTTTCATTTTCCTTACAATATGAAGTAATTAAGTATGTGATTTTGTTTTTGTTTAGAACTTCTTTTATTCCTAAAAATGTGATGATATCTTTACCAATCTTTCATTTACTTTCCAAATTGGTCACTTGTATTGTTAAAACCTGTTGAGAAACTTATGGACCCAAAAGGGCTAAGATTTCTTGACTTGTAAGTATCACAATCTACCTTGGAAAGAGCAGTCGCGTTCACCTAAAGGGGGGTGCAAATAGATAGGGAGAAAAAATTTGATGGGTGTAGAATTGATGTTTCTAGAGTGACATGCTAGATTATTTTATCAATTTGGTCTAGAAGCTGGAAATAAAAGTCATTGGTAAGTGTACTATACATGATGTCATCAACTTTAGATTAGTTATTATTCTTAGCACATTTTGAAAGAAGTAAAGAATAGGTATGCTCTTATTTTTAACAATACTAAATTAAAGTTTCTAAACAAAATTGAAATTCTACACTGATTATGAATTATTGACAAGGAGAAAATCTCTTTTTATATATTATAAAAGTCGTTACACTTACTTTTTCTTGCATAATATAGAATTTAGTAAACTTAATTTTTATCTTTAGATAGTTGCTGCAGTTTTAAGTAAAGTTTTCTTAAAGTCAAAATTATTATATTTTACTTTATTGTTTTCTTATTCTCAGCTTCCTTGTGGGATCGATACTCAAGTTCTTAAGGAAAACTCTATATTACTTGCAACGATACGTATACTTGAGTAGTACCCCTAATGAGAAAACGATTTCTTTAATCTTCATCATATTAGAATTATTCTCACTAGCCACTAAATATCATTTGGGGTCAAGTTTTTGGCATATTAATGAGCATACATATTTGTGTAATTGTGGGTCGGGTCAATAACTCCAAAAATCATGAAGAGGTGATGGTTAAGAAGGAATGTGTAGCTTTTATACATATATAAAATAATGAATTCTGGTAAGATGGAAGCCAATTTTATTACAAGTGTTAGTTTTTTATAAGAGGAAATTAGGTGGAAGAATGAAAAATGTATAAGGCAAATCATATGGAAAAAAACCATGCAACCCATGGATAAAGGTGAACACTGATGGAAGCTGGTTAAATGAGAAAGCGGGTGCGGAAGGTATTTTCAGAGATCATACTGGTAAAATTTTATGTTTTTTTTTATTTCCCCATGTTTAGCAATTGCACTTTAGAATTGGAAGTTTGGGCCATCTTATTGGTGTTTAAGGCAGTGGTAAGTTTAAAATTTGAATTCATTAATGTGGAGTCAGACTCTTTGTAGCTAACAAATATTTTAAAGGGTGTCAAACCCACCCCTTAGTATGTTGCTTTGAACATCAACTGTATCCTCAACCTTACTCACAATCTCAAAGTATTGTAGAGATACATAATAAGAGACAATTATGGTGTAGCTAAATGGCTAGCAAAAAAAGGATGCAAATGTGGATGTGAGCATAACATATGTGCTCCCTTATCATGCTTTAAGAATCTTGTTACATGGTTAAAATATAAACATTCCTTATTTAAGGGTTTAATTGTGCAATTTAGAGCGTGGTTGATAAGGATCTATCAGGTAAGTGTGATAATAAGTTGGTATATGGTGGGTTACCTCAGCTGGCTTGCTGGGATGACTTCCTTACTGGAAAAACTGTGTAGTTTGAGGCTGAAATTTAAATGGTGGAATTGTTTGGAAGTACAATGATTGTTTTGTATGAGATTGAAGGGCTTGTGATATTGCAACAGGTCTTTTTACAGTTGTTTTTTTTTTCTTGATAGCACTTGGGATAATGCGCAATGATGAAAATTCAAGGGGATCCTTTGCTCGTAATTTTTTCAATTATATGTTATTTTTCTTTTATTATTACTTTAGTGAATAGATGTGACTTTGATTACTTGTGAGGATTGGCTGAAATATTTCACAACAATGTCTTTAGTCTGGATGATTCATTCAAATAAGTTCAACAATACGCTTCTTCATCAGTACTGGTTTTTATTTTGTGGGGTATACTTGTATATTTTTTGAGCTTTTTTTCTGTTTCAATATTTTGGAGCTCATTTTTTTTGTAGAGTTGTACTCTGGTTTTGTGGAACCTTATGAGTGTGTAATGTAGCTTTTCTTTTTCTTGAGGGTTCTGGTTACCTAAACTTGTAATCAACTTTTTTGTTGCAATAAAATTACCAACAAATTTCTAAAACACAGACACACACACACACACGTACATAAATATATGTATATTTAATAACACACCAATGCATATGCATATATAATAACATACACATACACTATTCATATAAAAAATATTTAGGTATTTGTGCATTCACATATATATATACATAAGCACTTTAGCACTTACATACATTTTTTTAATTATACATATATATAATTACATTTACACACAAATTCACACAAATTCACATAAGCATTTATCTATACTTGTACTTGAACATATTTCACTCTCTCTATTATCATTATTTTATTATTTTATTATTAAAAATTCCAGGTAGGCTAAGATCAATGGGGTTTGACATGGGTTAAGTGATTAAGAGGACATTTGAATGATTAGAAGATTAAATGATTTAAGTTATTATTTTAATGTGTTCATTAATTTTTTAAAAGGATTATTTTGTTTGTTAATTTATTATTTAATATGTTAATTTATTACTTAATATGTTAATTTATTATTTAAAGTGTTAACTAACTTATTTAATTTGTTAATTTTTTATTTAATGTGGCTCAAATAACTAACACAGAAATAACTTATTTATTGTTAACTGTAGAAATACTTTGGCTCAGAAAACTAATACAGGAAGTGACAAATAAAAAATTACTTCCCACTACAATCTATAGTGATAGCACGTCGGCCATAGCTTTAGTTCATAACCCTATTTTCTACGGGAGGAGAAAGCATATTGAAGTGGATTACCACTTCACAAGGGACCATATGAAGTTACAACACATATCCTCAAGCACATAATGACTAAAAAGCAAAACGCCAACATATTTACCAAACCGACGCTAATCGCTAGCCATCAGTAGTTTACCAAGCTGACAATCATAGAGCCCGATCGTCATCTTGAGGGGGATAAACGGAGATCCTTCGGTCTTCTATGATCTCTTGCTCCGATTAAGTTTCTTGCCTCCTGTCCTTCTCTCTGAGTTTCGTGTCTGCCTCCTCTCTCTGAGTTGTGTCGTTTGGTCGATTAGAACTTTGCAAGACATTTATATTACTTTTATTTATATGTTGTTTAATTGTTGCTTTAGTCTTAGGCTTATTTAACTCTTTATCATCTCAATGTCTATATATACAGACACTTAAGTATATGAATAATGAAACAAAATATAAAGAATAAATAAAAGCTTGAGCTTATCTTTCTCCACATTCTCTCTGTTTTATTCTTTCTCTTTCTTCTAAGCCCCGCAACCATTCATTTTGCTTGTAGGGGGAAATAAGAGAAAATGAGGGAAGGAATAGAAGAATAGAATAAAAGGGAGAAGGAAGATGAAGAGAAGGAGGAGAAGAAGGAGAAGAAGAGAAGGAAGAAAAACATATACAATATAAAAAATAACTTTGATGCGTGCTAGAAAATTTGCGACAGTAGAGTATTGGATTATTGTCTTAGCATTGCACGAGGATTCATCACACACTCGGATGAAATGGAATCAATCTGTGATGAAACTAGAAGTTTTTACGTGAAAAACCCGTGAAAGTGAAAAAACCTCGGGGCCTGACCAAGTTAAGAAAATACACTATAAATTGATGATTTCAGAGACCCCTTGTCCCACAGACAGGAAAGACTTACTAGAATTTCCAAGATACAACATTGAATGAAGGCTCTGGTTAGAGGTGGTTGACGACAGTTGATGATGATCGGTGGTAATCGACGGAGGTCAGCGGTGGCTGGGATGATGTTGGACTTAAGCTCCTTCTCAAAGCCTCAAGTTTTCTCTCAAGTCTCCTCCCCTCATGTAAGGGGTGGGGCTCTATTTATAGTGATCTATGTGCAATTAATGCAGGAATATGAACTATTTTCATCGGATGGCCTGAAGAGCTTCCCTCAATCGGATGGCGTTTGATGGACATTTGAATGCCTTAACAATGTCAGAATTGAGTAATCTTAGGCTCGTTGGATTTGTCTTATCGAGACGCTCGATTCGACTATGAACTCACTGATATCAACATTCATTTGATCTTTCAAATGTGTATGAAATCTTCCAAGGATGTTTTAATCGCTTGATCTGAGCTTGATTTGACTCAGATTGGACTAACCTTGATATCATTGAGTCATTCTCATTGAGCCGGCCAGTTTGACTATAAGCTTAGCATTCGAGATTTCCCAAAAGAAGAAAGTTGTCCCCGTCCTGCGTAGCAGACAAACAACAGGATCTTCTTTCTCGTTGCGGCAAAAAGTTGTGGTGAAGTGTTGCATAGAAGGGTTGCGGTGAAACGTTGCGGCGAAGTGTTCCATAGAAGGGTTGCAGCGAAATGTTGCGGCGAAGAGTTGTGGTGAAATGTTGCAGCCAAATGTTACGAAGAAGAGTTATGGAGAAACGTTGCGGTGGAGTGTCGCGGTGGGGCATCGCGGCAACGCAACGCGTTGC
The DNA here is from genome assembly GCA_002079205.1 of Phalaenopsis hybrid cultivar. Classification (NCBI taxonomy): domain Eukaryota; kingdom Viridiplantae; phylum Streptophyta; class Magnoliopsida; order Asparagales; family Orchidaceae; genus Phalaenopsis; species Phalaenopsis hybrid cultivar. Next base: position 229,307 of record JXCR01103810.1, on the reverse strand, counting down.
GACGGTGCATCACGGCTACGTGTTACGATGGTGCATCACGGCTACGCGTTATGACGGGGAGTTACAGCAACGCGAAGTGTTGTGGCAGACCGTCGCGTATTCCAGAGGAGATTTCTGTGCCGCTCTTGCACGTTCTGAAAGTGATGAAGAAATGATGTAGTTTGCTCGCCTTGCCATGAGGGAGAGATTTTCATTCTTATGTGGTGGAGATATTTGGAGACCCCTTAACGATCATCAGAACTATTGAAATTTTAGGAAGACAATGCCAACTCTAATTAAAGATGAACTGATTTGGTGTAGCCCTTGTATATGTATATGTTGGTATTTGCAGCTTTGTTAACCATTTCATGTGACAATTGTAGATGATAACAATGTATTTATTTGTTGCTTCCACAATTGTTGCGGCTTCTTAATTGTGCAAAATTCTTCTAAGGCTTGTAGCCTTCTGAAGAATTTTATGCACTTGTCTTCTGAGGTTTTTGATGTACCTATGTCTTCTGAGGTTTCTAGCCTTTCGAGGTATTTGATGTACTTGTGCCTTCTGAGGCTTGTAGCCTTCTGAGGCTTGTAGCCTTCTGAGGTCTTTGATTGTACTTGTGCCTTTTGAGGCTCTCATGGAGTCTTTCTAGTGATGACCCTGTCCACTACTAGCTTCCCATCAAAACTTGTCTCTTGGGCTCGTCTTCCAGGGGCTTGGTAGCTTCTCATTGAGTCTTGTCGCTTGGGCTTCACTTTTAGGAGTACTGTATCTTCCTATCAAGTTTTGCATCTTGGGCTTAACTTTTAAAAGCATGGTAGCTTTTCATTCTTAAGGAGGCTTTCTACACAAAAATCTTTCATGAAAAAAAAAAGAAAATTTCAATGAAATGACATTTTAATGCAACATGAAAATTTTGCTAAAATAAAATTAAGAGTTTATAAGCATTCTTTTACTCAGATAAGATGAGATGGAATTATACTTCTCATTTGATAACTCCAACGATTCTCTTCTAGTTCCCCTCACATTGTTCTTATAAGTAGCGACCTAGGTGATCTTAGCGTATTAGACGTTCAATTTCTTCATTTAATTGAACATATCTTTCTGTTGAATGTCTTTTTACTCGGTGGAAATGACAATATTGAGATTGATCTTCACTATCTAGATTTCTTAACAGCTTCGGCCACTTGAGAGTCTCTTCATCCTTGATTGCCATTAAGATGTTAACACGTGACGTGTTGAGTAGCGTGTATTCTTTTTCTGATTGTGGCTCATGATTTCCCTGTGTTCTGAACTTTTTTGATTGTGAGATTTGATTGGTATGCCCAGCGTTATTCTTGCGCTTGCCCCCCAATCGCCCAAACTGTTCCTTGTGAGCAATGATGACTTCATCTATAGAGATTTGTGCCTCAACACAGTGAACAAGGTCAGCATACGAACAAACTGTTTCCTGCATCAATGATGAGTAGAAGAGTCCTAGGCGAAGCCCCACAAGGAAAACTCCTCTTAGTAACTCTAGGTATACACCCGGAATCTGATGGGCTTCAGTAGAGAATCTAGGAAAGTAGTCCTTGAGGGACTCTCCTTCACTTTGATGAATTCCGGAGAGATGGGATGAATCCTTGATGATCCTTTGATTTGCGATGAACTACTCCGTGAACAGTCTGGCGAGCTAGTTGAAGGTGTATATAGTGCCCCTTAACAGTGAGTAGAATCAGGTTCAAGCTTGTCCTTTAAGAGTGGTCGGGAACACTTGACACAAAAGCGCATCAGAGGCACCTTGAATGTGCATGATGGTTTGATAATGATCAATATGCTCGTAGGGGTCGGTTATCCCTTCATATGTATCGATGTTCGGAAGCTTTAAGCCTATTGGGATGGAGTGTTGGAGGATTGCATCCACTAAGAGAGAGTATTCATGTATGTTACGGTGAGTGTAGAAGCGATCCTTATCTCTAAAGGGAACTCTTCCTAGACTAGGCCTTGTAGTTCGTTACGAATAATATCATCTGGAATGGCAAGAAGTTGCGGTGATGTTGGGTGTGTTATAGGGGTGGATGAGTGAAACTTGCAGTATCTAAGAGTTCAGCATCACAACCTGACAGAGGAGTTAATGGTAAACAAATTTCATCCAATGGTGTAGGCAGCGGCTGTTGAGCCCCGCGTAGGAGCTGTAAGATCTCTATTTGAGACTTCTCCATTCTGGGCATTCGATCTTCTATAGAAGGACCTGAAATGCCTTCGTTGGCAGGAGAGTGTCTTCTAGAGCAGGAAGATGAAGAAGCATGCCACCCTTGGCTTCGTGACAGCTCCCTGGAACGATGGGTGTTGGAGTAGGATGCTCCGTTGTCACGAATATTGTGTCTGGTGGACATGTAGGAAACCGCGTAAGTACTTTAGTTGTAGATTGAAACTTTCACATAGACGACGCCAAACTGATGCGTGCTAGAAAATTCACGGCGGTAGAGTAATGGATTATCGTCTTAGTGTTGCACGAGGATTCAACACACACTCAGATGAAAGGGAATCAACATGTGATGACACCAGAAGTTTTTACGTGGAAAACTCGTAAAAGGGAAAAAACCACGTGGCCTGGCCCAGTTAAAAAAATCCACTATAAGTTGATGATTACAGAGACCCCTGTACTAAAGACGAGAAATGGTTACTAGATTTTTCAAGATACAACGTCGACTGATAACTCTGGTTAGCGGTGGTCGACGACAGTTGATGAAGAATCAACGGAGGTCAGCGGTGGTAGGGATATGTTGGACTTAGGCTTCTTCTCAAAGCCTCAAGTTCTCTCTCAAGCCTCCTTCCCTCATGTGAGGGGAGGAGCTTTATTTATAAATGCATGAATATTAATCATTTTGATCGGACGGTCCGAAGAGCTTCCATCGATTGGATTGTGTTTGATGGACATTTGAGTGCCTTAACGATGTTGGAATTGAACAATCTTGGGCTCGTTGGATTCATCTTGTCGAGACGCTCAATTCTACCGTGAACTCGTTGAATTCGACATTTGTTTGATATTTCAAATGTGTCTGGAAATTTTTCAAGAATGATTTAATAACTTGATATGGGTTTGATTTGACTCGGAGTGGACTAACCTTGATATCATGGGTCCTTCTCATCGAGCCGGTCAGTTTGACTATAAGTTTATTGAAATCGGAGCTCTTAATGACTTTTAATCAAGATTTGAATATTTCTTGCTCAAAATATTGCCTCAAGATTCGTGTTGGATGATGAAAATTTGTTGGTGGCGTATCAAACTTATTATTTAAATGTTAAATTTTGGGTTTTTCTTAACAAAATGTTTTCTAATTAGGATTCTGCTTGTACAAGATAAAATAATATTGACGTTATTAAAAGAAATAAAGAAGATTTGGGAATCCTATTTTGATGAGGTAAATCATTAGTTGGGAAAGGTCTATACTTTCTGATATTAAAAATGAACTATGCTTAATTTTTTCGACGTATATAAATGTGTATGGTATAATTAGTTTGGAATTCATCATAACATTTTCTTATTATAGAATACATATTCATAATCTTATTGATGAGTAAAATAATCACATAAAAAATTAGTTTTATATAAGCTCGGAACTAATTAGTGCATTTTGATTAAATAAATATTTTATTAGTTGGTGATACTATCAAAAGAAAACATTTAATATTTGTAAGCAATTCATTTGCATATGCAATCTTTAGCATATTTGTGCAAGAATTACTTGTTTATTAAAATGTTTAGTTATGAAAATATGTGAAGTTTAAAAAAATTCATATTATGAGAGAATAGATTAGTAGTTATATGTTCACGATACCTACGTTACGGGTGTAAGCGGGCCGACCTTGAGCAAGCCCAGGCTTAGCTCGTGTTCAGTTCGATAAAAAATATCACTATTCATGCTCAGCTCATTTATATATTGAGCGTAATAAATTTGTTAGTGTTCGGCTTGTTCGCTTAGCGAGTTGAGCACGAGTTGTTCACGAATAACGAGACGTCTTGACAGCCCTAATCACACAGCCGTGGGATATTAAAGATAGGGGCGAGATTTAAATCTAATTATTTATATTAAAATATTCATTTAAATATAACTTAATATATTTTTATTCTATTTTTCTAATTAACAATTCTGATTGATTATAAATATTTCTAACCTTGTAGTAAACTAATTTTTTTAATATTAAATATTTCGAGCCAAAATGCGCCTAACACCAACAAACACATCTTTGTTTGTATTCAGCTCGTGTATATATCGAGTGCAAAAAAAATTGGTTGTTTTCCACTCATTTGTTTAGCAAACGAAACGAACACAAGTACTTAACAGCTCGAACATGAGCTGTTCGCAAGCAAGAAGTCATTTTGACAGCCCTACCTACATAGGTGGGGCAAAAGGGACCCCAATGGAACTATGGGTTATCTATGAATGCAAAAAGATCATCCGATTAGTTCAATATAAGTAATATTGGGTTTCAACTAGATTTTATTAAACTTGATGATATATCATTTTCTATGACACATTTTCTATGATAAAATACTAGACAATAGATTATAATTTACTAAAAAAAAAGAGATTTAAAGCATTTAAATTACTTTTGCAAGTATATTGCTACATTCTGGTGCAAATACTACCTTTATGAATTTCATTTATGGTATAGTATTTTATAAATCACCTTTACTCACTTTATGATCGTCCAATCATGACTGGCATACATGCTATTTAGCTTTCTTCCGTATTCAATTCAAGTTATGCATTAGACTTGTTTATGTTGTTTAGTTTTACAAGTCATTAGATTAGCATAACTATTTTAAAAGGAAAGGGAAAAGAAAAAGTTGATGTTGCGTAGAATAAGGAATTTTGGGATTACATTTCCTTGCAAAAGTATCATAACTTTGTTAAGCATTTTTGGGTATTTTAAAGATCTGTGGGTATATTAAAAAATAAATATTAAATGGTGGAAAAATGAATGATGAGTGGGCTAACATTATTCGGCACCTTTTCGATGTCGTGAACTAAGTATCTCTGCTTTTCGGATTAGATCCTCCTAAGCACTAGTTTTTAAAATCATTAATCTTACCTTATGGATTTGTGTTAGGGGCTTACATGTGCTTGGTTGGCTAGCTTTACTCATTCCTCAGCCTCTACTAATACTTGAAAAAGGAGTTCTCATAATTTTGGAATACCCCTCTTTATTTGAAAAAGATGATAATATTATGATGATAATGTAATGATATTATATTTAATATCACTACAATACAACTGCAATACCACTAAATCCATACCGCACGCAATATTTCTTCCCTTATTTGAGATAAACCTTGCGGTATCCTTCCCATTTTTTCTTTCATCTCTAATATCAGTTCCCAAGTTTCAATCATTCTAAAGCAATTAAAAGGTGACATCTAATTATAAACTATAACAAATTGTCTTGCATGAGAAAGTTTTAGTTGGTTACAACCCGAATTACACAATGCCCCCAATCAATTCTTCATCTAAAATTATTAAATATGAAACCACCTCATCTCAGCGCAAGAATGCGATTTTGATTAATTTGACTTACATTTGAGTTATCTCAATTAACATCAAACAATAATTAATAAAAATTAGACCAATAAAAACATTTTGCAAACTAATTTAAATCGAATTAAATTTTAATTTAATCAGTGCGGTTGAATTTTAGATAACCAAGAATATTTATAAATTTAAAGACAAATAAAACAGGATTTGAATACATAGTACACAATTCATAAGTATTTACATATCTAACCCCTAAATTTTAATAGTTACTTATATGCTACTTCAATGAAATAGTCACATGAAAACATAAGAAGCGTGTACTTTACTAAAAAAGAAAATTTTAATGACATTTTTTTATGTGATGTTAAAAATTTTCGATGTTATATAAATAAAGATCAAAATTGAGATATTAAAAAAAAATAGCTCATAAAAATTGTGGCATGCAAGTCCCTTTAAATAGAAAAAATATTATATCAGGACTTCGCACGTAGAATTACATGTAGAGTTCAATGAAATCACGCCGTGTGAAGACGACATAAAAAAATAAAATAAAATCGGCCCGACAACACAGGGAAAATTTCCCTCATGTTATTCCGTGTTATTCAGGTGTTATTATATTATGAGAATATTTCTGATGTTATAATAATACAATAACACATCAATAACACTTGAATAACACATAATAACATCTGAACAACACATAATAACACCCGAGTAACACACAATAACATCTGAATAACACAATAACACCTGAAAAATATTGAAGGAATATTTTCTTGTTTTAACAGACAAATTTTATTTTTTTTCTGTCACCACCACGTGGCGTGATTTCATTGGACTCCGCACGTAACTCTACGTGTGGAGTCCTAATGCAATATTTTCTCCTTTAAATAACACTCAAACAGATATAATTCACTGCCCGTCTGATGTGAAGAATGCTTTGGGTTTTGCAAATATTTAAGAGAAGCAAAATTTGATAGCCCTATTCACAAGCATTCGGAAGATGCTATATGTCAGTATTTAACATTCTAGTTCCATCAATTTCAGGGCATAATCACCTATATAGGGACTTAAAAAATAAAGAAAAAACATATACTGAACGTGAGCTACAACCCTATAAAGGTACTTGAAAAAACATCCTCTGCATCACTCTGCATTGCCTGTTCATCTTATCCCTCAATGAGATAAAAAACATTATATATATATATATATATATTATAGGGGTATTTACATACAGACCGCCCAATTCCCATGTATTTATATATCTAACATCTAAACTTTATCTTTCATATTCATACCACCCAATTTTTTCATATCACATCAAAAATATCGTCATCAATGCTAAAAANAAAAAAAAAAAAAAAAAAAAAACTTTTCTGGTTTGGTATCCTTCATAATTACATATCTACCACCTAAAATTTGATATTTATGATTATAACACTTTAGTGTATGAATCTATAAATGAAAACGAATACCTCACTTTTAAGAAATTAATAGTAGAATATGTCTTATGTGATATTAAAGATTAGAGTGTTATATGTAATATGAAAGTTTGTGTTAGATATGTAAATACATAAGAATTGCATGGTATGTATGTAAATGCCCCTTGTATATTTGGGTTGCAATTCTTGCACATTGAGGGCTGTCTGGCGACGGATGTGATTTAAGATAGTGCGATTTAGTAAATCCTGCAAATCTAGCTTTAGCAAATCCTGAAGGGACTGTCCCACTTGGCGTTTGGCTACACCAAGGAATTATGTTAAATAGGATTTAGTAAATGTGGTAAAGCAGAATTTATCAAATCTAAATATCATTAAATTTGAAATAATATTTTCTTCAATGAAAGTTAAAACCAGTTAAATCCATTTGAGGTGTTTGGCATAAATCATTTGAAATATTTTTTTTCCTACGTTAAATATGTTAAATCCAACTAATAAACGGATTTAGTAAATCTAGATTTAACAAACGAAACAAGCAAAAATTGAATTTAACTTAACGATGGATTTATCTAACCTATTTATAGTGATTGGTTGGATTTAATTTAAATTTAACTTAAATCCTATTTAGAAAATCCTTCCAAATAACCTAAATTTAACCTAAATCTTGCCAGATTTTAAATAAAACTGCGGATTTGATAAATCTGGTTTCACGGATTTAGGCCTTAATCCCAGGTTTACTGAATCCAGTGAATAAACAGATTTAATAAATCCAAGACGGGTGCTTCATGTGAAAAGGAGGATGTGAATTTTAGCCTTCTTCCATGGTTTTGGGTAGGCATCGAGCGGAAGGAGGAAAAAGAAAGGTGGGAGTTTCGAGTCTCTGTACGTCATGATCCCGTCGTTGCCTTTCCGGTTAGCTCTAATGCGACTATTGCAAGGGTTCAATCACGAAGGCTATGGTTTTGGACAACCGGGAGAGCGGGGCTAGGATTTTAAGCAGAGATGAGGAGTGTCGTAGGCAAAGGTTTTGGTCAGAGAGGAAATGGGTAGGTAAGTTTGTGGTTTTAATTTATTTATATCTAAACTAAATTTATTAATTTAATTGATTACTAAATAAAAATTAATTCCTCTATTATCAAATTAATTATAATTAGATAAATTTACATATAATTATTAAATAATTAATTAATGAATTAAAACATATTTTTAACATTTAAATTATTTAATAAAATTCTAAGCAATTCTTAATTAATATAATTAATAATTGATTCATATTAAATTATTGATTAACAAATATTTAGTTTAATAAAAAAATTAATTAATAGATAATTAGTTTTGTAAATAATTAATTAATTATTAGAATTAGAAAAAAAAATAAAATTGAATTTAATTAAATTTAAAAATTAATTTTAATTATGGTAATAAAATAATCAAAACTGTTTTCGGATTTTTTATGCTAGCCAACATAACAACCTTTTAAAGTCTATAGAAGTTATAAAACAGTTTGACAGAATTTATTGGATGTACTAAATTTGTTGTCAAACAGTTTTTTGGATTTAACCCTTATAGGATTTACTAAATCCTGATTCACATGATTTACTAAATCCAACTAACTTAAATCTATTCCCTTGACATACACCTCTGAAAAGCTTTAATCTCAAAAACTGTTTGACATTAAATTCAGTAAATCCAGTTAAATCTTGTCAAACTGTTTGGGAACTTCTACCAGAATTTAAGCATGTTATGTCAAAATGAGGCTATGGTTATGGCAGTCTTGGTGAGGGGTTACGAAAAATTTAATTTCTTCTATATAAGAGAAGAAATCAGAGGTCGGTTTAGGTTCTTCCTTGTCGAAGGATTCAACGGTTCTAGAATTGAGGGTGTGGGCATTTCTGGTGAGCTCATAGCCTTAAATCCTTCGCTAATAGATCTTGAACTCATAGATTTCGCTGTCGATTTCTCTGGGCTTTGGTTAAACTGAGGAGACAACACCAATAGCACTGGCAAGAGGAATATGATGGAGTGCTGCTCAATATCTCATTAAATGACCCGCCTGTCTACATGGCCGCCGTTGTGAATTCCTTTTGGGAACTTGAATCCCTTCCCACTAAAAAATTCCTCAATGAGTTCTCCCCTGTTAAATCCACAGCGTGCGAAGTTAAATCCACCGAATGGGGGGATTTAGAACATAGAGCCTTGGATGCTTGTGTGCAAAGGCATGCATCATCATTGAGTGGGATAAAGTAAATGTGCTCAAATTCTTCAGGGAGTCTAGGCAAAACAGAGTGCGGCAAACCTACCATCAAGCCAACCCAATCTTTGCCCTATTGCAATTCAAGCAAGTGATCTTTCAACACATATCTAGAAATGCATATAGAGCCGCAAATTGTTGTGCTTACATAGCCCTCCAAAGGGATTTTACTGTAACAGATGTAAATGAACAGCATGCTCTTTTATTTCTTCTTATAGAAGATAGGCTTAATTTTGCAAATGCCTGAGCACATAATTTTGTACGCCTCTTGTAATTTTTTTGTTATAGCAAAGCAAATACAATATTTCAAGAATGGGAGGATTTAGTAAATCCAGGATTTATAGTCAAAATTAGCGAAATCTGGATTTATGAAAGCTGCAAATTTGTTTTGTCCAAAACGATCATCCATGTTAAATCCTGGCTTAAATCCGTTGCGAGACAACCCCCAAAAAATTCTTATGCTTAGAACAAAAATGGATCAGCAGGCCGAATGCTTTCATTGGCTTCTTGGGAAGGGAATTTAGGGGCTGTTTAGATCAAGAGCCAAACTTTAGGATAAATAGTTTCAAATTTATTTTTGAGCTAAGAAAATCCTACTAGTATCTTAAATCCCATTTTAGGCTAAATTCTAGATTTAGTAAATCCTGGTAATGGTTTGCATCACATCTCATTGTGCTTCTTTTTCTTCTTTATTTAAATTCTAAATCTAGAAAATATTTATCAAATAGGTTTGATGTCTACCATGAAAATATTTTTCAAGATTTAACATCTCAAAGATATACTCATTATGGATTTACAATATTTATTAAATCCTAATTGTAGCCAGACCCTAAAAACATATTTGGCGCATTTAGACTCAAACTGAACAACTCAATTTCTCTTTCAGGTATTTCTCCCAAATTGTTCAGAAATTCAGAAAATTTTAACCATCTTCTCTTGCATAATTACAAATCTAAAGTAAAAAAGGCTGCAATAGACGATTGGTAATAATTGCCAAAAACTATGAAACTATATAATTTTCAATTTTATTTGATTCTCTAATCACTTCAAAGTACAGCAATGCACTGTTGAAGTATTGGGAGTCGCCTTCTCTTTTTAGAGCCTGTCGGCACTTCAACTGTTAGGCATCGACCCTTCCTTGGGAGTACTGCTCTTTTCCCCGAGCTAGCGCGTCTCGGATGGCATCTAACATTTGATCCTTCAACTCATGGATCTGTTGGTTCACAAACTCTCTAGTGCACTCCATATTATTGATGTCTCTGTTGTGAGTTTCTTCTCCATAGGTTGTTCCACTTCTGGTTTGTTGTGTGTCCACGCTCACCAGACCATTTGGTATATTGAATTTTTATTTGTCTATGAATCGTACCCAAAGAATAAAACGTAAATTATGAGAGATATATATAGCGAGAAGTGAACAGTAATGAGCAGTAATCGTGTAGATCGTGTTTGACATTTCCCGCCCTTTTTGGCTAATTTGGATATCCTTTATTTATGAAATGATCTCACTATTTATAGGAAAAAGAGTATAATATGGTGATATTACATTTACCCTTGCTTTTGTGGAGGTTGTACGAGGTATTCTTGAAAATTTACAGGTATGAGTCTATTGCTCAGCTGCTCTATGGCTCGGTCGGATGAGCTTACTTGGCTTCGGGTCGACAGAACTGGCTTGGTCGACGGATCTAGTTTGGTTGTCTACCTTGATGATGCATAGGAGAGCTTCTGGATATTTTCGATATGATTGGAAATGCTGAGCGATTTGGTCTTCCCTCGGGTTGGCTTCTTCATGATGGTTGGCTCAAATTCCTCGGTTTCATTCTTAACTGAATGCTTCAGACTCAAAACATTCGGTCTTTTGTGGCTCGAACAACATTGGCCTTACTTGCTTTGGCTCGAACTATTGCACTTGATCGGATAAGCGGGTCTTATAGTCTTCTGTCAGTGGGTCCTCCATTGTTGTACTTTTTTACTCTAGACCTTTAGATCTCCTCGAGGATCAGACACGGTCAAGAGCTGCCAACTCTCGAAACAAAGATGGTGGGATTGACTGCCAAGGCAATCCTCATGAAGCCCGTGGGGAAGCAACTAATGAACATCAGACATCCCTTGGATCNCTCAAATCATTCGGTCTTTTGTGGCTCGAACAACATTGGCCTTACTTGCTTTGGCTCGAACTATTGCACTTGGTCGGATAAGTGGGTCTTATAGTCTTCTGTCAGTTGGTCCTCCATTGTTGTACTTTTTTTACTCTAGACCTTTAGATCTCCTCGAGGATCAGACACGGTCAAGAGCTGCCAACTCTCGAAATAAAGATGGTGGGATTGACTGCCAAGGCAATCCTCGTGAAGCCCGTGGGGAAGCAACTAATGAACATCAGACATCCCTCGGATTACTGGCAGCCGCTGGACGAGATAGAGAACTCTTTCGCTCGGTCGGTTGAGATTCAATGGGGCGAGGAGATACACGAGTTGCTTGCTCGTGTGGAGAAAACAGAGGAAGGGGGAAGCGATGGCCATTCTTCGCCAGTAATTGGACGTCTGGGAGAGAACCTCCATAATCTAAGCTCAACTTGAGACAGATTGTATAAAAAATTGCTTTGGTGGGGGTATGTTATGATCGAAGTGGCAGACGATCCCTTTTTAAAGCATTTCCTCTAGGACTAGATCTCGAGCATAATTTGCAATATCTTTATTCAAGAAATAAAATTTATTTTTGCATCTTGATTCTTGTGTCGTGATCATTCTATCAGAGTATTTTTGAAATNTGTTATGATCGAAGTGGCAGACGATCCCTTTTTAAAGCATTTCCTCTAGGACTAGATCTCGAGCATAATTTGTAATATCTTTATTCAAGAAATAAAATTTATTTTTGCATCTTGATTCTTGTGCCGTGATCATTCTATCAGAGTATTTTTGAAATTATTGTGCAAATCTATTTTTGCCCCTACACGAGGGTAATGCTTATTCCATTTCTCTATATATATGAGTGAAAGGTTTAATTGGCGCTATAATTTTACTATCTTTTTCTCTATGTTTTTCTTTGCCCCCTCAGCTTTTTGCTCTTTGCGGTATGTTTTGATGACTCCTAATTATTCTCCTAAGGCCTTCGAGTCGATCGTCGTAATCTACTGATCGACGATGATTCAATAGGAGGTGGAGAGACTACAAAAGGCTTGCATCATCAATCCTACCATCAAGCTTCGGTTCGTCAACGAGGATGACAGAGCGACCACTCTATATGGCTTTGACCGCATCTTCCACAAGAATCAATTCTGCTTGGCTTGAGACCACCTCTCTGTCGGGAACTGTGAGCCGTTTACAAATTACAGACTTATCTCGGCCCAGGTCCTACTGAATTTCATTACTGCCATCATGACCTTAGTACTTTTTTGTCATCGNTGCAAATCTATTTTTGCCCCTATACGAGGGTTATGCTTATTCCATTTCTCTATATATATGAGTGAAAGGTTTAATTGGCACTATAATTTTACTATATTTTTCTCTACATTTTTCTTTGCTCCCTCAGCTTTTTGCTCTTTGCAGTATGTTTTGATGACTCCTAATTATTCTCCTAAGGCCTTCGAGTCGATCGTCGCAATCTACTGATTGACGATGATTCAATAGGAGGTGGAGAGACTACAAAAGGCTTGCATCATCAAACCTACCATCAAGCTTCGGTTCGTCAACGAGGATGACAGAGCGACCACTCTATATGGCTTTGACCGCATCTTCCACAAGAATCAATTCTGCTTAGCTTGAGACCACCTCTCTGTCGGGAGCTGTGAGCCGTTTACAAATTACGGACTTATCTCGGCTCAGGTCCTACTGAATTTCATTACTGCCATCATGACCTTAGTACTTTTTTGTCATCAGTCGAAAATACCCTTGTCGACGGAACTCTTCACATATTTGTTTTCGCTACAGGTCGGCCCAAATGGGATTTGCCTCCCTCGACAAGGTTCAGTTGTTGGGATTGGAGAATAAAATAATGTCTTGGAAGCTTCGGTCCTACCATGGTTCTTCTCCCTGGGGCTGGTATATCCGGAAAATTCCATCCAGCAACCCTCCCGCCAAGTCAAAGAAGGTGTTGAATCGGTTACAGGTAGAAGCAAAAGGGGTCAAAGGACACCAAATTTCGGTCCACTAGTATTTTTATCCGGTTATTGTCAACCGAATGTTGCAACTGGATGCCTTCAAGTAAATGATAAAGGACTATGCAGCCTCTAATGCTCAGGAGGCTGAGCTAGAGAAAACAGCTGTTGCACGAGCCGCGAAGAAGAAAGCCCAAACGACTGGTCGTACAGAATCTGCCAGTACTGAAGTTACTGCAATGGCGAGCCGAAAGAAGCCCGTGGTGGTTTGTGCCCAACAAAACCTTGAAGGTACAAAAAAATAATTACTCTGTATATGATTCCTATTTTGTTTTTGAAAGGATCTCCACTAGAGATTAATCCTCATAGAGAGAAACTCTTGTAGCGCCAACTAAAAGTTCTACATCAGTTACAGATCTCTATGGGGCACAACACCAAGAAGCCAAGAGTATAGCTAGCTTAGCGGGGTCGAGCCAATGTGACGGGGAGGCTTCAGTGGATCATCAAGAAGAAAAATCCACCATCCCTACCTCATTGATCTCTCTGCCTGAGAAAAAGCAAGTCGTCCTTCTGCAGCTGGCCCGAGCTAGNTTGCCAAAAACTATGAAACTATATAATTTTCAATTTTATTTGATTCTCTAATCACTTCAAAGTACAGTAATGCACTGTTGAAGTATTGGGAGTCGCCTTCTCTTTTTAGAGCCTGTCGGCACTTCAACTGTTAGGCATCGACCCTTCCTTGGGAGTACTGCTCTTTTCCCCGAGCTAGCGCGTCTCGGATGGCATCCAACATTTGATCCTTCAACTCCTGGATCTGTTGGTTCACAAACTCTCTAGTGCACTCCATATTACTGATGTCTCTGTTGTGAGTTTCTTCTCCATAGATTGTTCCACTTCTGGTTTGTTGTGTGTCCACGCTCACCAGACCATTTGGTATATTGAATCTTTATTTGTCTATGAATCGTACCCAAAGCATAAAACGTAAATTATGAGAGATATATACAGCGAGAAGTGAACAGTAATGAGCAGTAATCGTGTAGATCGTGTTTGACATTTCCCGCCCTTTTTGGCTAATTTGGATATCCTTTATTTATGAAATGATCTCACTATTTATAGGAAAAAGAGTATAATATGGAGATATTACATTTACCCTTGCTTTTGTGGAGGTTGTACAAGGTATTCTTGAAAATTTACAGGTATGAGTCTATCGCTCAGCTGCTCTATGGCTCGGTCGGATGAGCTTATTTGGCTTCGGGTCGACAGAACTGGCTTGGTCGACGGATCTAGTTTGGTTGTCTACCTTGATGATGCATAGGAGAGCTTCTGGATATTTTTGATATGATTGGAAATGCTGAGCGATTTGGTCTTCCCTCGGGTTGGCTTCTTCATGATGGTTGGCTCAAATTCCTCGGTCTCATTCTTAACTGAATGGTTCAGACTCAAATCATTCGGTCTTTTGTGGCTCGAACAACATTGGCCTTACTTGCTTTGGCTCGAACTATTGCACTTGGTCGGATAAGTGGGTCTTATAGTCTTCTGTCAGTTGGTCCTCCATTGTTGTACTTTTTTTACTCTAGACCTTTAGATCTCCTCGAGGATCAGACACGGTCAAGAGCTGCCAACTCTCGAAATAAAGATGGTGGGATTGACTGCCAAGGCAATCCTCGTGAAGCCCGTGGGGAAGCAACTAATGAACATCAGACATCCCTCGGATTACTGGCAGCCGCTGGACGAGATAGAGAACTCTTTCGCTCGGTCGGTTGAGATTCAATGGGGCGAGGAGATACACGAGTTGCTTGCTCGTGTGGAGAAAACAGAGGAAGGGGGAAGCGATGGCCATTCTTCGCCAGTAATTGGACGTCTGGGAGAGAACCTCCATAATCTAAGCTCAACTTGAGACAGATTGTATAAAAAATTGCTTTGGTGGGGGTATGTTATGATCGAAGTGGCAGACGATCCCTTTTTAAAGCATTTCCTCTAGGACTAGATCTCGAGCATAATTTGCAATATCTTTATTCAAGAAATAAAATTTATTTTTGCATCTTGATTCTTGTGCCGTGATCATTCTATCAGAGTATTTTTGAAATTATTGTGCAAATCTATTTTTGCCCCTATACGAGGGTTATGCTTATTCCATTTCTCTATATATATGAGTGAAAGGTTTAATTGGCACTATAATTTTACTATATTTTTCTCTACATTTTTCTTTGCTCCCTCAGCTTTTTGCTCTTTGCAGTATGTTTTGATGACTCCTAATTATTCTCCTAAGGCCTTCGAGTCGATCGTCGCAATCTACTGATTGACGATGATTCAATAGGAGGTGGAGAGACTACAAAAGGCTTGCATCATCAAACCTACCATCAAGCTTCGGTTCGTCAACGAGGATGACAGAGCGACCACTCTATATGGCTTTGACCGCATCTTCCACAAGAATCAATTCTGCTTAGCTTGAGACCACCTCTCTGTCGGGAGCTGTGAGCCGTTTACAAATTACGGACTTATCTCGGCTCAGGTCCTACTGAATTTCATTACTGCCATCATGACCTTAGTACTTTTTTGTCATCAGTCGAAAATACCCTTGTCGACGGAACTCTTCACATATTTGTTTTCGCTACAGGTCGGCCCAAATGGGATTTGCCTCCCTCGACAAGGTTCAGTTG
>JXCR01103810.1:126829-189669 GCA_002079205.1 Phalaenopsis hybrid cultivar | reverse complement strand
CTCCAGATCCAATTCTAATCTTTAACGTTATGAAGGAAGTAAAGTAAATGATCTGTGTCTTTAGAAAAGATTTTAATATTTTTTCGTAGAAGTCATAATGTTCTGGAGGCCAAGTTAAATGTACTTCGTTGCATTTTACTTACTGCAGATTATATCTTTTTCTTTCTTTCTTAATGTAAACTTCTAAAACTGCTCGTGTTTCACCATAAATAGGAAATCAGAACTCTTCCTATTTTTGAACTGCAACGACTCCTTGCTGTTTTCGTTCACTTAATTACTTTTTTTTTTCTCTTTTTAGCCTGAACAGCAAACAGGATTTGTTCTCTGTTGCTGGACAGCAAGTTGCCCTTACTGTTCTCATTTCATTTTGGAGGTCATATAGAAGTCTCTGAATTTTTTTTGCAGATTATACATGCACTAAAACGCTTAAAAGGTGCGTCAAATGACAATAGGGCAAAGATGCCTGAGAGTACCAAGCTCATTTTTGATCAACTTACTGAGGATGCTATGAAGCTCATGGAGAATGGCGAGTACAGTTAAGTTTGCTTGCTTCATGTAAACTACATCTGATATAGATTTCATATTCTGTTCTGTCTGAATCCCAGGACGTAAAAATATTGGTAGAAAATATTTTAGGTTGTCTATGACAAAATTGAGAAGTATGAGAATAAATTGCCGTTTATGTCGTATATTGGTTATTATTATTACTATTATTTTGGATCTGCTCATGTTTGGAGTTATTTATATGATTGGTTCTATTGTAAGGGCTTAAAAGTGTAATGGTTCGGTTATGAGATTCTCTGCTTAAATTTACTTGCAATATATCTATATAGGTGTTTCCATTTCATTATCCAACCTCTGTTTATTTAGTGTTGACGCACCTTTGGTGATCAGATACAGAATATAGCAAAGCCTAGTTTATTTCCACAGCAGAGAATGACTGATTAGTTGTTGAATGGTAGGAATCAATTAATTATAACAGTTTCTGATTTTTTTCTAGTATATTCTGTANCATGTAAACCTTCCTCTACCTTTTTACAGGTACTCTTTTGACGAGCAGTTGGGAACATACCGTGAAGTCAATATTGCTTCATCCCAAGAAACATGAAGGCTGCAGGGCACGGTATGTTGAGCTCTATTGCATGTTTTTTATTCGGGAAGTTATGACAGAAAAATAGGCCGTTGTTTATCTTGATTTGTAGGAAAGCCACGTGTGCTTCTACTGTATTATTTTAATCAAATAATTTGATTGGTTTGATATTAATCTTATTAGTTTAATAGTGATTAACTTATTGGTTTAGTAGAACTTCTGATGGAAGTTTATAGATGGGTCGGTTTGGGAACGTTGCGATGGGGATGTCATGAAATGAGTATTTAATATTTTATTAAAAGAAAAAAAAAATTTCGTTTAAATGTTGTATTATGTTGTGCCTTTAAACATTATTATAATTATTAATAATTTTATAAAGAGTGATACTTGAACCAATTGGAAAATAAAGATTGCGAAAGAAATTGTTAATTTTATTAGAAATTTATTCAGAGGATAAATAACCAACAAATTGAATTTAATTTATTAAAAAAATAAATATGACATTAAATCTATGTAAATGCACCTATTAAAAAATTTAAGAAAATTGTGTTATGAAATAATGTTAAAATAAAAATTGGGAAATTTACATATATTCGACACAATTCTTATGCATTTGTGCATAACACTCCAACTTTGATATTTACAATTGTAACATTTAGATGTGTACATGAAAAATGTGCCTACACTGATCCCGAGGAGATGTAACTGACTAGAAGGAAGAGGGTACGATTAAGGAGGGTTCATTGTCAGAAGACTGTGAGGGCCCATTTATTTGATGGGATGTAGCCAAAGCAAGGCCAAAGGCCGACTGAGTCACGAAAACGACCAAATCTGAGTCATTCAGTTAGAAACGAGACAAAGAGACATCAAGCCACCCGAGATGAAGCAGACTTGAGGGAAGATCAAGCCCCTCGGCACAGGGGGTGCGCAAAAGCTCTACCATCTATTATCAGAGATCGATAACCTTCAAGTTCTACCATAACGAAGCCAATCGATCTCAGCCGACCGATAATTTTGACTAAGCTTAGTCAACCAAACTAGCCCTACCGAGACGAAGCCATATGAGCTTAGCTGAATGAGTCAGATAGCAGCCAAGTGATAGGCTCATACTTGTAAAATACTTAGAATATCTTGTACAACTTTCTTTAAAGTAGGGTTAAAAATATAACATCAGCATATTGTACTCTCTTTTCTATAAATAAGGAGATCATTTTATGAACAATAAATACACAATTTTAGCCAAAAATGTTGTGAAAAGTCAACACGATTGATAAAATATCAATTGTTCACTCTCTTTGTTTCGCTATCTCTCTATCTTTCCTTTTTACACTATTCCTTGAGGTGTGATTGACGAACAAATCAGGATTCAACATCATAAAAGCTGCGGTTAGTGTGGATCACGCCACAAATTAGCAGAGTAGCAACCAATAAAGAAGAAATCCACATCAGAGAGATTGACAAGATGGAGTGCACCGGAGAATTTATGAACTAACAAATTTAGGAGAAATGATCAATTTTAGATGACATCTAAGATGCACTGGATCGAGGAAGAGAGCACCCTTGGGAGGAAGGGCCAATACCCAACAGCTGAAGAGCACCCCAGGCTCTAGAAAGAGAAGGTGCCTTACAGTGCTTCAAGAGTGTTGGGTCGACATCGATCGACCAACATCAGTTCAGGCTTATTGAGATGTAAGAATGTTTTCTATCGACGACTCTTTGAGGCTGAGCCCCCGGAGAGGTTTAAAATCCTGACACGAGTCCTACAAGGGCAAGATCGACTCGACCGACCATATAGCCTCGTTCAAGTTATCTATGTGTTTGATGAGGATCACCGACACACGAAAATATCATCTCTTTCTCGCTATGCTTAGGTGATCGGCCCTCAGGCTGTTCAATGTGTTACCGCCGGAAGTTATTGGATTTCAACCGAATGCTAGTGGCGCAATTTGACAACGTCCAAAAGTCTCAGAAAGACCGACAGAGCTTCTTTCAAATCCGACAAGGACATAACGAGAGCATTTACTTGTTCATCATACGTTTTTAGGAGTTGGAAATGTTGGACTTGGAGCTTGCAGTAGCTCATGTCGCTCTAGTTCAAGGGTTGAAGGAAGAGCCCTTCCGATATAAATTGGGACCAAAGGCGCTAGCCGAGCTATTGGAACTAGCCAATAGCTATATATCGACATGAGAATACGATTCCTCCCCCAATCATTCAGAACAGAGCAAGCCAACCAGCATAACCAAAGAGAATCGTCCGTAGAGAGTGGGGAGCCGGGCACAATCCTCACCACTCTGGCTTGAACTCGCTCCAAAGACTCACAATGATACTCGAATAATCGAGCGACTGACAGAGCGTACCATTGAGGGAGTTGAGCTTGCTATCTTGATCAACACCTGACCTAGTAATGAGAATGCATTATCATTCTAACCCTTGTATTTTATTGTCAAGTTCATAAAAATGGCTAAGTAATTTTTTTTAAAATATGCGCACAATTCTAGGTACGACCGGCACATGGAGAACTTGGGAAGCTCATGCAAGTGATCATTAAAGTTTGATCGACCCTCAAAGAATTCGAACCGATCCACCAATAGTAAGTTCACCTGAGCGGCAAAATTGACAACGACACACGACACCCTATCGATGAAGATTTTTTATAATTGGCAGCGACGACTAAGCATCCGATCGAAAAAAAAACTATCTAAAATTGATCTACAGAGACGAATGTCATCCGATTATTAAATTCCACAAGAACCGACCGACAATGGTCATGTATCGTAAAAACCTGTCTCCTAGTTCGAAGAAGTTGGCAGTGATTTCCTACTCATTATAGATAAGATCCGCGGTGGGTAACATACGATTCACTCTAGTAGCAAGTCTCGACAGTTAACTTCATGAAGACTGTACCAAGTTCCGCTTAATACTACTGGCTAAAGGTGTAGCACGTCCAAAGCGACGACCTAACCGAACAATCCAGACATGCGAAGTGCAAAACTTTAGGCGGTTAGTAACTCAACAAAACCAATTGAAGGCATTCTTAAAAAGTTAATCCATTTTTACAAGGAAAATAAAATATGCAATAAAGGTAAAAACTTACAAAGGTGAAAACCAACCGAAAGCTTTGTTTTATTTCTTGATTGAAAACTTACAAAGAATTTTCTATGTGTTTTTTTAAAAAGAATTTCTTATACATTTCTTTATAATTATTTAAAAAGAAAAGAAAATTTTTCTCTAAGTACAGGTGATGTCGAATACGAGTCAAACATTTGAAGACCCTTCATTGTCTTTACTGTTGTCCTCTTTTTCTTCCTACTCTAAGTTTGAATGTAAGGTAGTTGATTTATACAAATCGACCCACTCGAGGGAGAGCAACTTTGCCTTTATCATCCGTTCAACATCTAAAGATACTCCTACCCTGAGTTGCGCAAGGAGGTGTTTCACCTGTCGAGGGTGGAAAGAAATCTCGGCGAAGAACCCATCAGATGTCTTCATCATCGCCATCTTCTTCCTTAAGGCTTGGCTCTCTCCCTGAGCAGACGACAACTCTGGCAGCCTGAGCATTTCAACTTCAAACACCTTTGTCCGTTTCTCCACAACATTCACACTTTCCTTGGCATTGGCAAATTTTTCATCGGCCTCTAGCACGACCGTCTACTCAAAGTGTGAAGCCTCCCAGACAATTAATTGATATCGATCGGCCATTTGGCGCATATCTGAGATATTTTTCTCTTGAAATATTTTTTCGAAAGCTCGATATCAAATAACGTCANCGAATGACTACTTATAGGTCGACACTAGAGAAATATTCCAAACGTGTGTTTGTGGGGAGGGTGAGGTGTGGTAAAGGCATGTAGTGGAAGATTGGAAAACTCAAAGTGTAGGAAAATGTGTGGTAGATTGGAAAACTTAAAGAGGTAGGTTGGAAAATTTATAGAGGGAGGAGTGCGGTGTGCAATACTTGATCTTTTCTCATTTTTATTTAGTTCACAGAGCTCGTCCGATCATTCAATACTTGATGATTTAAATATTTCTAGATGCACTTGGACTTCCATGAATTTTTTTACATTTACATATAGTGTTGCTTTCCCATGACCTTAATATATCTGAAATTTATTATTTGCACAAATANACTTGATCTTTTCTCATTTTTATTTAGTTCACAGAGCTCGTCCGATCATTCAATACTTGATGATTTATATATTTCTAGATGCACTTGGACTTCCATGAATTTTTTTACATTTACATATAGTGTTGCTTGCCCTTGACCTTAATATATCTGAAATTTATTACTTGCACAAATGTTGTATCATTAGGATACATACAAGCTTCTAACTTTTGAATTTTTCAAGAACATTTTTTGTCTGCTTGCATGTATATGTTGTGAATCTGGTGACGTTTGTGGCATGCAGCCTAGGGTTGAGAGTGGGGAAGAGTGGTGTTTCGATGTAGAGTGAGGGAGGAGGAAGGAGATAGTGAGTACCTTTGTGCCTTTGTTTAGGATGAAATGAAAGATGGGGTGAGAGCAAGTGGTAGGTTCAGGTAGTTTTAAAACTATTATTATTATTATATTTTATTTTATTTTGTGTGTAAATTAAAAGAATGGGATCTTTTGCTTNGTAGGTTCAGGTAGTTTTAAAACTATTATTATTATTATTATATTTTATTTTATTTTGTGTGTGTAATTAAAATAAGGATGTTATATTTGCGTATCTTCAATATTTCAGATTTGTTAGTGCCGTCTGTTTAGTGAACAAGTGACATGAGAGATTTCAATTGCAATTACGACNTTGCAGCGACTGGAAGGATGCAGCATAATTTTAATGAGATTTGTCAATGAATTTACGATTCTAAAAACATTTTTCCTCTATTTTTTTTCTAAATAATGTATTTATTAAAATTATATTTATTTATGTCTAAATGAAATTATTGCAGTATTAATCCTTCCATGCATTTTCTTGTCCCTCGTGTTTTTCAAAATGTGTGTCATCATATCGTGCTAGGCAATTTTGTGCCACTTTTGTGAGAATAAGGATGTTAAATTTGCGTATCTTCAATATTTCAGATTTGTTAGCGCCGTCTGTTTAGTGAACAAGTGACATGAGAGATTTTGATTGCAATTACGACAATTTTAGTCTCATTTGCTTGATATTCTGTCAGTAGTTCATTTTCTTCATTATGCATTGATTTTGTATCATGAGCTTTTTTTTGTGCATTTTTAACGTTTCAGACTCATCGCGTAGTTTCCTTTTTGTAACTTTTGTTAAAGAATGGCATTTGTCCAATTTGAACTACAAAAAATAATCCGAATTTGATTTCAACTACGTCTTTCATTGGATGGATATTTGGCATCTTTCATTGATTTCAACATAAAAAATTTTGATGCTCTGAATGTGCATGTGCTTTACAAACGGATGATATTTCTTCGTTTATTTTCAATATATATTACTCTTACCTTCTCTTTTATTTAATTGTTTCTTATTATATTCTTCCACAATCAGATTGGTTGATTCAAACCCATTAAAATTTGCCTTTTGTTTTTTAATTTTTATCATAATCTCGTTGCAAATCTTAGAAATCCTCAACTAATTGCAACTTTTTTATGTTTATAAGATCTGATCAATTTCTTTTCGCGTTTCAAGTTTTCCTTTTCCTTTTTCATTTCTTCTTTTTTTTTTCTTTCTTTGCTTTGTTCAGTAGCACGTTTTCTTTGCTTTTCATTTTCTGCATATCGTATCTCAATTTAATTTGCGTGGGAAGTGTGAATGGGAAAGTGTTACACCGCACCTGTAATTTTTCCATGCTTTTGAAACCCTTGGAGCTTAACATTAATTTACATTTCATGTTCGTTAGCTGCTGCTGTTGTATGCGGAAAATTTGTTCTGAAATTTAGAAGTAGAATTTAAAAGGCCAAAAACTTTTGCACTTTCTTATTGTGATTNTTTCCCTTACGGCAGCGTACCTCCTCTTCGTGGTTGGTTGGCTTGGGCTCGCTCGAGAAAAAGGGAGAAGGACGAATGGCTTTAACACTCGTTGATAGCTTAATAAATGTTCGAGCCACCGACCGAGGGGTAATTGATCCAACTTTCGGTCTTTTTGCCAAGTCCTCCCCCTAGGCACTGCTCGATTCCAACTGACTTGGCGTTCTCTCAGCTTCTTGGTGTTGCGCGCTTGAAGGACTTGCAATTGATAGAGAGCTTTTAGTAGGTATCACAGAAGCTCTTCTCTCTATGAGGACTAGCTCGCCAATGGCATTCCTTTGAAAAATAACAGAAGACTTAAACATAGAATAAATCAGTTTTGCACTTTCAGGGTCTTCGTCGGCATGAACCACCTGAGGTATATTCCGACCTACTATATTGGCAGCTTTGGGGTGGAAGGTTTTAACGCAAGCAGTCGCTCGAGCCTTCTCTTTTGCGGCTCGGGCAGCAAATAACGGTTTCTGGCCGACCTCCTTAGGTTGAAGGCCGCTCAATCTACCTTTGTAATTTGCCAGAACACCCCTGGTTGCTGCACCCAATTGATAATCATTGGATTGAGATACTAGTGGATTGATAGTTGTGGACCTTTGATCCTTGTTGCTTCCATTAATACACAAGCTTATAACTTCTTATATTTGGCGGGAGGTCCCCTGGACGAAACATTCTGGATGCTCTAGCCCGATGGAGAACTAATGCAAAATCAAAGTTTCCAGTGCTTCATTTTATTCACCATCCTTAGCAGCCAGAACCAACCCATAGAGGCAAATTGCAGGTAACCTCCTGGGTCGACCTGGAATGAGAATATGTATGTGAAGAGCTCCCCCAATTATAATTTCTGACTGGAGTAAGAGGATGACAAAGGTCATAATGGCGACTAAGGAACTAGGCAAAATGTGAGCGGGGATGACTCCATAATAGTTGAAGATAGCTCACAACTTAGGGCATAGAGGGTTCCCTGAAGCCGAAGTGGAATTGGTCCTCGTAGAAAATGGGTCAGAGCCATATTGAGTGGTTGCTTGGTCGCGCTCATCGGCGACCAGAAGCCTGATGTATGAACATAGAAAAGTTTTGTGGCCGGTCCACCTTCGCTTTGGTCCTGAAAGCTTTCAGAGAGTATTTTGAAGCCATCAAAACAGGGCGCAAAGAATAAAAAGCTGAGGAAACGATGAGAAAAAAAAACATTAAAAGCGTAGTGTTCATTCAACTCCTCACCCTTATATATAGGGTAACAAAAGAAGTGAAACCGTGGTTAAAAAGGAATCGTATGCTAATTTCAAAAATATGCTGGTAGAAAAATCACATCAACATAGTATTTGAGAAAGAAAAATAAAATTTATTCAAAAAATACACGGTACAAATTACTCATAAAAGCTTGTTTGAGGAAATACTTTACAAAGGGATTTTTTGTTGCATCGACCAAGATATTGCCCAATTGATGCAACCTTTTATACAATACTTCTTCTCTCTCAAATTTGGACTGTGCCCGATTTATCCGGCTTGATCCCGGAATATAAGACACGTATCCCGAACATCCGACAATTTTTGGCGAAGAGCGATCATCTCCTCCATCTTCTCTGTTCTCTCAACACGAGCCAGTAGCTCGTGTATATCTTGCTCTCTATGATTCTCGATCAACTGAGCGTAAGAGTTCTCGATCTCGTCTAGGCGGCAGACTAGCAACCCGAGAGACATTCGACGCCCATTAGTTGCTTCTTCGAGGGCCACGTGAGGGTTAATCACACCATCCTTGCTCGAGAGACAACTGCTCCCTGACCAGTGTCTGGATAGCTGCCACTGGTACTATGGTTGAACCAATGTTTGTCGAAGGTGAGTCATCATCCAGGTCCAGAGGACCAGCTGCATCGAAAACAACGTAAAAAAAGGAGACCCAGTGAAAACCAAAACCTAACAAGTAAGATTGAGACTTTTCATATCAAGGAGTTAATCTCACTCAGATGATGTAACCAACATGGAGCCCTCACCAGGAGGCGGGAGAGCACCAACAACCTCTTGTGTCCCGGAAGACGGCAAAGCAAGACGACAAAGCACCAACAGTTTATTGCGTCTAAGGTGGCGACAGAGCACCGTCAGCTTCTTGCACGATCTGTTCAGTTGGCTGGTCTTGTGTTATTGTAGAAGACTGAGCCGATGCATCAATGGCAAGGTTTTTCGCCCAAACTTTCCTCCACATAGGACCAGTACCCCTCCTGATCCAATGGCACAACTATTTTTTTCTTCTTGAAAGTGGTTTTCTTCTGTATTCACCTTTCGGGCGATGCTCCTTCGGTCTTCCAAATGAGTTTATTGCGTCTAAGGTGGCGACAGAGCACCATCAGCTTCTTGCACGATCTGTTCAGTTGGCTGGTCTTGTGTTATTGTAGAAGACTGAGCCGATGCATCAATGGCAAGGTTTGTCGCCCAAACTTTCCTCCACATAGGACCAGTACCCCTCCTGATCCAATGGCACAACTATTTTTTTCTTCTTGAAAGTGGTTTTCTTCTGTATTCACCTTTCGGGCGATGCTCCTTCGGTCTTCCAAATGCGCTAAGAAGCATTTCTTTGTTGGGGGGATCGATCGAGAGATTCAACACGCGCTCCATGACAATGCTTGGAAATCAATCAAGACGAGAAGAGATGCAAAGCAAATATGGATTGTCAAAGAGTCTCGTCACGCCCTATTTATAAGAACAAAAGACAAAAAAATCAATGGAGTACAATTATTGAATCATTGATTAAGAAATAAATATTATCTACTTTTTTCATTAAATGATCATATTTTTATCGCAATCGCTTTTAAGAAGTAAGAAAATTGAGTAACTAAAATATATACATCGAAAATGTGTCGAAACTCATCTCAAGGAGATCTAACAGTTCAGAAGGAAGTGACTACGATACCCACCGACAAAAGACCAGGAGTTCCACTTATTCGATCAGATGCATCCATCCGAGCTAGTGCAAGTAAGCAAAAGCCAACCAAGTCACAAAGATGACCGAATCCGTCGTTCAATTAGAAGCGAGACATGGAAAACCAAGCAGACCGATATGAATAAGCTAACTAAAGAGAAGATCTAGCCCCTCGGAATCCCCAATCATATTGGGGGTTTTTAAAAGCTCCTCCATCTATCATCAAGGGTCGACAAACCGACAAACTTAGCCAACCGAGCCAGTCTGACCGGCTTGAAGCCAAACTATCTCTGCCAATCCACACACCGATTAAACCCAACTGACCAAACTAGCCCCACCGAGTCGAAGACTTACAAGCTCAACCTAACAAGCCAGATAATAGCAGATCGATAGGCTCATACGTTAAAAAATACCTATAATTCCTTGCACAACCCCTATTAAACTTGGGGCAAAAATGTAATATCGTCGTATTATATTCTCTCCCCTATAAATAGGGAGATCATTTCATGAACAAGGCATACATAATTTTAACTAAAATGGGTCGGGAAAGGTCAACACATTTGATATAGTTTACTGTTCATTACCGCTTATTGCTCGTTTTATTTTTCATACGCTCTATTCTTTGGGGTGTGAGTCACAGACAAATTAGGATTCAACAAGATGTTATAAATTTATGCTTGAAAATATGTATTTCACTAATTAAAAATTAGTGATGATGATATTTTTGATGTGATGTTAAAAGATTTGAGTGGCATGCATGTAAATATGAATGTTTAGGTGTTAGATTTATAAATACATAATAATTGTGTGGTATTTATGTAAATACCAAAAAAAAAGAAACTAAGGATTAGAAAGGATATTTGGAGGAGTTTTTTGTACTTGAATAGGTATAGTATCGTTCTAATTTGTCATCCGTCCGTAGGTTCCGTGGAGGTTTTTAGATATAACTCTAAATGAGAACTATTTTCCTGTTAGGTGTTTTTAAATCCATGCCGCCTTTTGGAAGGCAAATCATACCTTATTCAAGCTATTGTTCATCAGCTTCTACTAAATCAGAACAGAGCTACACCAGTTAATCAAACTAAAGAAAAAAATTACCAAACACATGTTTTTCCTCTTCCAGTTGCTCTTACGGTGACCAATTGAATTAAAGAATGTCTTTTCCAAGTTACCTAAATTCTGTGGATGACAGAGTAAAATTTACCCGCTTTGCTTCATAGTTTCAGGCACATATCTAGGTTTTTAAATTATACAAATTTTTATTAGATTACTACCTTTGGTTGTATAATAGCCAGTGTACATTTTAAATTCAGCAACTTAATGCTTTACAGTTTCCGTTTTATGAACTCAGAAAGCTTTTTATAATCCCTTGAATTCTATTCAAGATTGAGTGCTGAAAGTGACATCCTGTATATCATGTTATGCGATATGATATAATGTTGTAAATGTTAATTATGATAAAAATTTTCCTCTCCAAAGGTGAAAAAGAATGGCTTGTGGTGGTGATTAATGCTTAAGATCAGCCAATCCTTTGTAAGCAGAGGAAATTTTCGATGTAATGAATTATCCGCTGATTAAATTCTCATGCTTTTTCAATATAAATGTATAAGAGTAGGGCATGCCATGCTATTTTCAAGTTTATGACCACAACTTAGAGCTTTTTAAAAGTTAGTTTTGTTTACTTTTTTAAAATTTAAAAATTTATTTTTTTAGTGTCTTTTTTACCTATTTTATTTTTCATAAGTATAACTCAAACAATTTTTAACCAACAAGTCTTAGATATTTTGAATATTTTTACAATAATATTCATCCCACAATTGCCCATCTCCACCAACTACTACTACCAACAACAATAACAACAACAACAACAATAACAAAACCCTTATCCCACTAAGTGGGGTCTGCAACATGAATCCTTTGTCCATTGCATCCTATTAAGTGTCATATTTTCATTTAATTCTAATAACTTAAGATCATTTTTTATACATTATACCCAAGTCATCCTAGGTCTACCTCTGTCTTTCTTAACATAAGTCGAATCTTAAACATCCAGTCTTTTAATCGGATCATCAGATGATCGACATTTAATGTGACCAAACCATTTAAGATGACTCTCTCTAATTTTGTCCGTCACTAGAGCTACATCAACCCTATCACGGATATATTCATTTCGCATTTTGTCTCTAAGTGTAAAGTCACTCATCCACCAAATCATTCTCATCTTGGCAGCACTTAACTTAGTTTTATGCTTCTCTTTTAAAGGCCAACATTCAATGTCATAAAGCATTACAACTTTCTCCACCATCTTATAAAATTTTTCTTTCAGTCTAAACGGTACTTTTCTATCACACAAAAAGCCCGAAACATTCCTCCACTTCAACCAACCAACTTGAATTCTACAAGTAACATCCCCATCAACATCACCATCACTTTGAACAATAGACCATAGATATCTAAAGCGTTCACAACTTTTAAAAATTTGATCACCCATATTTACCTTTCTGTCACTAAAGTTACTATTACTAAAATTACGTTCCATGTATTCAGTTTTACTTCTACTCAAACGAAGGCCTTTAGACTCCAAGGCAGACCTCTATAATTTAAGTTTTTTCTGAGCTTTTTCTCTCGTCTTAAGGCCGATCCCTGATCTAGACCAATAGAAATTGGAAAATATTTGGTGAATCCTCCTCCTTTTCGAACAAAAGCAATAGTTCTTGTATACATATTTTTAATGATATGAGTATAAGTCATATCAACACCTTACTTCTTAAGAACTCTTTAAAGGATATCATTAGCAAAAAACATACACCAAAGTACAGCCTCTTGTAAGTGTCCAGTATGAACATCCATAACTAAAACAAAAAGATATGGACTTAAAGCCGATTCCTGATATACACGAGAAGGATATCATCAGCAAAAAGCATACTCCAAAGTACATCCTCGTTTAAGTGTCTGGTATGACCATCCATAACTAAAACAAAAAGATATGGGCTTAAAGCCGATCCCTGATGTAAACCAACAGAAATAGGAAAATATTTGGTGACTCCTCCTTTTCGAACAAAAGTAATAGTTCTTATATACAAATCTTTAATGACATGAATCTCAAGTACTCTTCAAAGGATATCTCTTGCAACCTCATCATAATTTTTTTCTAAATCAATAAAAATCATATGTAGATCTTCCTTATTATCTTTGAACTTCTCCATCAAACCTCTCAATAAATGTATAACTTCATTGTAGACCCGCCCGACATAAATTATGAGAAATCTTTGTAATACGTCTTAAACTAAATTCAATTACCCTCTCCCATAATTTTAAAGTATGACACATCAACTTAATTCCTCTATAATTGACACATTCTTGTGCATCCCCTTTATTTTTAAACATGGGAAAAAAATACTCTTCCTTCACTCCTCAGCATTTTTAAAATTTTTAAAATAATATTAAGGATTTTAGTAAGCCAAGAAACTCTCAAATCTCTTAAATATTTTCAAACTTTATTGGGATATTATCAAGCCTTACAAACTTTCCACCATTTGTTTTCTTTAAAGCCTCAATTGTTTTTACAAATGTGACCGAAAAAATGAAACATTTTATTATTATTAATAATATTAAGGTCACGAAGGTTGGTCGTATTTTCTGGTAATTCATTAAAAAGTTTATCAAAATAACTCACTCACCTATTTTGAATATTTTTTTCTAAGTAAAATTTTTTTTGACTTTCATCTTTAATACNGTCTTTCATTGGATGGATATTTGGCATCTTTCATTGATTTCAACATAAAAAATTTTGATGCTCTGAATGTGCGTTTGCTTTACAAACGGACGATGTTTCTACGTTTATTTTCTATATATATTACTCTGACCTTCTCTTTTATTTAATTGTTTCTTATTATATTCTTCCACAATCAGATTGGTTGACTCAAACCCATTAAAATTTGCCTTTTGTTTTTTAATTTTTATTATAATCTCGTTGCAAATCCTTAGAAATCCTCAACTAATTGCAACTTTTTTATGTTTATAAGATCTGATCAATTTCTTTTCGCGTTTCAAGTTTTCTTTTTCTTTTTTCATTCCTTCTTTTATTTTCTTTCTTTGCTTTGTTCAGCAGCACGTTTTCTTTGCTTTTCGTTTTCTCAATTTAATTTGCGTGGGAAGTGTGAATGGGAAAGTGTTACACCGCACCTGTAATTTTTCCATGCTTTTGAAACCCTTGGAGCTTAACATTAATTTACATTTCATGTTCTTTAGCTGCTTCTGTTGTATGCGGAAAACTTGTTCTGAAATTTGGAAGTAGAATTTAAAAAGCCAAAAACTTTTGCACTTTCTTATTGTGATATCTGTTAATTATGGTTGTATAACCTATTTCTGATGATTAGAAAGCAGTTTTGTTTCTGTATTTTATTTTGTTCCATGAATTATATGATTTTTCTTTAGTTAGTGTGCTATAAAGAAGAGATAATGAAATACATGGCACTCAACTTTTCTATTTTCAAAACTAGCACCCTCTTTCATTCATTCTTCAAATTCTTACTCAAATATCAAAATTCACAATTAATCCCCAACTCATTTTTCATTGTTATCAAATTCCCATTTGTTTGATCGTTGTAGGCATAAATGCACTGATTTAGTTGTTCAAAATAAAATAGAACAAAGACATTGGTGCTAGTTTTGCAAATAACAAAGTTTTTGAGTGCTATAAAGAAAGAACACACGATCATACACACCCACAAAGATTGCATGCTTGATAGCAATAAGTTAACTCGCTTCTCATTTTTCTTACAGTTACTATTACAGTGACTCTCTGGGATATTATTATGACCCTACGTCGAAGCTTTATTGCTGTGCCGCGTCAGGAATATGGTAATTTTGTGCTGATTTCAAATTCATTGGATTTGCTTTGTGATTAGTGCATTTTAAGTTTTGAATTATACACACGTGTTGCACCAATTTCAAAACAAATCTAGTAATTTTGTGACCCACTATATAACTAATGATTGATCAGATTTTTCTGAGATTAAAATTTATCCCGAATGTATCAAAGCCTTTTTTTTGTTCATTTTACTTGTGGGGCATTTATATGCACACCCAACCGGTCCTACGTATTTAGATATCTACACCTAGACTTTATTTTCTTACATTTATACCACATCTTTTATATTGCATCCAATATAAGCAGTGAAATACACATTGTAAAAGTTAAAGGTTAGGTGTTAAATAAATATTTAAATATGTAGGAATTGACTGGCATACATGTAAACCTTCCTCTACCTTTTTACAGGTACTCTTTTGACGAGCAGTTGGGAACATACCGTGAAGTCAATATTGCTTCATCCCAAGAAACATGAAGGCTGCAGGGCACGGTATGTTGAGCTCTATTGCATGTTTTTTATGCGGGAAGTTTTGACAGAAAAATAGGCCGTTGTTTATCTTGATTTGTAGGAAAGCCACGTGTGCTTCTGCTGGATTATTTTAATCAAATAATTTGATTGGTTTGATATTAATCTTATTAGTTTAATAGTGATTAACTTATTGGTTTAGTAGAACTTCTGATGGAAGTTTATAGATGGGTCGGTTTGGGAATGTTGCGATGGGGATGCCATGAAATGAGTATTTAATATTTTATTAAAAGAAAAAAAAAATTTCGTTTAAATGTTGTACTAGAACGAAGCCAATCGATCTCAGCCGACCAATAATTTTGACTAAGCTTAGTCAATCAAACTAGCCCTATCAAGACGAAGCCATACGAGCTTAGCTGAATGAGTCAGATAGCAGCCAAGTGATAGGCTCATACTTGTAAAATACTTAAGAATATCTTGTACAACTTTCTTTAAAGTAGGGGCAAAAATATAACATCAGCATATTGTACTCTCTTTTCTATAAATAGAAAGATCATTTTATGAACAATAAATACACAATTTTAGCCAAAAATGTTGTGAAAAGTCAACACGATTGATAAAATATCAATTGTTCACTCTCTTTGTTTCGCTATCTCTCTATCTTTCCTTTTTACACTATTCCTTGAGGTGTGATTGACGAACAAATCATGATTCAACGTCTAAAAACTGCGGTTAGTGTGGATCACGCCACAAATTAGCAGAGTAGCAACCAATAAAGAAGAAATCCACATCAAAGAGACTGACAAGATGGAGTGCACCGTAGAATTTATGAACTAACAAATTTAGGAGAAATGATCAATTTTAGATGACATCTAAGATGCGCTGGATCGAGGAAGAGACCAGTGCCCTTGGGAGGAAGGGCTAATACCCAACAGTTGAAGAGCACCCCAGGCTCTGGAAAGAGAAGGCGACTCTCAGTGCTTTGAGAGTGTTGGGTTGACATCAATCGACCAACATCAATGTAGGCGTATTGAGATGTAAGAATGTTTTCTATCGACGACTCTTTGAGGTCGAGCCCCCGGAGAGGTTTAAAATCCTGACACGAGTCCTACAAGGGCAAGACCGACTCGACCGACCATATAGCCTCATTCAAGTCATCTTTGTGTTTGATGAGGATCACCGACACACGAAAATATCATCTCTTTCTCGCTATGCTTAGGTGGTCGACCCTCAGGCTGTTCAATGTGTTACCGTCGGAAGTTATTGGATTTCAACCGAATGCTAGTGGCGCAATTTGACAACATCCAAAAGCCTCAGAAAAACCGACAGAGCTTCTTTCAAATCTGACAAGGACATAACGAGAGCATTTACTTGTTCATCATACGTTTTCAGGAGTTGGAAATGTTGGACTTGGAGCTTGCAGTAGCTCATGTCGCTCTAGTTCAAGGGTTGAAGGAAGAGCCCTTCCAATATACATTGGGACTGTAGCGACCAAAGGCGCTAGCCGAGCTATTGGAACTAGCCAATAGCTATATATCGACATGAGAATATGATTCCTCCCCCAATCATTTAGAACAGAGCAAGCCAACCAGCATCGCCAAAGAGAAATGTCCGTAGAGAGTGGGGAACCGGGCACAATCCTCACGACTCTGGCTTGAACTCGCTCCAAAGACTCACAAAAACACTCGAATAACCGAGCGACTGACAGAGCGTACCACTGAGGGAGTTGAGCTTGATATCTTGATCAACACCTGACCTAGTAATGAGAAAGCATTATCATTCCAACACTTGTATTTTATTGTCAAGTTCATAAAAATGGCTAAATAATTTTTTTTTAAATATGCGCACAATCCTAGGTACGACCGTCACATGGAGAACTTGGGAAGCTCATGCAAGTGATCATTAAAGTTTGATCGACACTCAAAGAATTCGAACCGATCCACCAATAGTAATTTCACCTGAGCGGCAAAATTGACAACGACATACGACGCCCTATCGATGAAGATTTTTCATAATTGGCAGCGACGACTAAGCATTCGATTGAAAAAAAAAACTATCTAAAATTGATCTACAGAGACGAATGTCATCCGATTATTAAATTCCACAAGAACCGACCAACAATGGTCATGTATCGTAAAAACCTGTCTCCTAGTTCGAAGAAGGTGACAGTGATTTCCTACTTATTATAGATAAGATCTGCGGTGGGTAACATACGATTCACTCTAGTAGCAAGTCTCGACAGTTAACTTCGTGAAGACTGTACTAAGTTCCGCTTAATACTACTGGCTAAAGGTGCAGCACGTCCAAAGCGACGACCTAACCGAGCAATCCAGACATGTGAAGTGCATGACTTTAGGCGGTTGGTAACTCAACAAAACCAATCGAAGGCATTCTTAAAAAATTAATCCATTTTTACAAGGAAAATAAAATATGCAATAAAGGTAAAAACTTACAAAGGTGAAAACCAACCAAAAGCTTTGTTTTATTTCTTGATTGATAACTTACAAAGAATTTTCTGTGTTTTTTAACAAAGAATTTCTTATTCATTTCTTTATAATTATTTAAAAAGAAAAGAAAAATTTTCTCTAAGTACATGTGATGTCTCGAATGCTAGTCAAACATTTGAAGACCCTTCATTGTTTTTATCGTTGTCCTCTTTTTCGTCCTACTCTAAATTCGAATGTAAGGTAGTTAATTTATACAATTCAACCCACTCAAGGGAGAGCAACTTTGCCTTTATCATTCGGTAAGCATCTAAAGATACTCCAACCTTGAGTTGCGCAAGGAGGTGTTTCACCTATCGAAGGTGGAAAGAAATCTCGGTGAAGAACCCATCAGATGTCTTCATCATCGCCATCTTCTTCCTCAAGGTTTGGTTCTCTCCCTGAGCAGACGACAACAACTCTGACAGGCTGGCCATTTCAACTTCAAACACCTTTGTCCGTTTCTCCACAACATTCACACTTTCCTTGGCATTGGCAAATTTTTGATCGGCCTCCAGTACGATCGTTTACTCAAAGTGTGAAGCCTCCCAGACAATCAATTGATATCGGTCGGCCATCTGGCACATATCTGAGAGATTTTGCCCTTGAAATATTTTTTCGAAAGCTCGATATCAAATAACGTCGACGATGGTAGAGGGGTATAAAGGTATCGCAGTGGAATCCGAGTACCAGTACCTCCTCACAATTAGAACTAGTGCCCACCTTCGCTCTGAATTGGAACCCATGCAAGTTGGGGGGGGGGGACTTCCGCTTATTCCGGGGAGGAGAAGGTGGTGAAACTTTGATCGGTGGTTGGAGCCTTTTCCCTTACGACAGCGTTCCTCCTCTTCATGGTTGGTTGGCTCGGGCTCAGACTTGGGCTCGCTCGAGAAAAATGTTGAAGGGAGACCGACTGAGGGGTAATTGATCCCACTTTCAGTCTTTTTACCAAGTCCCCCCCCTAGGCATTGCTCGATTCCAACTGACTTGGCGTTCTCTCAGCTTNAGTGCCCCCCCCCCCCAGGCACTGCTCGATTCCAACTGACTTGCGTTCTCTCAGCTTCTTGGTGTTGCGCGCTTGAAGGACTTGCAATTGATAGAGAGCTTTTGGTGGGTATCACAAAAGCTCTTCTCTCTATGAGGACTAGCTCGCCAATGGTGTTCCTTTGAAAAATAACAGAAGTCTTAAACACAGAATAAATCAGTTTTGCACCTTCAGGGTTTTCGTCGGCATGAACCACCTGCGGTATATTCCGACCTACTATATTGGCAGCTTTGGGGTGGAAGGTTTTAACGCAAGCAGTAGCTCGAGCCTTCTCTTTTGCGGCTCGGGCAACAAATAATGGTTTTTGGTCGGCCTCCTGAGTGTTGGAGGCCCCGCTCAATCTACCTTTGTAATTTGCCAGAACACCCCTGGTTGCTGCACCCAATTGATAATCATTGGATCGAGATACTAGTGGATTGATAGTTGTGGACCTTTGATCCTTGTTGATTCCATTAATACACAAGCTGATAACTTCTTATATTTGGCGGGAGGTCCCCTGGACGAAACATTCTGGATGCTCTAGCTCGATGGAGAACTAATGCAGAATCGAAGCTTCCAGTGCTTCACCTTATTCACCATCCTTATCAGCTGGAACCAACCCATAGAGGCAAGTTGCACGTAACCTCCTGGTCGACCTGGAATGAGAATATGTATGTGAAGAGCTCCCCCAATTAAAATTTCTGACTGGAGTAAGAGGATGACAAAGGTCATAATGGCGACTAAGGAACTAGGCAAAATCTGAGCGGGAATGACTCCATAATGGTTGAAGATAGCTCACAACTTTGGACATAGAGGGTACCCTGAAGCCGAAATGGAATTGGTCCTCGTAGAAAATGAGGTCAGAGCCATATTGAGTGATCGCTTGGTCGGGCTCATCGGCCACCAGAAGCCTGATGGAGGAACATAGACTCAAAAGTTTTGTGGCCGGTCCACCTTCGCTTTGGTCATCATTAATTGTTTGGTTGCGACGATCAACTCGAAAGCTTTCAGAGAATATTTTGAAGCCATCGAAACAGGGCGCAAAGAATAGAAAGCTGAGGAAACGATGAGAAAAAGACAGTAAAAGCATAGTGTCCATTCAACTCCTCACCCTTATATATAAGGTAACAAAAGAAGTGAAACCGTCACACATGGGTTAAAAAGGAATCGTATGCTAATGTCAAAAATATGCTGGTAGAAAAATCACATCAACATAGTATTTGAGAAAGAAAAATAAAATTTATTAAAAAAAATACACAATACAAATTACACATAAAAGCTTGTTTGAGGAAATACTTTACAAAGGGATTTTCCGTTGTATCGACCAAGATATTGCCCAATTGATGCAACCTTTTGTACAAAACTTCTCTCTCAAATTTGGACTATGCCTGATTTATCCGGCTTGATCCCGAAATATAAGACAAGTATCCCGAACATCCGACAATTTTTGGCAAAGAGCGGTCATCTCCTCCTTCTCTGTTCTCTCAACACGAGCCATGATCCTCGATCGACCGAGCGTAAGAGTTCTCAATCTCGTCTAGGCAGCAGACTAGCGACCCGAGAGACATTCGACGCCCATTAGTTGCTTCTCCGAGGGCCACGTGAGGGTTAATCACACCATCCTTGCTCAAGAAAAAAATTGCTCCCCGACCAGTGTCTGGATAGCTGCCACTAGTACTATGGTTGAACCAATGATTGTCGAAGGTGAGTCATCATCCAGGTCCAGAGGACCAGTTGCATCGAAAACAACGTAAAAAAAGAAGACCCAGAGAAAACCAAAACCTAACAAGTAAGATTGAGACTTTTCATATCAAGGAGTTGATTTCACTCAGACGATGTAACCAACACGGAGCCCTCACCAGGCGCCGGGAGAGCACCAACAACCTCGTGTCCCGGAAGACGGCAAAGCAAGACGACAAAGCACCAGCAGTTTATTGCGTCTCAGGTGGCGGCAGAGCACCATCAGCTTCTTGCACGATCTGTTCAGTTTGCAGGTCTTGCGTTATTGTAGAAGACTGAGCCGATGCATCAATGGCAAGGTTTGTCACCCAAACTTTCCTCCACATAGGACCAGTACCCCTTCTGATCCACTTGCCCGACTATTATATTCTCTCCCCTATAAATAGGGAGATCATTTCATGAATAAGACATACATAATTTTAACTAAAATGGTCGGGAAAGGTCAATACATTTGATATAGTTTACTGTTCATTACCGCTTACTACTCATTTTATTTTTCTTGCGCTCTATTCTTTGGGGTGTGAGTCACAGACCAATTAGGATTCAACAAGGTGTTATAAATTTATGCTTGAAAATATGTATTTCACTTATTAAAAATTAGTGATGATGATATTTTTGATGCGATGTTAAAAGATTTGAGTGTCATGCATGTAAATATGAATGTTTAGGTGTTAGATTTATAAATACATAATAATTGTGTGGTATTTATGTAAATACCAAAAAAAAAACCAAGGATTATAAAGGATATTTGGAGGAGTTTTTTGTACTTGAATAGGTATAGTATCGTTCTAATTTGTCATCAGTCCGTAGGTTCCGTGGAGGTTTTTAGATATAACTCTAACTGAGAACTATTTTCCTTTTAGGTGTTTTTAAATCCATGCTGCCTTTTGGAAGGCAAATCATACCTTATTCAAGCTATTGTTGATCAGCTTCTACTAAATCAGAACAGAGCTACACCAGTTAATCAAACTAAAGAAAAAAATTACCAAACACATGTTTTTCCTCTTCCAGTTGCTCTTACGGTGACCAATTGAATTAAAGAATGTCTTTTCCAAGTTACCTAAATTCTGTGGATCACCGAGCAAAATAATTTACCCACTTTGCCTCATAGTTTCAGGCACATATCTAGGTTTTTAAATTATACAAATTTTTATTAGATTACTACCTTTGGTTGTATAATAGCCACTGTACATTTTAAATTCAGCAACTTAATGCTTTACAGTTTCGGTTTTATGAACTCAGAAATCTTTTTATAATTCCTTGAATTCTATTCAAGATTGAGAGCTGAAAAGTGACATCCTGTATATCATGTTATACGATATGATATAATGTTGTAAATGTTAATCATGATAAACATTTTCCTCCCAAATGGTGAAAAAGAATGGCTTGTGGTGGTGATTAATGCTTAAGATCAGCCAATCCTTTGTAAGCAGAGAAGAAATTTTCGATGTAATGAATTATCCGCTGATTAAATTCTCATGCTTTTTTCAATATTAATGTATAAGAGTAGGGTATGCCATGCTATTTTCAAGTTTATGACCACAATTTAGAGCTTTTAAAAGTTAGTTTTGTTTACTTTTTAAAATTTTAAAAATTTATTTTTTAGTGTCTTTTTTAACTATTTTATTTTTCATAAATACAACTCAAACAATTTTTAACCAACGAGTCTTAGATATTTTGAATATTTTTACAATAATTTTCATCCCACAATTGCCCATCTCCACCAACTACTACTACCAACAGCAACAACAACAACAATAAACTAAGTGGGGTCGGCTACATGAATCCTTTGTTAATTGCATCCTATTAAGTGTCATATTTTCATTTAATTCTAATAACTTAAGATAATTTTTTATACAATATGCTCAAATCATCCTAGGTCTACCTCTGTCTTTCTTAACATAAGTCGAATCTAAAACATCCAGTCTTTTAATTGGATCATCAGATGATCGACATTTAATGTGACCAAACCATTTAAGATGACTCTCTCTAATTTTGCCCGTCACTGGAGCTACACCAACCCTATCACGGATATATTCATTTCGCATTTTGTCTCTAAGTGTAAAATCACTCATCCACCAAATCATTCTCATCTTGTCAGCACTTAACTTAGTTTTATGCTTCTCTTTTAAAGGCCAACATTCAATGTCATAAAGCATTGCAGGTTTCTCCACCATCTTATAAAATTTTCCTTTCTCCACCATCTTATAAAATTTTCCTTTCAGTCTAAGCGGTACTTTTCTATCACACAAAAAGCCCGAAACATTCCTCCACTTCAACCAAACAACTTGAATTCTACGAGTAACATCCCCATCAACATCACCATCACTTTGAACAATAGACCATAGATATCTAAAACGTTCACAACTTTTACAAATTTGATCACCCATATTTACCTTTCTGTCACTAAAGTTACTAGTACTAAAATTACGTTCCATTTATTCAGTTTTACTTCTACTCAAACGAATGCCTTTAGACTCCAAGGCAGACCTCCATAATTCAAGTTTTTTCTGAGCTTTTTCTCTCGTCTTAAAGCCGATCCCTGATGTAGACCAATAGAAATTGGAAAATATTTTGGTGAATCCTCCTCCTTTTCGAACAAAAGCAATAGTTCTTGCATAGATATTTTTAATGATTTGAATATAAGTTATATCAACACCTTACTTCTCAAGAACTCTTTAAAGGATATCATTAGCAAAAAACATACACCAAAGTACATCCTCCTGTAAGTGTCCAGTATGACCATCCATAACTAAAACAAAAAGATATTGACTTAAAGCCGATTCCTGATATTCACGAGAAGGATATCATCAGCAAAAAGCATACACCAAAGTACATCCTCGTTTAAGTGTCTAGTATGACCATCCATAACTAAAACAAAAAGATATGGGCTTAAAGCCGATCCCTGATGTAAACCAACAGAAATAGGAAAATATTTGGTGGCTCATCCTTTTCGAACAAAAGTAATATTCTTGTATACAAACCTTTAATGACATGAATCTCAAGAACTCTTCAAAGGATATCTCTTGGAACCTCATCGTAAGTTTTTTCTAAATCAATAAAAATCATATGTAGATCTTCCTTATTATCTTTGAACGTCTTCATCAAACCTCTCAATAAATGTATAACTTCATTGCAGACCCGCCCGACATAAATTATGAGAAATCTTTGTAATACGTCTTAACCTAAATTCAATTACCCTCTCCCATAATTTGAAAGTATGACACATTAACTTAATTCATTTATAATTGACACATTCTTGTGCATCCCCTTTATTCTTAAAAATGGGGACAAAAATACTCTTCCTTCACTCTTCAGCATTTTTAAAATTTTTAAAATAATATTAAGGATTTTAGTAAGCCAAGAAACTATCAAATCCCTTAAATATTTCCAAACTTTAATTGGGATATTATCAGACCCTACAGACTTTCCACCATTGGTTTTATTTAAAACCTCAAATTTTTTTTACAAATGTGACCGCAAAAATGAAACATTTTATTATTATTAACAATATTAAGGTCACGAAGGTTGGTCATATTTTCCGGAACTTCATTAAAAAGTTTATCAAAATAGCTCACCCACGTATTTTGAATATTTTTTTCTAAGTAAAACACTTTTTGATTTTCATCTTTAATACACTTTACACGTGTTAAATATTTACTTTTCTTTCTTTTTGTTTGACTAGTTTATACATATATTTTTCGCCCTCCTTAGTTTCTAATATATTATAAAAATCACTAAAAACAAAATTTTTAGCATCATAGATTGTTCACTTAGACTCCCGATGGGTCGTTTAATATTTTTCTCAGTTATCTAAGTTTTTGCATTTAAATCATTTTTTATAACATATATTCTTATATTTTATCTTATCTTCAACCTTATTATTCCATCACCAACTATTTTTATTTATAAAAATTTTTTTCCTTTGATTCTCCAAGTATAACTTTTGTGACTTGTTTAATAATTTTTGTTATTTTATCCCACATAAAATTTCTTCTTCATGAATATCCCAATTTTGAAATATTGAATTGTACTTATAAAAATAATTTTATTTGTGTCTTTAAGTACCCTCATCTAATTCTATGATTATGATTCATAGTATTCTTTATTTTACAACTCTTCATCTTAAAATCTAAAATTAATAATTGATGTTGAGTATTTAAATCCCCACTTGGAATGACCTTACAGTCTTTACATTCTCGATGATCTCTTCTTCTCATAAGGCAATAATCAATTTATGTTCTATTAGATCGATTCTTATGAGTAATAATATGCTCATCTCTTTTAATTTGAATAAAGTATTGGCAATAACAAAATCATACGTTAAAACAAAATCTAATATAGCTCTATTTTTTTCATTAATAACTCCAAAAACATAGCAGCCTTGAATATTTCTAAAATCTTCCATCACTCTATAGACATGTCCATTCAAATTTCCTCCAAAAATAATCTTTCTTCAAGAGGTATCATTTGTATTAAGCCTTCTAAGTCATTCTAGAATTTATCTTTAGAACCTATATCTAAACCTAGTTGAATATTAAAAATCTTATTATCAAAAATAATCTTAAGGATTGTAATTCTATCTCCAACTCTATTAATTTTTACAACATTATCTTTTAAACTCTTATCTATAATTACACCTACCCTGTTTCTTGTGCGACTCTTTACTTGAATACCAAAGTTTAAAACTTAAGTTATCAATCTCGTTAGTCTTTTCTCCGACCCATTTAGTTTCTTGAACATAAATGATATAAATCTTTCTATGAATCATAATATCAACTAATTGCATTAATTTACTAGTAAGAATATCTATATTCTTAGATCCTATCTTAATATTAGTTTATTGAATTAACTCTTTTACCCGCATTCGTCCGTAATATTGAAACTCTTGCTTATTTGACACTACACCTGGGCGCCGATGTAGCGGCCCTTGCACACTTTTCACTGTATTCAGACCATACAGTGTGTTGCTTCCAGGGGAGGCCCTAGCACTTACACAATAATCAAATGGATTCACGTCATGATTTTTTTTACATGTTTTGTGCTGGTGTTGACTACCTAATGCAACCCCCACTTTTCACATTCGGCCTTGGGACCCATGAACTACTGCAAAGAAAATGCTAAATACAGGTCCTAGATTACCCTTTTCTAGATTGCATAATAGCATTTCAAAACATAAAATACTGTAGTATTCCGGGCATTTACATACCACCCAATTCTTATGTATTTACATATCTAACACCTAAATTTTGCTTTGTAAATTTTTACCACTCAAATCTTTCATATCTCATTAAAAATACCACTATTTTAAAATATACCTTTTCATGCATAGGTGAGGAGGCATATATGTAAAAATTGACGTTTAAGTGTTAGATATGTAAATACATAATAATTGAGAGTATGTATGTAAATCTTCTAATTCTTAAGGAATTTTCCTTGACTTCAAAATGTGAGAAACCTGACGCAAACTAAGTGCTCCAGATGCTTAAATAGATATGAAAAATGAATGCATAAAAAAATGGTACCTGATAGAGCTTCGTTAGGCTATGCTTGGCTGCTTCACCATGCCTGGATTAGCTAGCCGAGCAGACCCCACCACTCTAGTCACCTTTTCCTTTCAGGTTATAAGAGAATAATTAGCCGTTACTCCAAAACTATAATTGTTTACTATGAGTAGCAATCTAATGTCAGTGCAGGATCTGAACATTTTATTTGTACAAATTATTCCAGTGATGCATAAGATGTTTATGCACTTGGTTTCTTCCAGTGCGATACAGAAGAGCAAGCCCAAATATGTAAAATAAGTATTGTATTTCTCCTTTGATAATTTAAATACAATAAATTTTGCTGTTATATGCAGAAACAATACAGTGGCTGTTTAAACAAGTTTTTTATTGCACAAGTTATTCAGATATGTGTATTTCCAGTACCATCAAATACGCTTCATAGAGCATTTTCTTTGCAATTGTCTGGAGTGCAATTGATCTGTTCATTTTGATGAATAAATGTTAGCAAAAGTAGGACTTTTTCTGCATAAATAAGGTAGATTTGTGTGTTTAAGAGCTGCAAGTGCCAAATACCTGTGTAGGTGATTTTAACCATATGCCATCATCTGGAGATTCTGTACTCGACTCCAAGGATTTTTGAAAAAGTAGGTAAGCCACAGTACGTTCGATTGCGTTCTTGCTAATCGACACCCCTAATATTTCCGGAGGCCTGAGAAAGCAAATATATAAACTTCAAATGGCAAGTCTTTGCAAGTTTATAAAAGAATCTTCCATGACAAGTGGTTTAGTATGAAATGCCAGTTTAAGGGGGGAAAAAAAAGGAAAATTTACGCATACCATTCAATTCTTATGTCTTTGCACATCTGACACCTAAATTTTAATTTTTACATATGTGACACTGCCAATAGGGCTGTCAAAAAAGTTAGTCATTCTCAACCAGCTTGTTAAATAGCTTGTGTTTGATTTAATTGTTAAGCTTGAGCCAAATAAAAATTCTACTTTTAAAACTATTTATAAACACGCCGAACATGAATAATGTTAGTTCATTCGTGTTCTGAGTCATTTTGGTTCGAAATAATTAAATAATTAAATAATAATATTTTTATATTAATTGTTTTTTATTATTTAAAAAATACGATATAAGAGATTTGATTGGTAAAAATATAAAAAAATAAAATTTAGGTGTTACATATGTACCTACATTTGTACAGCATGTTTATAAATGCTCAAAAAATATGGGAGAAAGCATGAGCCCAATCTCAGGTTCCACGGAAACTAATATATATTTTTTTTCGAAGTTTCTCATATTTATTCAGTCCCACGTCAGTGGTAGAATTTTGCATAAAGCCTTGCATGTATGAAAGGAAGGTCTCTCACTTTGCATTGTAGCCTTTGGGGGTTCTGGCTATTGAGCTCAAATTCGAAAATGAGAAGCCGCTATTAAAATAATTGTTCATGGGTATCACGGCCACTTTGATAAACGTGCACAACAAACCAATCTTCTAAAAAAAATTTGTCCATATGTGCTCTTACTACATATTTAAATAT
This sequence comes from Phalaenopsis hybrid cultivar, assembly GCA_002079205.1. NCBI lineage: Eukaryota > Viridiplantae > Streptophyta > Magnoliopsida > Asparagales > Orchidaceae > Phalaenopsis > Phalaenopsis hybrid cultivar. The sequence goes on along the minus strand of JXCR01103810.1, from coordinate 162,057 downwards.
AATGCCTGAGTATGTTGCCCGGACTAAACAATATATATATATATATATATATATATATATATATATATATATATTCTGCTTCAAGAATTCTGCAATTATTTTTAAGAAGGTAAAATTCAAAACTTAAACTTTCTACACACACATTGGGGATGGTCGAGGCTCTTATAATAGACTCAGGTCATTTCTTTTGAATATATATATATAGATGTTCTCAAGTAGGCCATCCTCGACATTGCAAGAAGACTTGTTATTGACTCGTAATTATCATATTCTTTCATACATGTCACCAAAGATTAAGAAATATACACTTGTTAATCTCACAGGTTTTTTGTCAAACATGTCTTATGAGCTACAAGGCCTTTTATAAGTACAATTCACTCTAAATGAAAACTTTTAGTACTTAGTGAGCCGACCTTGCCTACATGATACGAACATGAGTCCCATTGAAGCTGTTTGGATTTTTTTCCTAAAAAAAAATGGAGTTGATGAGACACATGCATGATGCCTACACTCATCTTCAATTTTATGGAAAGAAAAATGGTCGCTAAAAATTGAGAAATGAAATCTCTCTAATGAATTTCACAAGAAAATAATTTTGTTATGCATTCACATGCATAAGTCTTTCAAAAATTTTTATAAAGAAAATATATTTCAAAATGAAAAATCTCACTATCGTAATATTCATGAAATATAATAATGAGTTTAACCTCCAAATATAAACCTTTACATATAAGATAGAGTTGACATAGTCTGTCAAATGATGACTATTAAAATAAACTAATGTGTTAAAAAAAATTCATCAAGGGGGGATCATATCATCAACAATACACTATGAAATATGAAATTTGCAAAACATGATGCCATTCGAGTAAATTTCTATCACAAAAAAAGAGTAAGATCAATCTAACTTATGTAATAGTTTATCGAATGCGATAATTTTGAGACTAAACTAAGCTCACTAAAAGCAATGTCATATCAAATTTATCACCAAGAATGATGTGTGTGGAGTCCGCAAGAAATAAAATTAGCATTAAAGTCATCTCAAATCTTGGTAATTCATCTATTGACAAGTCATTTTCATCATCAAAAGTATTTATATGTCTATAACTCTCAATTATCGTTCATCTATTGTAGGTTTAATCTTAATGCTTGTGGTATTGCTCAAACGAGTTCACCCTTATCATTACAGTCCAATGTTAAAGGTGATGACTTAACCAAGAAGTAAACATGGGGCATAGGTAGGATAAGATCTGATCCCGAGTTTTTATTATAAGGGGCATTTACATACATTATACCCATATCTTGTGTATTTCATACTAAAGTTTGATTTTTATATTCATGCCCTCCCAATCTTTCACATCATATGGAATATGTAACAATCTCTTGTTATTATTATTACCAATTCTGTATGCTATGTTCGAGATGAAATCTATCTACATTATAAACATAGTTTGACTATGGAAGAATCGGACTGTCTTTTTGTACATTTCAAGTCAGGCAATTCGTCATTATTGAACCATGCAACGAATTCTATAGATAACATTCCTTGAAGCGACCATGTAACAATCAATTCCTGGTGGTATTTAAGGCTTGAAAGCTGGTTTTATGAGTTTTCTATTAATCGATCACATGAAAAAATTTGAATTATTTTCTTTTGCGTGAAAGTCCCTGTAATCTAATTCTATAAGCTTGCCTCGTAATACTTCATTACAAGCAGGTTTTTATTGAGTTCGCCTCATAATATTTCAGAATAATGAAAATAAAAAGGACACAAATCGAGAAGAAAAATTCAATTCATTGTAAGTGAATAAGTGGATTACATCTTCAATGAAATTAAACATGCATGTTGATCGAACAACTCTCACTCTCACTCTCTCCTCTAGAGCTTGGTTCCTAAATCATTTTCTTGAACTTACCCAGATTTGACCATTTTGGAGGGAGAAATTATTTCCTAATTCAGTTGCTCAAACAAAAATTAATTCTTCGAACCAACTTGTCTTGCAAAACCTTTTGTGTAAGAACCAAATTTTTTTCTTACTTTTTATAGCTAGCTAAGAAGGCAACAACGAGATCGTGGTATATAGAGACCTGAAACTCTCATCCTCTTCCTTCCGCTCCGCTCCAACCCCAAAACCCATGAGGAAGGTAACCTTCTTCTTCGTCTTCCTCTACCTTCACGCACTCTAACCCGGGATTTAAGATTTATGAGAGTTTTGTGCTGATATATTTTAGGATATGTGTGATGCATATAAATCTCTTAAAATTTCATCTAGAAAGTAGAAATTCCATTTTTCCCTACATGATAATAAAATCGAAACGAAATACTATTTTGATTATGATAGTTAAAATTAAATTAAGTTCAAATTTTCACCCTTTTAAAATATAAATACAACAAGATAAATTTAATAACAAAAGAAATAATCAATGTTGATTTCACCTTGTTTAATGAATTAATGAATTTATTTGGTTAATAAATTATAATTTGGTTTTTCAATTGGTGTAGGATTCATATTCGAAACGTTGGACTTGAAGAAGTGTCGCGATTGCTGTCTCAAGATAAATAAATGTTGTTTATTGGAGCACAAACAAACCATTCATAGTTAGAGGTGTTATTCCTTATTAATTTTAGTAGCATCACATCTATTATTTATGTGTCAGTCCTTATTGTTCATGATGAAATTATTACCGTCTTTAATTTAATGTTGCATATTTGAATAATCCTACAATTATAATGTTTTCATTTTTTTGCATTTTATGAACCTACGTGTGGATTCACACCATATCACAAGCCTGTGTAAAATTACATACTTCTTACATATTATACTAGTGAAAATAAATTGACATGCTTGCGTGTGATGGAATGTAGGTCGAAAGATTTTTTTTTGGATTTTGGCTAGCTGGACCGACGCGCCCTCAAAGTGACGACTCCACAGGAATTCACCGAGTTCCTTGGGTTGGTATTTGACCTTCCCGGTTTCAGGGTGCCTATTAAAATTGCCTATATAATAATAAATGAAAAACATAATAATAAGAAACAAGATTGAATGTTTTCTTATGACATCTGAGTATATTTGGCCTACCACTCTCTTTTTGCTTCTTGATATATATATGAACAAAACACTCATCCTTATTTGTTGTATATGATGCATGCTTCATTCTCGTTACTATTTATAATTTAATAGATAATTGTTATTTATTGAGTTTGTCAAATTCATTCTTAATTTTTACATTATAGGTTCCATTCAGCCATCAGTTGGACCTTCTCCACAGGAGCCGACTATTCAGTTTTAGTTTTCCAATTTTAGTATTTTTCTTAGTATTTGTTTCTGGTTATTGTATTTTTCTTTTTGTTGAGTCTGGGTAATTATTCTATGTTATTATTTCTATTTTGATTCAGTTAGCTTTTATTTTCACTCCAGTTGTATCTTTGAACTTTTTAGTATTAATAAAAGTTATTTTTTATTTTTATTTGCAATACAAGTCTTTCTTTAATAATACAAAACATGTTCAAATCGTTTCCTCATGCCCTGTTAGAGTGTACTGCCTTCTGAACCTGGGGTGTGATAGAGTGATATCAGAACCTGTGTTTGTATTTAACTTTTCTTGATTTTGCATCTTCTATCCCATAATTTCTTAGGATTGGGTAGAGAATAAGTTAATTCTTTTAAGTCGGCATTCTGTTGAAATGAAATTGTATCTCTTTTCACACAGATATTACTTCGTTCACCTCTTAAGTTAGATGCAAGCCTTCGGACACTCATTTCCAATGTGACAAATATTCCTTCGTTCACTTCTTGGGTTAGATACAAGCCTGATGAACTTCTTTGCTAATGTAATAGATATTCCTTCGTTCACCCTTTAGGTTAGATACAAGCCTCCCGGCCTTCTTTCCCAATGTGACGGATATCTCTTCGTTCACCTCTTGGGTTCGATACAAGCCTATTGATCTTCTTTTCTGATGTGACAAATATTCCTTCGTTCACCTCTTGAGTTAGATACACCTCTTTGGTTAGATACAAACCTCCCGACCTTCTTTCCTAATTTGACAGATATTCATTTGTTCACCTCTTGGGTTAGATACAAGCCTTAGGACCCTCATTCCCAAAGTGACAGATATCCCTTCATTCACCTCCTTGGTTAGATATAAGCCTCTTGGCCCTATTCCCCAATGTTACATATATTCCTTCATTTACCTCTTAGGTTAGATATAAGCCTCTTGGTCTGCTTAAAGGTTAGAAAAATAAGAACTTTGAAAAATCATAAGTAAATAAATAAGTAGATTTGTAAGTTTATTTGAATTAATAAAAAACACCCCAAATAACTTTTTACTCACAAAATGAAAGAAATAGGAGCAATCAGACCCAATTAACTAAACCAAATTGTTAATCAACTGCAGATAAACCATTAAAAATGTTTCCAACTTAGGCATAAGTAGTTGAAGTATAAATAAAGTATTTACAAATCTACCTCTTCTTAATGAAATTTGAATAACTTCTATTAAAACTTCAAGTTGAATAAAGTCTTCACCCATAAGTCCGTTGAATTGAAAGAAGTAGAAAATACAAAAATCACTTTGATTTATTATTATTATTATTATTAGAAAATACATATAAGTCCTAACAATTTAGGATTCTGAGATTGTTCGTCTGGTACGACGTAAATCCTCACGCTTTCTTAGACTTTTGTATGATTGTATGACATGCAATATAAGCCATACTTTTATGATTTTAAGGTTGTTCGTCTGGTACAATGTAAATCCTTATCTTTCTTAGGTTTTTGCATGATTGTATGTCGTGCAATATAATTCTTAAATTTCTAAAAAAATTGTAGATTGAAACATTAACTAACTTCCCTTCCAAAAATGTAAAGTCAAACAATTTTTAGTTTAAGATGTCAGTTAGGCTTCATAGATATCGAAAGTTTTATCGGTATCTTCGACACATCTTACTTTTAATTTCTTTGTGTTCCAGAAATAACTGTTCCACATTGAACTTTTCCATTTAATTTTCTATTTATTAATCATGGAAAGTAAAAATTGAATTCTTAAATACCCAATCTTAATCGAGAGTTTTTTTAATTAATTTCTGTCGCTTAAAATATAATTAACTATAGAAGCTTGTGCCTATAGAATATTTGTAACCCATATAATCAAAACCCTATATAATCGTTGTATTAGATAGAGAAAATATGTGTTGGTATTTTCGCAGACCAAACAAATATCTTAAATTTTTTAGTTTGAATAGTTCAACTCATTATTAAGTGATATTCTCATCTTTTGAGATAACATATTACATGTAAAATTGTGTTCGATCATTTCAATAAATTAATATTTGAATTCTGTTCGGTCTTATTTTCAAAATCAAACAATTTATCAAAATCTCTTTTTCAAAACCACAAAAAAAAATCCAACTAAAATAGTTTGGAAGAACCGGTCAGAACTTGAAGCAAATTGGGAGATTCAAGAAGAGATGATCCGAAGTGTCCATTCTATGCTAGAACAAAGGTACGAATTTGGGAACCAAATTATTTTATGGAGGGTTGCATTTAAGAACCAAATATTTTTATTACCTTTTTCTTCTTCTATGCGATTCTTTTTCTCTCTTACCTTTTCTACCGCTCGTGATCTTTCCTCTCATTGAGCCTTTTTTATTTTGATTCAACTGGCTTTTATTTTCAGTCTAGTCGTATCTTTGAACGTTTGAGTATTAAGTAAAAGTTACTTTTCCTTCTTATTTCTAATAAAAGTCTTTCTTTGAAAACACAAAATAAATTGAAATCTTTTCCTCATATTGTGCGTCGTCGGAGTGTACCGGCTTCTGTCCCAGGAGTGTGACACTATGTGGCAGTCTTCGACAATGGCTAGATGAACTCTTTGAAGTTCTGCATGGTAGACCAGCTCTCGTGGCTCGTTGCAACTAGCCCTCGAGCTCATAGCATTTGGCCTTCAATCCAGAACACTCCCCCAAAAAAGTTAGCTAGCTACCGATGCGCATCAGCCAAGTTGGTGACTATTGCAATGGTCGAGTTCTGTCTTCTTATACATTTGTAGCATTTAAACAAAGCTTCGCATTGCCCTTTGATGAGGGCCTATCATCCTCAAATTTCTTCTTCGCTTCGTAGAACTCCTTCTCCAAGCCACATATTTTAACTTCTTTACTAGCAAGATCCTTACCGCCCTCCTTTAAAACCTCATCAAATAATCTGCAGTTTCACGCTGGTGTTTGCATCTGCGTGGCAGCAAACAATCGAGTTTCACGATCCATCTCTTGGATCATCTTCTGCAGGGAAGATAAACTGACGACTGGTCCTAGGTGGCTTGCTAGAGGAAGCCCCTCATCCATTCTCAAATATCAATCCATCAAGTGATCTTTTTGAGGAGACAAATTATCCTTGCCCAAAACAAAGATCTCAACATTTTTCATCTTCTTGACCGGATTCTCAACGACCTAAACTTTCTTTCCCCGCTTAAGGGCATGCTCATCATTAACAGAAACTATAATGACTTCCTTGCCCTTTTGCTTATGGACAAGCTTCTGCTTTCTCAGTTAGATGGTTTGTTTGGCCTTCTTGTCTCTCAGGTTGGTGACCTCCTTAGTTGTTGACGACACCAATTGGTGAACTTCTAGACTACCAATAATCATGTTGCCTCTTTATTTGATTCCTTGGCAGCCTCCTCAGCCTCCAATAAGCTTTCTCACTCAACGATGTACTATCATTGAAAGCCTAACCTCCCTGACAATCCCTATGACTGACCCATGTTCATTCTAACAATGACCTTAAAAGCAACGTGATCTCGAAATTATTATAAGTTTGTTAGTTCCCTCCTTTTGAAGAATTACTTCAGAAGGCGATGTAGAAATCAAATATTTGGCCATACTTGAGTGATTGAACTTTCCACATCTCACTCCAGTCTTCATCTACCAAAATTTCCAAACAAACAAAAGATTTATGGAGAAATTGTTTAAAACTGAAGTTAAACAAAATAGACCATGGCTAACCCCAGCACTTACAACAACTTGCTCATCCTCTTTGACGAGCAGCAATGATCCTCAGATTCGCCATATAGGTGAGCTATCAAGAAAAGTTTTAGTAAAAATGTACATGTCTATGGAACTTGCCCATTATAACAAAATGAATTTTCAAACTTAAAAACAAATAAGTGACTTATGAGCTAAGCTTTCACCCATGAACTGATAATCAGGAAGCTTTTCATGTGAAGGACAACATCCTTCAAAGCCTGTACCACACTCTTCCTCTTAGGTCATCATAAAATTTACCCTTATGCAAAGTGTATGGTAGGGGTTGAATTCCAATTGGCCACCCTTTCGAAAAGCAAGTGTAGCAATACTTGATCCTTCAATCTATTACTTTATTCTCCACACCAGACAACTTAACCCTTGTCTTAGACAACCGGACGATCAATCCTTATACTTCTTTTATTTTATTATTGTGTATTATATAAAAAAAAACATATTATGTTGTATTTGTTTATGTTGTTATAATGATTGACGACGACGACCCCGTCGGAGCTCAGAAAGGTATATCTTTAGGGCAAAAGGGTGATTTTGAAAAATATTCATTCCAGGAGAGCACAAGTACACATCCATGAGAATTAAGTACTATTCGAGAAAATCACAAACACGTTTGGAGAACTTCTTTTTGGAAAATTGAGACTTTAAAGTATCCGTCCTTGGGAAACGCAAGTACTTGTATGTGGGAATTAAGTTCCGTTTGAAAAAAGTAAAGTATTACTCTGGAAACTCATTGTTTACGATCTAACTTTTTCTACAGGTATATTGAAGGATCGTTGTATCTTTTGAGATCACGAGTTAAATGTTCTGTTTTACTCCCAGGCCCCATCTTATGAAACTGACCATCAAGTCTTTTGAGATAGTTGGGAAGAATGACATTTTCTCGTGCCCCCTAATGAGGATTGGCTTTCAGATGCTGCCAAAATTTTTTGTGATTTGGACTTTGTGATCAAGTCAAGATATTTGAAATTTTGAGCTTATAAAATAAAATAAAATGTGACTCATTTGAATTTTTAAACGATTTGAAAACTCGAGTTTTTAAAATTTAGGCTCTTAGTAGTGTTTAAAATATCAGAGATCTAAGCTTTTAATATTTATGCTTTTAAGGTTTTAAAAATTATAAAGTTTCAAGCTTTTAAAACATAGACTTCGAGAGCCTAGAGATATTAAAATTTGAATTTTAGAATTTAAACTCATAAGACTTGAAATTTTTTTAAACTTAGGCTCCTAGGGTTTGAAAATCAATTCAAAATTAATTTTTTTGTACTTAGGCTCATATAAACGAAAAAAATAATTTAAATATCAAGCTTTCATAAATTAATCATCATCGCAACCGAATTCACAATATATCTGTTAGTCAACAGAAGTCAGTCCCTTTTAAAAGCCTAAATCATAATTTTTTTTTGCAAATACTTTAAGTTCTAAATGATTTCTAATTTTATAAAAATTTTGTGGTTAAAAATTTCATGGTTATCTCCTAAATCAAATGCGATATATTGAAATGTGAGCCCACTCTTAAGTCTTAGATGAGTACCACTTGAAATACTCTTGAGCTATGTATGTTTTAAGGTATTTATATAAGCAAAACAAGTACATATATTTTCAAAAGCCCTCCAACAATTTATTGTATGCCCAAATAGTGGGTTCGTGAATGTTATGCGGGCCCTGATCGGGCGGTATAGAATATTATTGTAAGTCTCAATCAACTAGTCTAATTCTCATTCTCACAAGGGCTGAAATTGACGAGTCTAGTAATTTCAAAACAAACATCTCGATCCTAAAGATAAGAATGTACAAGTTCAAATCACCTATTTTCATCCTTTTCCCAATAAGGACAAGAGTCGACATGACTTCTATTCTAAAAACCTCAACTAACAAACTAAATGCCCTTCAAATGTAAAAGTTTTGAATGTTTAACTCCCCAATGATAGCAATGTTAATTGAAGATTTCAATAGGAGTGGTCAATATTTTAAATCATTATTTTTAAGATAATCAACTAAATTACTCAAGTTAAATTAAATCACTTATGACTTAAAGTAAACCTCATCTACCATCCATAACAATTTGTGGAGGGTGATAAATTTCTAACTAACTTCAGCTCACAAAGAGCTAGTGTTATATTAAGTGTATCCTTATATTTACAATCAAAACAATTGCATGTCTGTTAGGTCGTGGCTTAAGTCCTTTGTCCTTATGGTTTTGTTGTCAAATGATACTACAAAATAACAGTCAAAACAAAATCCCTCTAATTGAGTCATTGCCGCCAAATGACACAATTATATTGCAGTTACGGTTATAGTTTGTATGTTCCTCAATAGCTTTCTACCATTTAAATTGTGAATCATCATGATACAATTAATTGACATAAAACCTTATGTTAACTAAAGTTGACTTAAATTTTGCCCCTTTAAATAGGCATCCACCCTAGATCTACAATGATCCCTTGGAAGACGCAACCCATGATTGTTGATAAGAATCTTTCAATCAGACTGGCCTACTACCTTTTCTAACTATGTGGATCAGAGATCATGAAGACTATTGTATGTTCAATATTCATAATGATTGGGTTTTGTCTTTCTTTTCCCCTTCACCTGATTTAAGTCCGGTCACCTGATTTAAGTTTCAAATGATAAATTTTGCAACTCAAAATCAATAATCTGCTGCTATTGTATGTTGAATTTTTTTAATTACTAGCATTAATCAAAGGTGCTCTCCTATTTAAACCATAAAAAACCATAGGTGATGCGGGACTGGGACGTGAGCCAGGCGCGGGACCCAAGCGGTACGCGGAGGCGAGCGAGACGCGGGAGGCGAAGACTCCGCACGAGCGGGAACAGCTTACCGGACCGACCTGTCCAATTGAAAGCCGATCCAGGGTGAATCGAGGACGAGCAGCTTGGAGCGGGATTTTGACACGGCGGGACTGTCACCCGCCGCCCCTCTCCTCTTTTCTTTTTGCTTCTTTATTTGCTATTTTAGAGTTCAAGGTTAATTTCTGTTGTGTTTGCATTTCAGATTTATGGAGTCATTTTCCTGTTTTATGGCTATTTGAAGAGGTGGTCTGAAGAGGTGATGGTGCTTCGGTTGTATCCTACTTTAAAGTAGTGTTTTATTTTCCTTAATTCCCTTCTTCAATCCTTCCGTTACCTCCTCTCTAGCTGCCGTCCATCCCCACAACATCGTCCCTATACTGCCGCTCACTTTCAACCATCCATCCACCTACCAGCACCCTGTCCTCCCTTCCTCGCAGCTAGACCTTACTGTCCAGCCCTCTGGACACCAACCCGCATCCCGCCAGCTACTCTAGGCAATTTTCCTTGCTACCCGGGTCACCCTCACCTCACTAGCGCCAACACCTTCCCTTGCCTTTCCCACCACTTTCTTTGTCGCCATACTCCTCCAACAATCAAATCAGCCACCGTCCCTCCTTCCCAATCCCCTTTTATAAACTACCACGCTACCTCCAACCCTTCCTCGTTCCCACACTACTACGTCGATGTCAGAACCACCCCATGTCCTCTTGTCCGGCCTTAGCCGGAGCATACTGTTGTTGTATTATTTTGTTCCAATGGTGTTACATTGTACCCCTATTTCTACATTAAAGAAAGTTTGCTTTGCGCTTACGCTGATTTCCGAACTAGTTTTGGTATCAATAGAGGCTTAGGCCTATGGTAAACCTTGAACCCGAGATCAAAAAGTCCTCATAAATGAGGGTGAAATATCTGAACAACATCTTATCTACAATTCAATCCGTCTTCTAAAAATTTGATCCTCTAAATCTCTCTCCACAAATAAAATCAGAGAGTTCCTGAGGAGCAGCCAAAATTTTTAAACCCATTGATTTTTGACAACTCCGTTAGGGAATGTTTCTCTCTCTATCTTTTGTTAGTCATAATTTTAGCGTAATAGTAACAAAACTAAAATCTCAAAGCTTAATAGAATAGTCAACATTCATGTTATTCTATTATTTTGTCTCTACATTTTTGAAAGTGTGCGGTGTAATTTTACATTATTGATTAATTGATCCCCCTCACTCATTTATGCAGAATGAATTGATTAATTGATCCCCCTCACTCATTACATTATTGATTAATTGATCCTCCTCACTCATTTATGCAGGATAGATCTTCAGAACACTCATTTCACCATGAAGCTCGAAAGAGGTGCCAAGATATGGTTGACCAACTCTTTAATCAATATCGACAACACTGGGGCTACCATCCATTTTGATAGCCTCAAAATCCCATAAGCTACCATAATTGTTGTCGTACCTGTTTGCAACATGCATCCTTGAGGTCATTCTGTAATGCCTCATCCTGAAACTACACAGCATGTCGTGCTCACCAGCCCGTGCAAGGCCCAAAACGTGCTTAAGCTAATGTTATTGAAGTTTCCAAAAGAGGACATTGGTATTTGAAAAATTGATTACTAGTGAAGCTCCAACCATGAGGAAAACTATCACCAGGCAAAAGTTTTCATTGGTGCTCGTTCATTGGTTTGCTACCATATTCGATGCACCTTTCATGTTGAGCAGACATGATGTTGAAGCTTCCTCATCTGGAAGAAAACTAACTCGACAACATAAGAGAAAGAACACTAAATTGCGAGATCAACATCTTTTACCTGAGCAACCCAATACTTCAATGACTTTGATGCCATAAGGAGTCTTTTTTAACCACAATCTATTCAAAAATTTGAAATGAGTAAAGCCGAATAGCTCTACGAGCAATATAAAGCAATCTTTCTTGAATCAACCATGCCAACCTCTGTTTGAAGAAATGAAGAAACCAGGAACCATGCTCGCCTGAGTACACAAGATTCTAAAAATAGCAAAGGAGAAATGTCTAATGAAAAAAAAGTACGAAAGACCCATTATAACTATGACAGATCAAAATCTAACTAAAATACTATCGTTAATATTTGTCATAAATTAGCTCAGGCATGTTTCACTCGATGAGCAACGGGGCGTGACACCCAGACAAAATGTCCAAGAATCCGTTGTTGAATGGCCCTGCTAAAACGTGAACAAATATGGAGGCTAAAACCCCTTGAGAATGAAAATTTTATTGAGAAAATGAAAGGCGTGGTTGTAATAATGGCTTGTAATAAAGAACCCCCAACTTGATGAACATGGGGTGAAAACAAGCCGAGCTGAACGAGCTCAGATTCGGTTCGTGTTTGACTCATTAAAAAATGTCATTGTTTGTATTCGACTCATTTATATATTGAGCTCAAAAAATTTGTTCGTGTTCGTTTGATTTGCTTAGCAAGTCGNGAGTCGGAGAGAAAAAGTGCATTTTTGCCCCCCTTACGACCTTGAGATTTAATGAAACTATATTCACCTCCAGGAACAAGCGATTCATGAAAAGAAGAAGGGAGGGCAAACTTCGGAGGAGACCCAGATGAAGAAATCCCTGCAGTGACCCCAGCGTAAGTCTTAGCCATGACCGTAAAGAGAAGGAGAGGACGAGAGATGAAAACCGAGAGCGAGGGGAAAGCCAAAACTGAAAAACCGGAAGGATCTCACCAGGGGGTTCCGTCGAGGTCGTGTAGCCGTTAGCATCTCCGAGTTGCCACGAATTCGCCCGCAGCTCCAAACCCTAGCAGAGCTCCCGTGATCATTTCCTAATATTGAGAATATGTATATATATATATATATATATATATATATATATATATATATATATATCATTTAAATCTTTTTTGTGGTGAGTGTTTGTCGTTTGCTCTTTCCTCGACTGCATTCTTCACTCCCCGTTAACACCTTGCTTCTAGCTTCAACAGGTGATGGCTTTGGAAAGAACTTATGTTGTTGCCCTTGCGGGTGTTCACGCCTTAGGTGCTTTTAAATTGTATTTGTTCCCGCCTTCTTTTGCGTTGTCGGATTGTGGCGAGTTCTGTTGCAACAAAAAACCTGTTAGGAAGAATGAGAAGTCAGCCATCTTTTTAATTGAATCCGAATGTAATCTGCTTGCTTCTTCTTGTCGTCTAAATTTGGTTGGGAAATTCCCTTATGACTATCTCAAACTGGAGCTTATACATAAGAAATTTGAGCTTATACACCTTATTAGGGAGTGAAAAATTGGACTTTTAAATGGGCGGCACCTCCTTATTCAACTTAACAATGAAGATGATTACACATACTTATTTATTAGAAGAGTAGTTTAGATTGATAACAGAACAATGAAAATTTTGAAATGGACTGTGGATTTTGACCCACGGACGGAACCACCAACCATATTGGTATGGATTCACCTCCTTGACCTGAAATTTCATTATTTTATTCAAGAAATGTTATACTCTATTATTGTAGTCTATGGTAGGCCAATCAAAAAGGAAGTTCCCATTTTTAATTTTTCACTTCCGTTAGAAGTCAGAGTGCTGGTTGAAAGGGACATCACTTTAAACGCTCCTGGGAAAATATGGTTAGGCTTACAACACTAAGCATATTTACATAGGGTAGTTATTGAGCCTTTCCCTATGTGTTGCTCTAACTGTCATATGTTCGGCCACTCTAATTCTAAATGTCACCACCAACACCCCCATCTAAAACCAAAAATGCAAAGTGCTCAATCAGATTTAGAGATCCCCCTCCTCCTAGTCTTCTTCAAGTTAGTGACACTCTAGATCATCACAAGGATATCTCTGACCCCAATAGCACTGTGATAACCATACCATCTAATCCATCGACAGACGTGGTTGTCGGTTCAATGACTCTAACTGGAAATCTTTCAACTATTCAGCCTCCACATAATGCTCAAGATGAAGGTCCTCTAATTCATCCTGTGGAACCTCAGTTGGTGGTGGCAGAGGAGACATTTGATACTTCACATACTATAGAACCAATCATTGACGTAACAGTTTACAATCTCGTGGTGGGGTATCCACCCATAGGTGTGCCCCAACCTCAGATTCAACATCTACCCTAAGTGAGCTTTCTACTACAGCCCTACCACCTCATCAGATTGAATAAGTTGGTAATGCATTTAGGCACAAAGGGATCATGTTGTGCTCAACAACCTACACATGCCCTACAATCATTGGACCAATACACTGATCAGATGAGACAGTCTTCAGATGAAGATTGACATAGATATACATACATATAGATATAGATACATATATATACATACATATATGTTTGTGTTCGACTTGTTTATATATCAATTGAAAAAAAGTTTGTTCCTGTTCGACTCTTTTGTTTAGTGAATGAATAAAACATGAGTTGTACACGGACAACTAGCTGTTTTGATAGCCCCATGATGAACATTGTGGTGGTCGACATATTGAAGAATCCTCCAATAAGTCTCATTGTTAATCAACTCCTCCCAAGGAGGAAATCCATCTCAATAAAAAACTTTATGATTGAGTATTTATTTATCTTGAACATGTTAGCTCTTTATCAGAGGATGAGCGAGTAGAAGAATCAAACGATGAAGAAGAACATGTTCTCATTGATACAACTGCATTACCCAAAGAACAAAAGAAAATGCAACATTTGATTAAGCTTAAGGACAAAGAGATCTCTCTGCTCAACCCAAAATGAATGAGATGGTGGTATGATACACTGAAAATATATGCATTTTTAGACCCATATTTTATACTCATTTTTGGTGATGTTGCATTTTAAAGGAAGACATGTTGATTTTAGAACTTGTACCAAAAAAAGAAGCAAAAATGATGAAATTTGTAGTCAAAATAGAGATTTTGAAAAATTGTTCAGCGTCGATGACACCAGACTGGGCGCCGATGACGCTGTTTTACAGAGATCACATATTTAATTAAATGGCCACTGGCACTGACGTCGTCGGTTTCGGTGCAAACTATTTGTAGAAGATTTGACGAATTTGGATGTTTTTTAAAGAGTTTTTGGATGCATCTATTAGAAAACTGACCTTAGGCTCTATTTAGGGCCGAAATTGATCAGAAAAGCCCCCCCCTTCGCATCTCTTCGCACTCCTCAACTTGCTCTTGGCTTTCTTTGCCCCCTTTCGTGCCACTTTACTTCCTTCCACGCCATTCCACATCATTAGTGATTTATTTTCTTTATAGTTTTGAGTTTTTGTGGTGAGTTTAAATATGAATTCTTCTCTAAGACTGTTGGAGAGGGAAAGAAGTAAGAGATTTCTTTTTCCTACATTTCCTAAGAGAAGCTACAAGGGATTTGCTTTGAGAAAGAGTTTCAGATAAGTGTTATTTGTTTATTATTGTTGTATGAACTTTCTTTTATATATGAAATTTGTGTTTTGTTGTATCTTTCTCATGAAGTCTGAGTAGTTTTCTTTATCATTCTCCCTACTATGAGATATGATGAAATGAAGAGATAATTTGGATGTGTCAATGTCACTCTTGGTTTTCTTCGCCCCCTTTCGTGCCACTTTACTTCCTTCCACGCCATTCCACATCATTAGTGATTTATTTTCTTTATAGTTTTGAGTTTTTGTGGTGAGTTTAAGTATGAATTCTTCTCTAAGACTGTTGGAGAGGGAAAGAAGTGAGAGATTTTTTTTTCCTACATTTCCTAAGAGAAGCTACAAGCTTTTCTAAGAGTGTTAGAGAATGAGAAAAGTGAGAGATTTCTTCTTCCTACATTTCCTAGAAGAGGCTACAAGAGGTGTTGGAGAAGGAGAAAAGTGAGAGATATCTTCTTCCTGCATTTCTAAGGAAAGACTATAAGGGATTTGCTTTGAGAAAGAGATTCAAATAAGTGCTAGTTTATTATTGTTGTATGAACTTTCTTTTATATATAAAATTTGTGTTTTGTTGTATCTTTCTAATGTTATTGTATGAACTTTCTTTTATATATGAAATTTGTGTTTTGTTGTATCTTTCTCATGAAGTCTGTTGTATGAACTTTCTTTTATATATGAAATTTGTGTTTTGTTGTATCTTTCTCATGAAGTCTCAGTAGTTTTCTTTATCATTTTCCCTACTATGAGATATGATGAAATGAAGAGATAATTTGGATGTGTCAATGTTAAAATATAAAATAAATTATGATTGTTTTTCAATTCCGCTCTTAATTTACTTTTCGATTTGGCTAATTGAATGGTTAAAATATGTTGTGAAACATATGATCCGGGAAATGGAGTATGAGTTCAACAACAAAGTGAGAATCACAAATAAATAGGAAAATATACATTGTTGAGTGTGGAACTAGAGATTTTTAGGGTGACATACTAGAATCCCCAATTGGATCTTAGTGTTTAAGAACTAATGCAAGAGTTAGCCTTCAAAGGAAGAAAAGTGGGAGCTCTGGAGTGGGAGTCAGTATCCTCCTAGCCTAGCCACAGATTTAGGGACTAAACTTTAGATTAGCCAATGATTTTCTATAACACTGAATCAGGGTAGTGAATTAAAATTGCTCCTATTTGACACAATGCAAATTTAGACCAATTATCTCATCTCATTTCACTAAAAATTCATTGTAGTGAGAAATATGTTTTTTCATATTAGAAAACATCATCACATAAACATACTTTAGTAGTTACTATTTTAAACTTTGCATTTAAATTCTGCTAGTAGTTAATAATTTAGCTTTGATAGTATCTTAAATAATCGAAATTAGTGACACTAATTTCATTTTATTTCTGTGAATTTTCTATTTAATTTATCATTTCAAATTTAAACATTCCTTGTGGGATCGATATTTGGGACTTAAATAGAAAGTCATATATTACTTGATAATGATATGTGTACTTACGTAGAATCATAACATTAAGTGCTTAATGTTATTATTCATAAAATATCACATCAAGATTTTGGTGTCGTTATAAAGCAGAGTCAAAATTATAAATTTTACACAACTATATTTTCATCAAGATCAAGTTTTTGGCGTCGTTGCCGGGGAAGGTAATGATAAATTAAATAGATTTGGTAAATTAGAAAATTTAGAGACAAAATAAAAAAAAATATCAAAAAAATATATAAAATCAAAAATCCAAAAAATATATAACTATATATTTAAGAGAATTTTTAAGAAAATTTTCTTTGCTTATTATATTTATTTATGTGAAATATTGGATCTGAAGGTTTAGTACCTTACGATTCGGAATTAGAACGTAAGATTAAAAAAATTTGAAAAAAATAAAAATAAGTTAAAATTTTGAACAAAATGACGAATAACTTAGATAATTAAATAAATGAAAATCGACAATAACCTTTCAAAGATTATGCTAATTCGACAGCAGATGAACTTCACTTATTAAATCTGTTATTATCCAAATGATACAAAATAATCAGTTTGAAGGAACACCTACAAAAGATTCTAACTTACATCTTGCTAGTTTTCTTGAAATTTGTGCTTTTTTTAAATATGATGGATTGTCTAATGATGCTGTTAGGCTTAATTTTTTTCCTTTTTCATCAAGGGATAAAGCTAAAACTTGGTTAAATTCATTAGCACTTGTATCTATCAGAGCTTGGGGAGAACCATCACAAAAAAATATAGGCTAAATATTTTCCACCATCGAAAACCGCTAAGCTTAGAAATGATATTACATCTTTTTGTCAGTTTGAAGAAAAATCAATATATGAAGCATGAGAAAGATTTAAGGGTCTCCTTAGAAAGTGTTAACATTATGTTTTACCATATTAGTTAATAATTCAAACTTTTTTATAATGAATTAGTAGGATCACTTGGATCTATTATAGATGCTACTGCAGGTGGACCATTAATGTCAAAATATTTTGATGAAGCATACTCTTTAATAGAAGAAATAACTACTAACAATTTTCAATGGCTCTCTGAACGGGCAAATCCTAAGAGAGTAGCTAGTATTCATGAATCTAAGGCAATGTCTATTTTAGCATCTCAAATTGCTGTTATATCAAAAAAGATTGATAAAATTGGAGTGACTATTCTCAAATATCACCCGTATTAGAGGAAAATTCACTATGGCATATAATTGATACTCAATCATCTTATGAAACTTTAAATGTTATTAATAATCGAAATAATAATCCTTATTCTAACTATTACAATCCTGGATGAAAAAATCACTCTAATTTTATTTGAAATAATTATAACAATTCATTGAACCACTCCGGAAATTTAAAAAATCAAAGAAATCCTAATTATCGACCTTATTATACTTCTAGATTTAACTCTAACCCTAACCCACAAGTTAAGGAAAAGAAGTTGACAAAAAAAGAAGTAATGTTGAATATGGGAAATCAAGTACAAAATCAAGGGGCTGCTATTAGGAATATTGAAAAATCAATTATGACATATTGCCACTGCACTTAGTAACAGACCTTCAAGAAATCTTCCGAGTACTGTGGAAGTTAATCCTAAAGATCTAAATAAGGAGCAAATTAAAGTCATTCAATTACGAAATGAAAAAGAATTTGAAACAAGAATCCAAAGAGAAACTGAATTTGATGAGGAGAAGGAAGAGATTGAAAGTGACCATAATGAAAATGAACAAAGACAAGTTCCTTAAGAAAAACAATTACCTCTGTTTTCTCAATGACTGAAGTAGAAAAATAAAGACAAAAAATTTACAAAATTTTTGGAAATCCTTAAAAAGTTAACGATAAACATTCATTTTATTGAGACTTTGGAACAAATGTTAAGTTATGTGAAATTTATGAAAGATATACTAAACAAGAAAAAAAAGTTTGCAAATCATGAGACCGTTGCACTCAGTGAAGAGCGTAACACAATTATTCAGAAAAAACTTCCTGAAAAAGTTAAAAGATCCTGCTAGTTCTCCTATACTTTGTGCAATTGGTGAAAAGTTTTTTGAAAAAACTTTATGTGATTTAGGAGCGAGTATCAATCTTATGCCTATATCGATTTTTAAACATTTAGATTTAGGAGAGATTTCCCCTACTACTGTAACTCTTCAGTTACCTTATCGATCAATAACTTATCCTAAAGGAGTTATAGAAGATGTATTAGTAAAAGTGGATAAATTTTTTTTTCCTGTAGACTTTATAGTATTAGATATAGAGGAAGATAAAAAGATTCCTATTACTTTAGGGAGACATTTCTTGCAACAGGGAGAGCTGTGATAGATGTGCAAAAAGGAGAATTAATAATGAGAGTGAATAATCAAGAAGTAACATTTAATATTGCAAAGCTATGAAATATCCTGCAATAGAAAAAGATAATAAATATTTTAGGATGGAAGTTACTTATTATCTAAGTAATGAGCAATTTAAGAAAGAGTTTGAAGAAAATTAAAACAAGAAGAATTTAGTGAGAATGAGAATGAAATAAAAGAAAAAAAATCTAGATTATATTCAGGACAAATTTGAAACTTTAGATTTGTTGGAAAATGTAATAAAAATTTTATTCCTTTAAATATTGAACCACCTGAACTTGAACTGAAAATATTACCTGCCCATTTAAAATATGCGTTTTTAGGCGATTCATCTACATTCTGTGTTATTGTATCTTCTGAGTTAACTGAAATTCAAGAAAATTAATAGAAATATTGAAAAGATATAAAAAGGCTTTTGGATGGACTTTAGTAGATATTAAAGGAATTAGTCCTTCAATTTGTATGCACAAAATTCTATTAAATGATCAATACAAACCTAAAGCTGGTCCTCAGAGGAGATTAAACTCAATAATGAAAGAAGTTATTAAAAAAGAAATCTTAAAATGATTAGATGTTGAAATTATATATCATATTTCAAATAGTGTTTGGGTGAGTCCAATTCACTGTGTTCTAAAGAAAGGAGGAGTGACCGTTGAAGTAAATGAGAAAAATAAATTAATTTTAATAAGACAAGTTACTGGTTGGCGAATTTTTACAAACTATAAAAAATTAAACATGGCCACCAGGAAATATCACTTTCCTTTATCCGTTCTAGATCAAATATTGAATAGATTGGTTTGAAACAAATATTACTGCTTTTTAGATGGATATATCAGTTATCATCAAATTCCAATTACTCTTGAGGATTAAGAGAAGACAACATTTACAAGCCCTCATGGAACATTTGCTTTTCGTAGAATGTCTTTTGGACTATGCAATGCACCTGCGACATTTCAAAGATGTATAATATCAATATTTAGCAATTTGATTGAACATAGAATGAAAGTATTTATGGATGATTTCTCTGTATTTGAGACTTCATTTGAATTATGTTTAAATAATTTAGAAAAAATTCTGGAATTATGTGAAAAAAACAACCTAGTACTAAATTGAGAAAAATGTCAATTTATAGTTGCAGAAGGAATTGTACTTGGGCATAAGTTTCTAAAATTGACATGGAAGTATATTCTGCAAAAATTCAAGTTACTGAAAAATTATCACCTCCTACTACAGTTAGAAGAGTAAGAAGTTTTCTAGGATATGCTAATTTTTTATTTCTACAGGCATTATATAAAAAATTTTTCAAAAATAACAAGTCATTATGCCAACTTTTAGAAAAAGATATAAACTTTGATTTTAATGAGGAATGCATAAAAGTATTTGAATTATTGAAAGAAAAATCAATCACTGCACATATAATAGTCTCACCTGATTGGGAGAAACCATTTGAAATAATATGTGATGCTAGTAATTATGCTATTAGAGCTGTTTTAGGATAAAGACACAACAAAATTTTTAAAGTAATATATTATGCTACTATAGCTCTAAATGATGCTCAAATTAATTACACCACTACTAAAACAAAGTTATTAGCTATTATCCATGCCTTAGATAAATTTAGACCCTATTTGATTGGAACAAAATTTATAGTGCATACAGATCATTCTGCTATCAAATATTTGATGCAAAAGATGGATGCTAAATCAAGATTAATTAGATTGATACTTCTATTGCAAAAGTTCAATTTTATGATAGTTGATAGAAATGAAAATGATAATCAAATAACTGATCATTTGTCTAGACTAGAAAAAGAAATATTAACTAATTTTAGAAAATTTTCCGGATGAAGAATTATTTAATATTGATGAAATAAATATACCGTGGTATGCCGATATAGTAAATCATATTGTAATTGATATTTTACCTCCAGATATTAAGAATCAATAATTAAAAAAAATCATATATGATTCAAAATTCTATTTTTAGGATGACCCATATTTATATAAACAATGTAAAAATTTAATTATTAGAAGTTGTGTCTTATGAAGAAACTCAACAAATAATTGAAATATATCATAATTCTGAATTTGGTGGACATTTTAGAACAAATAGAACTGTATATAAAATTTTGCAAACTGGTTTTTATTGGCCAACTCTTTTTAGATATGTTAATGAATATATTAAAAAATGTGATCGATGTCAACGAGTATGAAATATTTTTAGAAGAAATGAAATGTTTATAAATTACACATTGGAAGTTGAAATTTTTTATGTGTGGGGATTAGATTTTATGGGACTACTTATGCCTTCATTTGAAAACTTATATATACTACGTGATGTTTAGTATATGTCCAAATGGATTGAAGGTATTGTTGTACCTAAATGTGATGCTCAGAATATTTCTAACTTTTTAAATAAGTATTTTTACAAGATATGAAATGCCGAGAGTAATTATTACTGATGGAGGATCCCATTTTAGGAATAAGATAATCAAAAAATTAATTAAAAAATATGATATTATGTTTAGATTCTCTACTGTTTATCTTCCTCAGACTAGCGGTCTAACAGAAATATCAAATCGTGAAATAAAATGAATTTAAAAAAAATGTTGTAAATCCTTATAAATTAGATAAGTTTGCTAGATTAGATACTGCATTATGGGCATACATAATTACTTATAAGACTCTTGTAAGAATGTCCCCATATAGACTTATTTTTAGAAAAACATGCCACTTATTAGTAGAATTGGAGCATAAAGCATTTTTTACTATTAAGAAATTTAATTTTAATCTAAAAGATGCTGGTGAGAAAAGATTATTGCAACTTAATTAACTTGAGAAGATTAGAAATGAAGAATGTGATAATGTAAAAATTTATAAAGAAAAAATAAAAATATGACATGATCGGAAGATTATTAAGAAGAAGTTTGAACCTGGATAAAAAGTTTTATTATATAATACAAGATTGAGATTATTTCCAGGAAAACTGAAATCCATATGGTTATGACCATTTAAAGTGATTAAATTCTATCATTATGGAACTGTTGTTATTAGAGATCTTAAAACTGAAAATATATTTAAAGTTAATGGACATCGATTGAAACATTATTATGAAACACACATACCGCAATTTAAAGAAGTTTAATGTTGAGTCATCCTGATTAAACAATTGTAAGTCAGGCTGACGACGTTAAACTAAGCTCTTTGTGGGCGGCAACCCATACATAAATCCATATATATCTATATATTACTATTTTGTTTAATAAGTGTATTTATATATTAGGAACCGCAATTTAAAGAAGTTTAATGTTAATTCATCCTGATTAAACAATTGTAAGTCAGGCTGACGACGTTAAACTAAGCGCTTTGTGGGCGACAACCCATACATAAATCCATATATATCTATATATTACTATTTTGTTTAATAAGTGTATTTATATATTAGGAGATAATAATATTTATGAGTTCTACATAATTTTATTTATCATAAATTAAGACAAATATTGGTGTTGGAGAAAATTTTGGAATCGAATTGAACAAAAAAAAAGACGTGATTTTGGCCTTTGGAGCCGAGGATGCTAGAATGGACGCCGACGACACCCACCTAATGGACCATGGCGCCGACAGCGCCATCAGGAGCATCGACAACATCCAAAGCAGTTTCGCGGGGTCAAGGTAAATTTAGTGGAATTTGGCAGGATTTCACTCCTAAATAACCGCCGAGAGGTGTTTTTAAAGGCCTAAAAACTGCCTTGGATGATCTGAAACTTCCTAATTTCGAGTTTCATGGCTTCCAATTCCAAAAATACTTTAAGGTATGGAGTTTTTAATAGAAAAAAATTTATTAGTTTTGACGAGCAATGATTTTACGACAGTCATTACAAAAAAGAAACTTATCAAGGAGAGAGGCTTTATCAACCATGAATTGAGTAATCTAAGTTCATTGATTGAGAAAATCATTGTGCAAAGACGTTGAGAAGTTTTGTGCTACACTACCACTGCAGTTGTTGTACCAGTGCTAAATGAATCCTATGCAAACTTACATGAAATTACCTAAGGAGTCCTCTTCATTTGAGGTAAGACTGTACCATTTACTCCAGCTCGAATTAATGATTTGTATATGATAGAAAACGTTTCAATATGTCATTATACAAATTTTATCCCAATGAGAGATATGATGCAAGATGTATATAATTTTCTGATGGATGAAAATGATAATTGAAAAATCAGAGATGAGGGATACATTAGTTTCTTTGCTTCACCGCTTAGTCCAATATCAAAACTTACTCCCTACCATGAAGATTAATAGAGTTACAAGAGAAAATGTCATTTTAAATTTTTGCATTCAAATAGATGTGGGATCAATTATTTCAAATATGTTATGGGTATTATTATGAACGAGCCAATATATGGACTGGGGCATCTTTCTTCAGTTTTCTTACTTTGCAGTCAATCTCAAGTGTCATATGAAAGTTGGAAGAAAATATTATTACCTTGGGAGCCTATGATTCCTATAGATGACAATTATATTGGAAATGGGAATGAAACATTAAATGTTATCTTAGATCATTCATCACATGCTTCAACACCATTAATGCAACAAACAGTTGGAAGTTCAATAGCTTTGGAGAAGAAAATGAAAAAAATAGAAAGATAACTTTCGAGTATTACGAATGTAATAAGAAATTTTAAGTACCTTTTTGATCACCTAGATTGGAGAATGAAGGAGAACTTTGATTATACTGAACAATTGAAGCACAGGATTGGTGCAGATGTTCAAGAAAAATGGATGGATCGATGAAAATTTGACTGATCAATTCCCGTACCGACCCTTCTACAATTTGTACGTTTATTTCCAATATATGAGATTAGAGGAAGAGAAAATACTGAAGATGAAGTAGAATAATTGAAGAGGGACTCTCTAATACTTTAAAGTAAATATGTATTTAATGTAATTGTGTGGATTTAATTTACTTTACTTTGCTTTAGAACTCTATTGACTTATATTGTGTGTATAGTTTTCTGTCAGCGCTCTAGTATCGTGGCTTGATTTCGAAGTTGAATTATAATTTAGTTTGTTTTGTGGATGTTAAAGTGTGATTAGAAAAATGTATTTATAAAAAGTTTATTTTCATATATAAAAGTTAGTTTAATGTTGCTTGTGAAAATGCTTATTTGTAAATTATTTTTAGATGAAAATTAGTGTTCAAAAAGACTAAATAGACTTTGGAGTAAATTGAAATTTACGAAAATGGAAAAATGAATTTTTTGGCCGCTGGCACTAACGGCGTCGGCATGGGCGCCGACAGCACCCTCGACCCGAAAACCACCCAAACACCCTTAAAATTTGTGATTTGCATAGTAAAACACCATATTTATCTTTTAGTCACTATCAACCTCTGGTTTTTGCACCTAAGGCTTGCTATTGCTCTGATTTAAGGTAAACGAAGTTCAAATTTCATTTTCTCTAGGTAAGAGCTACACTGTGAACTTAAAATTTTTTATTTTCACCAAGGATTTATCTTACATTGCCAAGATCCGAAATTTTGAAATTTTTTTGAAAGATTTTGAGAAAATCCTTTGGTGAAGAGCTCTTACTTCGTATATTTAAGTTTAAAACGTTCCACATTGTGATTTTCAGAATTTTTTAAAATTTATTTGGATTTTTTCAAATTTTCGTAGATTACCATGGCACCAAAAATGAGCAAATGAAAGAGAAAGGTGGATTTTGATGATCAAAAGTTTGTTAGTTACAAAGCCAACATTTGTTTCAATAGTCTACTTACAACTAAAAAAGTGATTCCAGATCGAGGATTTAAAAATTCAGGTGAGAAGTTGAAAGAATAATCAATGCTCAGCAGTGGGAGAATTTTGGTTACTTTACTGCCGAGGCTATTATTGGTGTAGTGATTGAGTTCTATGCCAATTTTAAGGAGACTTCTGAAGACTGTGTTTGTTCGTGGAAAAATGATGGAGTTTACTCCAAGGAAAATTAATGAATTTTATTAGTTAGAAGATGTGTATAGCTGTCAATACAAGTCATTTTTTGCTATGAATGAGATCTTGGATGAAGTTATTTCTTTTCTTACTGATGGAAGAGGAGATTGGAAGGTGAAAAATGGTGTTAAGGTGAACTTTCCTCTTTCTATGTTAAATGTAGTATCTAAGGCCTGACACTACTTTATTTCTGGAAGAATGATACCAACAAATCATCATAGTGAGGTTACAAAGGATAGAACCATCTTAAACTTCTATATCCAACAGATGAGAATGATAGATGTTGGCTCTATTATTTATAGAAACACCCGATCTATTGGAGAGACTACTTGATTTTAGAGAGACTAATGGTGGTTTCACACACCCTGATCTGATTTTCACACTATGTGACCAGGCAGGAGTTGATTTTAGAGTGGATGAGGAGAGGATTTAACTTCTAAAACCTATTGGGTCTATTAATATAAAAACTTATGAATCTCATGTTGGATGGAGATCTGGAAGTAGGACCAGAGATATTCCTTCTACTTTAAGTACTACTTCTAGTACTCCTACTATCTAGGAACTATGAAGCAAATGATGATTCAACAGGGAGATATATTGAGAATGGAGAGTAGAATGGAAAATATGGAGGCCAGAAATGCTCACAATGATGATTTGACATGACAAAAGTTTGAATATGATGCTGCTTATGATGATGCGATGGTCAGATATATGAGGGGTGATCACTCAGTTCAGTTTCCTACTGATACGCCAAAAAAGGTTCAATTTTTCATATGCTTTTAATACCTGTATTTAGTGTTTTTCAATGATATTACACTTTAAAGGAAGATATTTTGTATATTTTTGATTTTATGTATAAAAAATAGAGTTTTAGAGAAAAAGAAGGAAAAACATTACAATTTGGAGCAAAAACGAGCAAGAAAGAAAATTTTGTCCTTGCACATTTCAATATGTCTTTCTATGCTTAATCCCTTTTACACTTCTCACGCATTTTTGAATGAAATTACACTTTAAAGGAAGGTTATTTTTACGCCTATTTTGTAGGTCTATATGTTAGAAACCCAATGTAACTAAAACAGGGCGAAATAGAGCTAATATAGAGCCAAACGAAGAAAAATGGTGGAGCTGCACAGGGTGGGTGTCGGCGGCGCCGACAGCGCCCGAGACAGTTTAGACGCGTGGCTAGGCAAATTTCTAGAAGATCCAATGTATTTGGATGATTTTTGGAATGTTGCTTGAGACATCTCTTGGGAAATTCGTCCCTACACTATAATATAGTGATTTTATGTCAGAAAAGGTGGTGTGTGTGAGAGGGAGAATGTTTAGAGATCTTAGAATAAGAGTAGAAATGTAGATTTCTACATTTTTGGAGAGATCTGTGAGGGGATTTTGAGTGAATTTGTAAGAGAATATTTTAGCATTGCATGGATCAGCGGGATACTTTGTGGGAGAGATTTTCATCTTTCTTTCAAAGAAAAAACTAAGTATTGTGTTATTCATTATCTTATAATTTTGTAAACACTTATGTAGTGAATTTGCTTTGATGTAATGAAGTTTTTCGTTGTATTTTCTCCGTGTTTTGTGATGTGTTTCTCTTACTCTTTCTTTTTTAGAAATAGTGGCATGAGAAGATTATGTCGTTATTTTCCTTTTACTTTTCTTTTGCAATGAGTAGGATTCATGTTTAGGATATTGGGATACATGCTTTTGAAGAAGTTTTAATTATAAATGTGATGGTTTTTACTTGCACTTCGTTTATATTACAATAAGGGTCCGTTGTAGTGTTAAAATTCATTGTAATTGCATTAAAACCCTAGAGGGCGGTGTAATTCTCAATAAAGTGGATCCACATTCAAATTTTATGGATGGTGAAGTTCATGGGGGTTGAGTGAAAATAAATAGGAAAATATATATTGTTGGGCGTAAAATTGAAGATTTTAGGGTGACAGACTAAAATCCCCAATTTGGTCTTAGAGTTTAAGAACTAAAGCGAGCGTTAGCCTTCAAGGGAAGGGAAGTGGGAGCTAATATCCTCCTAGCCTAACCACGAATTTAGGGACTAAACCTGAGATTAGCGAATTATTTTCTATAGCACTGAATTAGGGTAGAGACTTAAAATTGCTCCTATTTGGCATATACAATATTTAATGTATCTCATTCTTTTACATTATACAATTCACTACATAAGAATAGTAGTATTTAACATCTTAAAATTTTCCAAACCAATTCATCCAAAAAGGGTTATCATTAGAATTAATATTTACATTTAAAAACTTACTATCCTTACATTTAACATTCACATTTAGAAGTAGTTCCTAGATAAAACAACATTTTAATCGACATTCCAAACTAAGGACTAATAGTAATAGACTGGAATTTGACTAAGGACATCTTTCCTCGCTTCCTCGTGAGATCGATATTCGAGGCTTAATCAGAAAATCCTATATTACTTCAAGTGATACGTGCACTTGCGTAGAACCTATAGTGTATGAACTATTTGCTATATTTTATAATATTTCAATTTTGTATATTAGCTGCTAAATATAAATTGGGTCAAGTTTTTTATCGTCTTTTGAAAGCTAAATTACTGTGTAATTACGGATCGGGTCAAGTTTTTTGCATCATCTCAGGGGAATTGAATTGACATAAAACACACAGAAAAACAACACACACTAGGGGCACATCACCCACTCACCTTGTTTTTACCCCATATCAGTAGGAATATTTGGATGTGGAAGAAGAAGATGATGATGATGATGATTGGTGATGCTTTAGTTAGATTTTTGTTTAGTTTATGTTTGGTTGTATTTTATTATTGAGACTGTTTGTTTTTAGAGTATAACACTTTACTTTAAATGTTATGTTGATTTGTGAACTGTAGATTTGTGAGACTGTTTTTACATTGGGAGCCATTTTAGTACTGTTGTTAATTTTTAGTACTTTATTGGATGTATTTGTAGTTAACTTTTTCTTAGTAAATTTTTATATGTATTATGTGTTATTTAATGTTTTAAGCCTTGTAGCTTTTCATATTAGCACATGCAATATTTCAGAGTTAAGTTTCAAATCAGAACCTTCAACAAGTAAATATTTCCTTTATGTACTAAATGTTTTCTTTCACCCTTTATTTTTTCAGTTTTCATGCTAAATCTTTTAAAAAATTAAGTTTGGGGGAGAAAGAAAATTTCCTTTTTAAAGGAAAGAGACTTAATTTTATTTTTCCTCAATTTGTTATATTTTCAAAATATTTTAAAAGTTACATGACATTTGGTATTAGTAGTTAACTTTAGATAACTATATTTATCTTTCTAAATATATAGTAAACTTAAGTAAAAATTTTTAATAATAAAAGTTAATTTTAGAGATTAAGATATTTAGCATGATAAAATAAGACTATGTTTTTCTATTGTAAGTAAAGGAATTAATATTTTTGAAGTATTAAAAATCTTAGAGATTCATATAAGAAGAAAAAAATAAAACTTTATGAAAAATGTTTAAAGCTAATATAAAATTTTAAATGGAAGGAATGCAAAAAGTTTTTAACTTTAAGAAGAGGATAGTGAAGTTCAAAATCATTAAATACTATCCAAATATAGTAATCCTCACATAAAAAAAAGATAACGAAAATAAAAGAAAAAGTATTGAAAATGATCCTGAAAAATAAAAGGAAAAGAAAGAAAAAGAAAGAAAAGAAAAAGATGTTGGGAGAAGCTTGAGGAGATGCCTAATTAAAAATTGGTTTCACTAACAACAACAACAACAACAACAAAGCCTTAATCCCACTACGTGGGGTCGGCTACATGAATCCTTTTTAGTGTCATATTTTTATTTAGTTCTAGTAAATTAAGATCATTATTAATACAATAAGCACAGGTCTTCCTAGGTCCACCTCTGCCTTTCATAACACAAGTTGAATATAAAACATCTATTCTCCTAATCGGATGATTAGATGGTCGACGTTTAATGTGGCCAAACCATCTAAAGACGAGTTTCTCTAGTTTTGTCAGTCGCAGGAGCTACACCAATCTATCATGGATATATTCATTTCGCATTTTGTCTCTAAGTGTAAAGCCACTCATCCACCTAATCATCACGGATATATTCATTTTGCATTTTGTCTCTAAGTGTAATGCCACTCATCCACCTAATCATTCTCATATATTCATTCTGCATTTTGTCTCTAAGTGTAAAGCCACTCATCCACCTAATCATTCTCAATTATTCATTTCGCATTTTGTCTCTAAGTGTAACACCACTCATCCACCTAATCATTCTCATATCTTTCATTCCGCATTTTGTCTCTAAGTGTCCAGCCACTCATCCACCTAATCATTCTCATCTTGGCAACACTTAACTTATTATTATGCTTCTCTTTTAAAGGCCAACATTCAACACCATAGAGCATTGCAAGTCTCACGACCTTCTTATAAAATTTTCCTTTCAGTCTTAGCAGTACTTTTCTATCACACAAAACGCCTGAAGCATTCCTCCACTTCAACCAACCAACTTGAATCCTACTATTAACATCCCATCAATATCACCATCGCTTTGGACAACGGACCCAAGATATCTAAATCATTCACATCTTTTAATAATTTGATCACCCAAAGTCACATTTCTATTACTAGAGCTATTACTACTAAAATTACATTCCACGTATTCAGTTTTAGTTCTACTTAAACAAAGGCCTTTAGACTCCAATATAGACCTCCATAATTCAAGTTTTTCCTGGGCTTTTTCTCTCGTTTTATCCACGAGAAGAATATCATCAGCAAAAAGCATACACCAAGGTACATCCTCCTGTAGATGTCTAGTAAGACCATCCATAACTAAAGCAAAAAGATATGGGCTTAAAGCCGATCCCTGATGTAATCCAACAGAAATAGGAAAATATTCTGTCAATCCTCCTTCAGTTTGAACACAAGTAACAGCTCTAGTATACATATCTTTAATGACTTGAATATAAGTCATATCAACACATTTCTTCTCAAGAACTCTCCAAAGGATATCTCTTGGAACCTTATCGTAAGCTTTTTCTAAATCAATAAAAATCAAATGTAGATTCTCCTTATTATCTCTAAACTTCTCCATCAAACCTCTCAATAAATTTATAGCTTCCATAGTAGACCTGCCCAACATAAATCCAAATTGATTATGAGAAATTTTTGTGATGTGCCTTAACTTATGTTCAATTACCCTCTCCCATAATTTTAA
The DNA here is from genome assembly GCA_002079205.1 of Phalaenopsis hybrid cultivar. Classification (NCBI taxonomy): domain Eukaryota; kingdom Viridiplantae; phylum Streptophyta; class Magnoliopsida; order Asparagales; family Orchidaceae; genus Phalaenopsis; species Phalaenopsis hybrid cultivar. The sequence continues at coordinate 131,765 of JXCR01103810.1, read as the reverse complement.
AGTAAAACACATCAACTTAATTCCTCTATAATTTGCACACTCTCGTGCATCCCCTTTATTCTTAAAAATGAGAACCAAAATACTCTTCCTCCACTCCTCGACAACTTAATTCCTCTATAATTTGCACACTCTTGTGCATCCCCTTTATTCTTAAAAATCAACTTAATTCCTCTATAATTTGCACCCTCTTGTGCATCCCCTTTATTCTTAAAAATGGAGGATCTAAATACTCTTCCTCCACTCCTCAGACATCTTTTTAGTTTTTAAAATAATATTAAAGAGTTTAGTAAACCATATCTCCCAAATATTTCCACACTTCAATTGGGATATCATCAGGTCCTACAGACTTTCCACCTTGGTTTTCTTTAAAGCCTCCTCAACTTCTTTTTGCTAATGCGACGGTAAAAATGAAACGTTTTATTATTATTCACGATATTAAAATAACTAAGGTCGATCGTATTTGGTAACTCACCCACCTATGTTGAATATCTTTTTCTAAGAAAAGTACTTTTTGATTTTCATCTTCAATCATCTTTGATATACTTTACTTGAGTTAAATCTTTATATCTTTTTCTAAGAAAAGTACTTTTTGATTTTCATCTTTAATACACTTTACTTGAGTTAAAATTTACTTTTCTTTTCTCTTTGGTTGGCTAGTTTATACATATATTTTTTACCCTCTTTAGTATCTAATTTATTATAAAGATCATTAAAAACAAAATTTTTAGCGTCACAGATTATTCTTTTAGACTCTCTGCAGACCCTTTGATATTTTTTCCAGTTCTCTAAGCTTTTACATTTTAACCAATTTTTATAACATAACTTCTTATATTTTATCTTTTCTTGCACATTATTATTCCATCACCAACTATTTTTATTTGTAAATACTTTTTCTTTTGATTCTTCAAGCACATCATTTGTTACTTGTTTAATAGTGTTTATTACTTTATCATACATCACATTTGCTCTTTATGAATTAACCAAATTTTTGAAATCTTGAATTTTACTTATAAAAATAATTTTATTTGTGTCTTTTAAGTTTCTCCATCTAATTTTGCAATGATGAGTCATTGTATTCTTTATTTTACAACTCTTAATTTTAAAATCTAAAACTAATAAACGATGTTGGGTACTTAAATTTTCAATTGGAACGACCTTGCAATCTTTACAATCGCAACGACCTCTTTNTTCCTAAGTCATCCAGCCGCCTAGCTCCTATCGATCAGGTCAAAAGCCACCTCTATAGTGTTACTCAGCTATCCTCTTGGCTTCCATTATTTTGTGAGACCACTTGAGGTCAAACATCCCTACAACGAAGACTTCAGAGGTGGAATCATTATAGTCACCTCTTCCCCAACATCTTTTTAGTTGTGCAATCTTAGTTGTTCCTTTGCCATCACCAAGTCCTCCATTCACAGCTCTTCCTAACTCAACGTCATTCAATGCAATCAGGGAAATTTGGTTGCAGTAAAATGACATAATACTCTTCGTAGGTAACCTGAAACACTTTGATTTAAGCCTTTGTGTGAACTTATGAAGAAGTAACTACAAGTACCAAGCCAAACAATTTTAGTCCAATGTTGATTGCGCATGCACACTATCAACAATGACAATGCGCACACATCAGCATGTCTGACAATTTCCAAAAGATAAGCTGGACTTCCATACATGTGGGACCAAAAACTTCCACCTACAAAGCCACTGAAATCAATAATATCGTCAACTTTCTAAGTTAACACTCACTGAGCTGCCTAATCGTCAGTCTATTAACATTCTCTCTGCCAACCTGTCGACTCCCTCAAGCCAAAAACTCTCAAAAAACTTCAAGGCGCCACTAACCTCGCAACATTCACATATCCATCTATCCTACTAGCATGATGTGTACCATCAGACCTCAACACGATAGGCTCCCAGTACAAGTTGTTGCCATCATTGCAATCTGGGACAAGTCAGCAATCCCATCACCTTCCATGCAATGCTCTTACTGTAAAAAGGCCCCTTGAGTTCAACTATAATTTGCTTTACTTTCGTAATAGATGCTTATGGATTTAATTTATTGATTTCAATAATTTGTAAACATTAAGGGGCAATGCAATATTTTTTGTTGCATGAATGTGTTTGCTTGCGAGAATAGATTAAGAGAGAGAGAAGAAAAAATTTGAAGTTTAACTATTGATCTTCCCAACCTCATATGCCCTCTATTTACTGTAGTCCTAGCAATAATTAAGGATTTACATTTCTTTCCTCACATATTTAAATGAGCTTGCTTGTTTTCTTTATGAACATATGCTTAGGCAATTCCGCAATGTTTTAAAAGAAAAATAAAAATCAACCAAAATCCCCTTTAATTAAACCTTGGCCAAATTTCTACTATTAACTTTATATTTTGAAATTTTTCCTGATATAAATTTGAACAAAAAGGTAAGGTAGCATTTAGCCATACACCTTCAAATCATTTTCTTTGGACTTCATCAACCGAGCCCAATCAACACACTTATTGCATTGCCCGAATCATGTCAACATAAAAACTTATAATCATTGTAATCTTTATATCACATTAGTGACCCTCATATGCATTCTCTTTTACCCATATCAATCAGACAATGTGGTGGATTTAAACTTGACTAAGAGGAGTTAGAGAATTCCTCTAANTTTGAATGTTCGTACTCAAAATATTGCATCGAGATTCGTGCTGGATTTTGATGATTTGTTGGTGGCGTATCAAGATGGTTGGCGTTTAATGCAACCAAAACATAAAACAACTATCTCTAATCATGTTTACCACTAGAGCTACTTCAACCCTTTCTTGTATATATTCATTTCGCATTGTCACTAAGTGTAAAGTCACTCATACACATTAGCAATCTCTCTAAATGTCATATGTTCGTACACCATAGCCATCCANGATCCACTTGGTCTCATTTTTCAAAAATTAAAACATACTACTTTCAAAACCCAAACTATATATCTATGATATATTTATTATAAATTAAATTTCCAAAATTATTTTCATATTTTCAAATCTATATCAATCCAAAAAGTTGACCGACAGGCTGTTAATCATTTTATGTTTTGATTGACAAGGAAACTATTACACACAATTAAAAACTCAAAATCCATTCAAAACTCAACAATAAGCTTCCACATTTGTGGCAAGGTGGCCAAATGATTAGGAAGTTCTAAAACAACAATTTTGCAAATGTTCGAAGGTCAGAAATCAAGATTTTTGGAGTTGCAAAAGAACAGCCACTAGCTTCCAAGTGCAAGAAGCATTCCAGCAAGCAGGAAACAGCCGAGGTAAATTCCAAAGGAATCTATTCTTCTATGCTCATGCAGAGTATAATTATAGGTTCTATAAGTTTTTTTCTTCTTGCGAGTGTTCTTGTTAATCTTTTATCAATTCAGCCTTGCCATCCATCCCTTCATCACCCCTCTCCTTTTATTCTACTATTTCTTCTCTATTTACCTCTTTCTCTCTCTCTCTAATTGGAAGGAAAGAAAGGATAGAATGCTAGATTCAATGCACACTCCGTCAACAGATATCAAAGCTAAATCTGTCCATTAAGGTGTCATCTTACTAAAAGAGGACTTTTCTTGTGGCTTCCATCTAGTTACAATTTGTCCCTAATCTATCATAACCCAAGAAGAGTTTTCTCTTTCCTCCTTTAGGTTATTATTTGTTCCTACTCTATTGGGCCACATTTTAAATCACGAGTTGTCACCATGAATAACCACATTGCAAATAATCTCTTTCCATTCAAGTGCTAATCCAATAAACCATGATTCAATGACAGATAATAATATCTCAACTCCCCCAAACCATTTTCCTCCCTAAAATTTCCCCTCCATCTATAATATCATTCCTTGAAAACCAATCTAGAAAACTCCTCATACGAAAACATTATGGTCAGCAACCCAAATTCAAGCTTTCATTTTATCCACATCTCTTATTGATCTCCATTCAACAAGAAAAACTCATGCCGCCCATTAAGTAGATTTCAACCTTTAAACAAATGTTCAAAATGTCCAATAAAAAATAATTTACTGCCCTCACAATTCAGCACCAATAATGATACAAGCCGTGTAAAATGTGGCAGAACATGGGCGTGTAAAATGTGGCAGAACATGGGCACTTAAATGGTTCCTAGTGATTGTTTATCAGATTAAGTTTTGATGAGTGAACAGTAAGGTTGCACTCAAAGTGATCAATAAATTAGTTTACTGGAAAGATATTAGAGCCACAAGATTTAATGGACCTATTCAGAGAAAAAAATCATAACTGAACACTTACTCAAGTCAGTTATAATGTGAGACAATCCAACTCTTAGGCAAGGATTGCATAACAGCATACATAATAACGACAAAAATTGCACAGAAAAACACATGGAGACCGTGTAGCAGAAAAATTAGATAATCCATAGCATTGCAAACCCATGTACAAGAAAAATTACTCTACCTGAGCCAGCCTTGCTCACTCTAAGTTCATGGTAAGTTACACTTAATTCATTCTGACAACATGAAATCTTCTCTTACAATTAGTGGCGATTTCAATCTTTAGTTTCTATTAAAACCATCAAACTTAACAGCCTAAAAACGGGCTATGGGAATTCACATGATTTAGAGCTTTCCAAGCTACCATAGAAGTAATAAAGATTTGATCTAATCTAAACTTTCTCCATAAAAGTAATCAAAATGCATTGTAGCAACACTACAAAGCATCACAAGACCCAAAAAGATTTCATACAGACTTCCTACGTAGAAACTATTTGAGGCAATCAAGGGTCTTATTACTTAAATGGATTTGTCATTAAATCTCAGTCAAGTGTCGCAGAGCACAGGAAAGTGGAACCAATTGAATAAACAATGTCATCACCACAAACAGAAAAAAAAATTTAAGTTTGAACCTAGTTATGAAGCATGGGTTATTATACAAAAA
>JXCR01103810.1:93938-105417 GCA_002079205.1 Phalaenopsis hybrid cultivar | reverse complement strand
AAGTAGATCTTGCAAAAATTCAAGTTATTGAAAAATAACCACCTCCCAATAATATTAAAGGGGTAAGAAGTTCTTAGGATATGCTGGTTTCTATAGGCATTACATAAATTTTTTTTTCTAAAATAACTAAACCATTATGCAAACTTTTAGAAAAGGACACGAAATATAAATTTAATGAGGAATGCATAAAATCATTTGAATTATTAAAAGAAAAATTAATCATTGCACCTATAATATTACCTTCTGATTGGGAGAAACCATTGGAAATAATGTGTGATGCTAGTGATTATGTTATTGGGGCTGTGTTAGGACAAATGCACAACAAAGTTTTTAAAGTGATATATTATGCTAGGAAAACTCTAAATGATGTTTAAATTAACTACATTACTACTAAAAGAGAGTTACTTGTTATTGTTTATGCCTTTGATAAATTTAGAACTTACTTAATGGGAACTAAATGTATAGTGCATATAATCATTCTGCTATTAAATACTTGATGCAAAAGAAGGATGTTAAACTAAGATTAATTAGATGGATACTACTATTGCAAGAGTTTGATTTTACCGTAGTTGGTAGAAAGGGAAATGATAATCAAATAGTTGATCATTTGTCTAGAATAGAAATAGAAATGATAACTAATTTTGCAAATGAAATTTTAGATAATTTCCCTGATGAACAATTATATAGTATTGATGAAATGAATGTACTCTGGTATGCAGATATAGTAAATTATATTGTAAGTGATATTTTACCACCTGATATCAAAATCCACAATTAAAAAAATTTATACATGATTCAAAATTCTATTTTTGGGATGACCCATATCTATATAAATAATGTAAAGATCTAGATATTATAAGGTGTGTTCCTTATGAGGAAACTTGACAGATAATTGAAAGATGTCATGATTCTAAATTTCGAGGACATTTTAGAATGAATAGAACTGCATATAAGATTTTGCAAGCTAGATTTTTTTGGCCTACTCTTTTTAAAGATGTTAATGAATATATTAAAACATGTGATCGATGTCAACGAGAAGGAAATATTTCTAGAAGAAATTAAATGCCTCTAAATTACACATTAGAAGTTAAACTTTTTGATGTGTGGGGATTAGATTTTGTGGGANAAAGATCTAGATATTATAAGGTGTGTTCCTTATGAGGAAACTTGACAGATAATTGAAAGATGTCATGATTCTGAATTTGGAGGACATTTTAGAATGAATAGAACTACATATAAGATTTTGCAAGCTTGATTTTATTGGCCTACTCTTTTTAAAGATGTTAATGAATATATTAAAACATGTGATCGATGTCAATGAGAAGGAAATATTTCTAGAAGAAATTAAATGCCTCTAAATTACACATTAGAAGTCAAACTTTTTGATGTGTGGGGATTAGATTTTGTGGGCCCATTTATGCCTTCATTTGGGAATTTATATATATTGTTTGTTTTTTATTATATGTCCAAATGGATTGAAGCTATTGTTGTACCAAGATGTGATGCTCGGAGTGTTTCTAAATTTTTAATTAAAAAAATTTTTACAAGTTATGAAATGCCAAAAGAAATTATTACTGATAGAGGATCTCATTTTAGAAATAAGAGAATCAAAAAATTAATTAAGAAATATGATATTATGCATAGATTCTCTACTGCTTATCATCCTCAAACTAGTGGTCTAGCAGAAATATCAAATCGTGAAATTAAACAAATTTTAGAAAAAAGCTGTAAATCCTTATAAATTGGATTGATCTGCTAGATTAGATATTGCATTATGGGTATACAGAACTGTTTATATGACTCCCATAGGAATATCCCCATATAGACTTATTTTTGGAAAACATACCACTTTTCAGTAGAATTGACATAAAGCATTTTAGGCTATTAAAGAATTTAATTTTAATTTAAAGGATGTTGGTGAGAAAATGCATAAAGCATATTGGGCTATTAAGGAATTTAATTTTAATCTAAAAGATGCTGGTGAGAAAAACATTTTGGGCTATTAAGGAATTTAATTTTAATTTAAAGGATGCTGGTGAGAAAAGATTATTGTTACAAACTTATTTTTGGAAAAACATGTCACTTACTAGTAGAATTGGAGCATAAAGCATTTTGTGTATTAAGGAATTTAATTTTAATTTAAAGGATGCTGGTGAGAAAAGATTATTGCAACTCAATGAACATGAGGAGAATAAATGAAGCATATGATAATGCAAAAATCTATAAAGAGAAAATGAAAATATGACATGATCGAAAGATTCTTCAAAAGAATTTTTAACCTGGACAATAAGTTTTATTATATAATACAAGATTGAGATTATTTCTAGGAAACTAAAATCTAGATGGTTATGACCATTTAAATCGATTAAAGTTTATCATTACAAAACTGCTGTTGTTAAAGATCATAACACTTAAAAGATATTTAAAGTTAATGGGAATCGATTGAAACATTATTATGAAAGACACATATCATAATTTAAAGAAGTTTTAATGTTAAGTCAACCTAATTAATCAAATGGTATGTCGGGCTGACGACGTTAAACCAAGCGCTTTATGGGAGGCAACCCATATATATAAATATATATATCTTNATACCACAATTTAAAGAAGTTTTAATGTTAAGTCAACCCAACTAAACAAATGGTATGTCGGGCTGATGACGTCAAACAAAGTGCTTTGTGGGAGGCAACCCATATATAAATTTATATATATCTATGTATTACTATTTTGTTTGATAAGTGTTTATATATTAGTAGATAATAATCCTACACAATTTTATATATTATAAATTAAGACAAATATTGGTATTAGAGAAAAATTTGGAATCGAATTAAACGAAAAAATGAAAAGACGCAATTTTGGCCTTTAGCGTTGACGGTGCCCGCAAACAGACCACACCTCCGATAGTGCCATCGGGAGCGTCGATGACGCTGATAGCAGTTTTACGGTTTAGGACAAATTTTGGCAGGATTTCGCTCCGTAATAACTATTGGGAGGTGTTTTTAAAGTCCTAAAAATTGCCTTGGACGACTAGAAACTTCCTATTTTTGAATTTCATGGCCTCTAATTCCAGAAATACTTCTAGGTGTGGAGTTTTCAATAGAAGAAAGTTTATCATTTTTGACATGCAAAGATTATATNTAGAAAAAGCTATAAATCCTTATAAATTGGATTGGTCTGCTAGATTAGATACTACATTATGGGCATACAGAATTGCTTATAAAACTCCTATAAGAATGTCCCCATATAGGCTTATTTTTGGAAAAAAAAACATGTCATTTACCAATAGAATTGGAGCATAAAACATTTTGGGCTATTAAGTAATTTAATTTTAATTTAAAGGATGCTGGTGAGAAAAGATTATTGCAACTCAATGAACTGAGAAAGCATTTTGGGCTATTAAAGAGTTTAATTTTAATTTAAAGGATGCTGGTGAGAAAAGGTTTTTGCAACTCAATGAACTTGAGTAGATTAGAAATGAAGCATATGATAATGCAAAAATCTATAAAGAGAAAATGAAAATATGGCATAATCGGAAGATTATTCAAAAGAAGTTTGAGCCTTGACAAGAAGTTTTATTATATAATATAAGATTGAGATTATTTCTAAGAAAATTGAAATCCAGATGGTTAAGACCTTTTAAAGTGATTAAAGTCTATCATTATGGAACTGTTGTTATTAAAGATCCTAACACTAGAAAGATATTTAAAATTAATGGGCATTGATTGAAACATTATTATGAATGGCTNCCGAACAACGTTCAGAACTCCCACTCAATGTAAACCTTATATGCTCATATACGGGTCAGAGGCCGTAATACCGCTAGAAATACAAACGCCGTCCCTCAGAATTGCCACTGCAAACCAACTTACAGCTGAAGAAAAATGCAAAACTCAGACTTGAAGAACTTGAGAGTCTCGAAGGAAAACGTCTACAAGCACAACAACATCTGGTTCTTATATCAAGCAAAAATGATACGAGCTCATGACAAACTGGTCCGCCCAAGGACATTTAAAATTAAGCAAAAATGATACGAGCTCATGACAAACTGGTCCGCCCAAGGACATTTAAAATTGGTGACCTGGTCGTTGTTCTCAAAAGACCTATTCTTGCACGTCGTAAGATAGGTGGAAAATTTGAACCAATTTGGGCTTGTTCTCAAAAGACCTATTCTTGCAAGTCGCAAGATAGGTGGAAAATTTGAACCAACTTGGGAAGGCCACCATTTGTCATTGAGAAAACGTCGATAGGTGGAAAATTTGAGCCAACTTGGGAAGGACCATTTGTCATTGAAAAGGTCTACACTGGAAGAATTTTGAGCCAACTTGGGAGGGACCATTTGTCATTGAAAAGACGTCGATAGGTGGAAAATTTGAGCCAACTTGGGAAGGACCATTTGTCATTGAAAAGGTCTACACTGGAATAGGAAATTTGAGCCAACTTGGGAAGGCCACCATTTGTCATTGAGAAAACGTCGATAGGTGGAAAATTTGAGCCAACTTGGGAAGGACCATTTGTCATTGAAAAGGTCTACACTGGAATGAAAAATTTTAAGCCAACATGGGCTTGTTCTCAAAAGACCTATTCTTGCAAGTCGCAAGATAGGTGGAAAATTGACCCAACTTGGGAGGGACCATTTGTCATTGAAAAGACGTCGAATAGGTGGAAAATTTGAGCCAACTTGGGAGGGACCATTTGTCATTGAAAAGGTCTACGCCGGGGGAGTACCAACTTAATCAACTCTCAAGGAGGAAGACCCAAGCTTCCAATAAATGGACGATATCTAAAGGCGAGGCTTGTCGCTGTTGGTTCGCTACATACATGTGAAAATTTTTTTTTGTAAACTTCAGATAGCTCTGGGGATTATTTATGTGGCCTAATAAAAAAAAAGCCTAAGANACCCTGGGTGTTGACTTGGAACTAAGGTACACCATATCTTTACAATACATTAATCCATGGTTCATTTAGAATTGATATTTATCCAATTCTATGTGAAATGTTNNTCCACTACGAGAGGTTACAGCTCAGCATGTCCTACAGTTCTTCAAAGACCAAGTTGTTTACCGTTTTGGTTTACCATGAAGAATTATTTCTGATAACGGGACATTCAAAGATCAAGTCGTTTACCGTTTTGGTGTACCGCGAAGAATTATCTCTGATAACGGGACAGTAATCAACAATTTCGTCAGAAAACACGGGATAGATTGGAGATACTCCACAATTTATTATCCGAAAGCGTTTGGTGTACCGCGAAGAATTATCTCTGATAACGGGACAGCTTTCAAGAGCACAAAAATCAAAATCAGAAAACATGGGATAGATTGGAGATACTCGACAATTTATTATCCGAAAGCAAATGGGTTTGCCAGAAAACATGGGATAGATTGGAGATACTCAACAATTTATTATCCGAAAGCAAATGGGTTAGCTAAGCCTTCAACAAAACACTTGTACAAATTTTGAAAAAAATACTCAATGAAAATAAACAAGACTACCTTCAACAAAACACTTGTACAAATTTTGAAAAAGATACTCAATGAAAATAAACGAGACTGGTGATAGACTGGAGATACTCCACAATTTATTATCCGAAAGCAAATGGGTTAGCTGAAGCCTTAAGATAGATTGGAGATACTCTACAATTTATTATCCGAAAGCAAATGGGTTAGCTGAAGCCTTCACTAAACACTTGTACAAATTTTGAAAAAGATACTCAATGAAAATAAACGAGACTAGCACAATAAATTGTTGGAAGCTCTGTGGGCTTACCGAACAACGTTCAATACTCGCCTCAATGTACACCTTATATGCTCGTATACGGGTCAGAGGCCGTAATACCATTAGAAATATAGACGCCGTCCCCTTATATGCTCGTATGCGGGTCAGAGGCTGTAATACCATTAGAAATACAGACGCCGTCTCTTAGAGTCGCCACTGCAAATCAACTTACAACTGAAGAAAATACAAAACTCAGACTTGAAGAACTTGAGAGTCTTGAAGGAAAACGTCAACAAGGCACAGCATCATCTGGAGCTATATCAAGCAAAAATGATACGAGCTCATGACAAACTGGTCCGCCCAAGGACGTTTAAAATTAGTGACCTGGTCCTTGTTCTCAAAAGACGTATTCTTGCATGTCGCAAGATAGGTGGAAAATTTGAGCCAACTTAGGAGGGACCATTTGTTATTGAAAAGGTCTACGCCGGAGGAGCTTATCAACTCATCAATTCTCAAGGAGAAAGGCCTATGCTTCCAATAAATGGAGGATATCTAAAGGCCTACTACACAACATGACAAGGCTTGCTGCTGCTGGTTCGCTGCATACATATGAAAATCATTGTAAACTTCAGATAGTTCTGAGGTTATTTATGTGGCCTAAAAAAAAAAAAAGTCTATGACTAGGTAAATTTTTCTTTACCATTAAAAATCNTTACATGCTCGTGTACGGGTCAGAGGCCGTACTACCATTAGAAATACATACGCCATCTCTCAGAGTCGCCATTGCAAACCAACTTACAACTGAAGAAAACGCAAAGCTCAGACTTGAAGAACTTGAAAGTCTCAAAGGAAAGCTACCACAGCCCGAAGAAAATGCAAAGCTCAGACTTGAAGAACTTGAAAGTCTTGAAGGAAAACGCCTACAAATTATGGGTCAGAGCCTGTACTACCATTAGAAATACAGACTCCGTCTCTTAGAGTTGCCATTCCAAATCAACTTACAGCCCCGAAGAAAATGCAAAGCTCAGACTTGAAGAACTTGAAAGTCTTGAAGGAAAACGCCTACAAATTATGGGTCAGAGCCTGTACTACCATTAGAAATACAGACTCCGTCTCTTAGAGTTGCCATTCCAAATCAACTTACAGCCGAAGAAAATGCAAAGCTCAGACTTGAAGAACTTGAAAGTCTTGAGGGGAAACGCCTACAAGCACAGCAACATCTGGAGCTATACCAAGCAAAGATGATACGAGCTCATGACAAATTGGTCCACCCAAGGATATTTAAAACATGGGTACGAGCTCATGACAAACTGGTCCGCCCAAGGACATTTAAAATTGGTGGCCTGGTCCTTGTTCTTAAAAGACCTATTCTTGCACGTCACGCAAGATAGGTGGAAAATTTGAGCCGACTTGGGAGGGACCATTTGTTATTGAAAAGGTCTATTAGGTGGAAAATTTGAGCCAACTTGGGAAGGACCATTTGTCATTGAAAAGGTCTACACTGGAATAGGAAATTTGAGCCAACTTGGGAGGGACCATTTGTCATTGAGAAGGTCTACGCCGGAGGAGCTTACCAACTCATCAATTCTCAAAAAGAAAGGCCTATGCTTCTAATAAATGGACGATATCTAAAGGCCTATTGCGCAACATGACAATGCTTGCCGCTGTTAGTTTGCCGCATGCATATGAAAATTTTTGTGAACTTCAGATAGTTCTGGGGTTATTTATATGGCCTGAAAAGTCTATGACCAGATACAATTTTTTTTATCAATATAAAAAATTTAATGAAATTCTTAATATCACAGATTACATCCGTTCTTTTCTACATCTATATTTACAAGATAAAATATATGTTAATTGAACTATGTTTTGTTCTGGTTCATAAACAATTCCAACTCCCTGATGTTTCCCTGTTAATTTCAGGAAGAGATGTCAGGATTGCGACTGATCTTTGCTTTCAAATATGGTTTAAACCTTTCTTTAAACAAAGAAGATGTACCGCAAGGCGGGATAATCAACTTTGATATGAAATTTGACGATGTTAATATAGAGTATGAAAATCCACTAATGGATGTTGTTGAAGAACAAGAAAAAGAGGGATTGCCCTCATTGCTCAAATTCAGCACCAGGATTCTCTCTTCCTCAAAAGGGAAAGAAATCATCGAAGAACAAGATCCAATGGAAGGGCCAAGCCGCCGTTTTCCTTCCATGGTAGCTACTTCAGCAGGAAATTTGATAGTGGCCAATGAGCAAAAAATACATTTCGCCTCGTTGCGAAGGACTCAGCGAAGAAATGCTGATCGGAAATAACAAAGAGCTCTCGCCAAAGCCAAGAAAGAAAAAGAAAAGTTATTTGCGATCCCGAAAGGATACATGTATAATGTCAACATGAAGGAGTCTTCTGACAGTCTGCCATTGACAGAGTTTGAAGTACAATCAGTACAGCGTCCGGGACCATCACCAGTATGGGTTCACTCCAATTCTAGTTCGGTTTGTTCCACTTGTCATTCTGCAACACTTGAACAAGGACATTCTACCGGAGCCTTTGTAGAATGCCCAGGTTGCAATGTTTTACATCTTGAACAGTATCGTAATTATGATGATTACTTATCAGCCAATGAACTGATAAGATATGATGATTTGCCGATTGACGATAAAAATACAGTTCAGCATTATCCGTGGGATATTTTTCATGCGCCAGCTCAAGTTGAGGCGTATAATCCGGTGGGAATAATACCACCACTGACATGACAACTAATTATTGATAATCAGTTAAATGATGAAACACATTATCCAACATATCCAAGTAAAGTTGAGCATGCAAAGATCCATAACGTTAAATGCAACGTTTTTGAATATTTTAAAATAGCTGATGGAGATTGTGTTAATATTCTGGACGGATTGGAATTATACACGGAGATCTTCTCTCTCACAGAGCAACAAGAGGTACTTGATTGTGTGTTTGACCTCCAAATCAGAGGTAAAGCAGGGTTGCTATCTGGGAGAACATATTCAGAACCTAAAAAATGGGTGAGAGGCAAGGGTCGCATTACGATGCAATGCGGCTGTTATTATAATTATAAAATAGATCGACAAGGAAATCTTCCAGGAATTTTACAACATGAGCAGGTGGAGCCAATGCCTAAAATGGATGATTACACGACTGGTTCAATGGAGAATAATTCCAGCAAATTGTATCCCCAATAGTTGCAAAATTAACTTTATGAAGAAGGGGATTGTATCCCTCCACATATTGATCATCATGACTTTGTTCGTCCGTTCTGTACTGTCTCTTTCATATCAAAGAGCAGTATACTATTTGGCATAGATATAGACATAATCGGTCCGGGTGAATTCCAAGGATCTGTTGAGATTTCCTTACCAAGAGGATCCGTCCTGATTCTGAAAAGAAATGGAGCTGACATAGAAAAACATTGCATTCCTGGAGTTCGACACCGTCGAGTGTCGATAACTTTCAGAAGGATGAGTGATGAAAAAACCCCATATGGATTTCAACCAGATCTAGAACTTGAACAGTTGCAGCCATAGGAGTTATAAACTCGTTGCACCACTAGGCTATTCCAAAACAACAGCCTAGAAGGTCAGCTTGTTTAAAAACTCATAATACAGTTTGCAAGAAGATCTTCTACTGACAGACATACAGATGTACAAATATGCAGCCAACGATATGAAGACAGCTTATTTTGTACTTTATATTATGTACTCATAGATGTACTAGTTATGCGAATAGCATAATGTACTTTTCATCTTTGTGAGATATATACATGATATATTGTAAAAATGACTGTATAAATCAATAATGAAGAATTTCAGTGTTCTTTTTCAGACATAAATTCTTCTTAATATGGTTGAAAACCGCTGAACTGTGCATTGATTCGTAACAATGAACAGAACAAAACAAATTAAATTAAATTTGTCAAATAAGTTTTCTCAATTTTGAGATTCCTTGCTTATGCAGTATGACCCCGTTCGGTCTATATCCCCACAAAATTGCACATTCTACACAATTTTGTTTTCAGTGATATCTCTATGGAATCACAAATATATAATATTTATAAATAAATCTTGTAAATCTTTTTCAAAATAATATAATTTTTACACATTACACTTTCCGAAACATAGGATATTTTAAATCAGTCCAATAACTCTGATTTACTACTTTTCGAAAAAAATTAATCCGATAAGTTCAATTTTCACATTGAATCAGTTCGATACTTCTGATTCATAACTTTTTAAAAATTCATCTAATAATTTCAATTTTTACTTTGAATCAGTTCAATGCTTCTGATTCAAATTTGATCCGATAATTTCAATCTTCACATTGAATCAGTTCGATACTTCTGATTCATAACTTTTCAAAAATTGATCTAATAATTTCAATTTTCACTTTGAATCAGTTCAATATTTCTGATTCATAATTGATCTGATAATTTCAATTTTCTTATTAAATCAGTTCGATACTTCTGATTCATAACTTTTCAAAAATTGACCTAATAATTTCAATTTTCACTTTGAATCAGTTCAATATTTCTGATTCATAATTGCTCTGATAATTTCAATTTTTTTATTAAATCAGTTTGATACTTCTGATTCATAACTTTTCAAAAATTGATCTAATAATTGCAATTTTCACTTTGAATCAGTTCAATATTTCTGATTCATAAATGATCTGATAATTTCAATTTTCTAATTAAATCACTTTGATACTTTTGATTCATAACTTTTCAAAAATTGATCTAATAATTTCAATTTTCACTTTGAATCAGTTCAATATTTCTGATTCATAATTGATCTGATAAGTTCAATTTTCTTATTAAATTAGTTTGATACTTCTGATACATAACTTTTCAAAATTGATCCGATAAGTTCAATTTTCAATTTGAATCAGTTCAATATTTCTGATTCATAATTGATCTAATAATTTCAATTTTCACATCAAATCAGTTCGATACTTCTGATTCATAACTTTTCAAAAATGATCCGATAAGTTCAATTTTCACATTGAATCAGTTTGATACTTCTGATTCATAACTTTTCATAATTTATCTGATAATTTCAATCTTCTTATTGAATCAGTTTGATACTTTTAATTCATAACTTTTCAAAAATTGATCCAATAATTTCAATTTCTACACTAAATCCGTTTGATACTTTTGATTTATGCTTTTCCCAAATTGATCAGATAATTTTCATTTTGAATCAGTCCGATATTTCTAATTCACATTCTTCAAGAATTGATCTAATAATTTCAACTCTTACTTTAAGACCAGTCCTACACTTCTGATTTCTTCTATTGGAAGTCAGTTTCAAATGTCTGACTCTCCTTTGATATCAATATTTGTATCTTGAATTCCCATTTTGAGTTCAACCCTTAAATGTTGATCCCTATTAAAAAAAAGTCCCCAGCGAAAACAAATAGCAGACACAAATTCACACTTCTTTCTAGGTCTGATGACTTAAAAATCTATATTGGTCTTGTTGATCTTGTCGGTCAACACCAATACGTGCGGTGTGCTCGCCCAGCACACCACACCTATTGGGGGTCCATTTGTTGACCTCACTTTTGGTTGAGGTCTAGAAACTTCTTTAGTAGCCTAAATATAGCCATAGGACTTTCCTATTGACTAGTCTTAGAAATCTAGAAAAGGTACCCTCACAATTAGAAACTCAAAACTCTTCTCTTTACTCAATTTGAAGTTCCACATATTGGTCTTAACCTCTAATATTTAGTAGGTAAGAT
>JXCR01103810.1:59955-83306 GCA_002079205.1 Phalaenopsis hybrid cultivar | reverse complement strand
ATTAAGAAGGTTGCATGGACCTGCTCCCTACTCTTAACCTGGTGAATACCTTAGGGATCTATTAAACTTAATATGTTTTACTTAATAATATTATCCTTAAAATTTAAGGATTCCCAATACACAACATAGAGTTAGGAAGGTTTCTAAAACCTTACTTTTCTAGCTCTATAAACATAAACTGCTCTGACATGCATTTTGAGTTGTAGGTGGTGAAATAAGAAGACTCGCCACGTACATTTTTATTTTGCAGCGTTTTACAGTCTTTCTTGTACTTTCCTACTGCACTTTTATTTATGCTTGTATTTACATACATGCATAAAAAATATTAAATTGCATAAATTACCCCCACAACATTTCAAAAATATAAGATAACTCAAAACTTAATCACAAACATCACAAAAAAATACAACTTCAACNCAACACATCCTTCCTTAGCCTTTAAACAACAAAGCCATAGGATATCGAGGTTGTTTGCCTAGTGAAACATAAATCCTCAAATNTGTTGTATGGACCAGATCTTCAAAGAAAATATTAAATCAAATTCAAACTGTGTCCGCACAAACATCCATTCATATTCCACAACCTGTAGAGCCAGAACTGTCTGTCATATCAGAAGAGGAAAAGAAAAAGAAGAAAGAAATTATCAAAGAAGAAAAGATCAACATTGCAAAGACTAATGTGGGAGCTGCATATTCTCGAGTGGTTATCTCGGATGCGGGGGAGAAATTCCTCGAACCGATAACCTTGTACGATTTTCTTTTTACTCCTCCGGGAGTTTGCGATGAAGAGATGATTGATTTTGGCTACGTTTTTACTGTTTCTGGTGATGATGGTGATAACGTAACTAACGCTCAATCTAATTCGAATTTCGATCCTAATGATGATCCTCAAATCATACAAAATCGCAACAAACTCTTCAATATGACTAGTGAAGAGGCCAATGATACAGGCTATGATAGTGAGGCACCCTCCTTTGAATTCCGAGGAAAGCCAATAGCAATTGAATTGGAAGCTTCAGATTCAGAAACATCTTTGGAAGAATGGGTGGTTGTGGCAAAAGAAAAACCACCGGGTCCAACTCAAGAAACACAAGAGATAACAGAAGTATATTTAAGAAGAGGAAAGGTATTACCGCCAGTACCAGAGCCGGGGGTAAAAGGAAAACAATTGCTTACCCAAAATGAGACAACTCCGCCAGTGGAAGAATTGCCTACTCAAGAAGAAACTGGAAATACGAATAATAAAGTGGAATACAACGTTCTGGCACATCTTAGGAAGTTACCAGCCAAGCTAAGCATTTATGATGCTTTGATCCTTTCGAAGGAGATGAGAGAGGCATTAATCAAGGCTCTACTTGATCCAGATATTTGCTTAGCCCATTTGGCCAGCGACTCCTTGGATGAGGCCTGTTCGTTAAGGGAGCAACCCAGCATGACTTTCACAAATGACGATTTGTTGCTTGAAACTGCCGATCATAACCGACCTTTGTATATTTCAGTTAACATCGGAAGATTCATGCTCTCAAGGGTATTAGTGGATCCAGGAGCGTCAATTAACATAATGAATCTACGGACCAAAATACTCTTCCTCCACCCATCAGGCATCTTTTTAGTTTTTAAAATAATATTAAAGAGTTTAGTAAGCCAAGAAACTCCCAAATCTCCCAAATATTTCCACACTTCAACTGGGATATCATCAGGTCCTACAAACTTTCCACCCTTGGTTTTCTTTAAAGCCTCGTCAACTTCTTTTTTGCTAATGCGACGGTAAAAATGAAACATTTTATTATTATTCACGATATTAAAATCACTAAGGTCGATCGTATTTTCAAAAACTTCAATAAAAAGTTTATCAAAGTAACTCAGCCACCTATGTTGAATATCTTTATCAAAGAAAAGTACTTTTTGATTTTCATCTTTAATACACTTTACTTGAGTTAAATCTTTACTTTTCTTTTGTCTTTGTTTGTCTAGTTTATACATATATTTTTCACCCTCCTTAGTATCTAAACTATAAAAGATCATTAAAAACAGAATTTTTAGCATCACAGATTGTTCTTTTAGACTCCCTGCGAGCCGTTTCATATTTTTCCTAGTTCTCTAAGCTTTTACATTTAAATCAATTTTTATAACATAACTTCTTATATTTTATCTTTTCTTACATATTATTATTCCACCACCAACTATTTTATTTGTAAATATTTTTTCTTTTGATTCTCCAAGCACATCTTTTGCTACTTTTTAATAGTATTTGTTACTTAATCACACATAACATTTGCTTCTTCATGAATATCCCAAATTTTAAAATCTTGAATTTTACTCATAAAAATAATTTTATTTGTCTTTTAAGTTTCTCCATCTAATTCTGCAATGATGAGTCCTAATATTTTTTATTTTACAACTTTTAAATTTAAAATCTAAAACTAATAAACAATGTTGGGTACTTAAATTTTCACTTGGAATTACCTTACAATCTTTACAATTGCGACGATCTCTTCTTCTCATAAGAAAATAATCAATTTGTGTTTTATTAGATCCAGTTTTATAAGTAATAAGATGTTTATCTCTTTTCTTGAATAAAGTATTAGTAATAACAAAATCATACGCCAAAGCAAAATCTAAAATAGCTCTACCTTCTTCAAGTTACTCCANCCTATCCTAATATTAGTTTCATTAGTTTCATGGACTAACTTCTTTATCCGCATTCGCCCGTACNCTATCACCAACTCTATTAATTTTTACAACATTATCTTTTAAACTCTTATTTATAATTACACCTACACCATTTTTAGTACTACTCTTACCAGAATACCAAAGTTTAAAACATAAATTATCAATANTTGAGAGTGCGCCTATATTCCAAGAACCTATCCTAATATTAGTTTCATTAGTTTCATGGACTAACTTCTTTATACATTCGCCCGTAATGTGGGAACCCTTGCTTATTTAACACTACACCCGGGCGCCGGTATAGCGGCCCTTGCCNATTCAATTAATTTACCATTGAGAGTACATATATTCCAAGATCCTATCCTAATATTAGTTTCATTAGTTTCATAAACTGACTTCTTTACCCGCATTCGCCTATAATGTGGGAACCCTTGCTTATTTAACACTATATCCGGACGCCAGTGTAGCGGCCCTTGCACACTTTTTACTGTATTCAGGCTATACAGCGCGTCATTTTCATGGGACGCCCTAGCACTTATATAATGATCAAAAGGATTCATGTCATGATTTTTTTTGACAAATTTAACGCTGGCTGTCGACTACCTGACGCAACCCTCCACTTTTTGCATCCGGGCTTGAGACCNTATAATATCAACTAATTCCATTAATTTACCATTGAGAGTGCCTATATTCCAAGAACCTATCCTAATATTAGTCGAATATGATGATGAGTGCAATCATGAACCTATAGTTATATCATCCTAGATTGGCATGAACTAGTTTACTTACTCATAAGAGCATATCAACCCAACCTGACTAAAAGATTCATATCAACAATCATGGGTTATGTCATTCAAGGTGACCTTTATAGACTTAGGATAAATGTTCGTGAAATAAAAAATATTTTAAATCAAACTAAAATAAGAAAAGGCTTTATGTCATATCATTAAGGCATGGTAGGCAAACCACTTGGTCAGAGAAAATAAGTCATAACCAGACTTTCTTGGTGCATTTGGCAAAACCATCTCACTAAAGAATACATGTCACACCACGTCTTAACTGGCATGAGATCTTTTAAGAGTAAACNTCATTGAGAGTACCTATATTCCAAGATTCTATCCTAATATTAGTTTCATTAGTTTCATGGACTAACTTTTTTTACCAACATTCGCCCGTAATGTAGAAATCCTTGCTTATTTAACACTAGACCTGGGCGTCGGTGTAGTGGCCCTTGCATACTTTTCACTGTATTCAGGCTATACATGGCGTCGCTTCCAGGGGAGGCCCTAGCACTTCCACAATGATCAAAAGGATTCATGTCATAATTTTTTTTTCGATAAGTTTTACGCTGGTTGTCGACTACTTAACGCAACCCTCCACTTTTCGCATCCGACTTGGGACCGGCAACGGCAGTGTTAAACATTGATCAAAAGGATTCATCTTCTATTACACATTCTTTTTGCAAAATATATAACCCCTAATTCTCGTCCTTTATCTATAATCTTCTTCGTCATTAGATTCTTAAAAAGACAATGATTATGGAAGAATAAGATATCACAATTAAGAGCACATATAATTTTGTTAACACAGACAGGAATAAAAGAGAATTAAAATAAACTAAATACAAACATTAAAGGCATTGTAGGCGTAACATTAATGGTGCCAAAACAAAGAACATTAGAGGTAGATGCAACAATTAAGGTGACGGAAAAAAATTATTTATGAAAAGTGAAAAAAAGTTTTGGATTAACTATCATATGATTTGCGGCACAAGAATCAATAACTCATTAGTAAAAGAAAAAAAAAGGACAAGTATCATTGTTACCTATCTCAACAATGGCAGTGATAAAAGAAAATTTCTTGGATCTTTCTGAAATTAAATGAATTTAGCATATTCTACTATAGAAATTGAGAGTCTGACTTTGAGATGCTTATTAATAGTGACCATGTGGGTTAACTGCGATCTAAAACACTTGTGATTCTTTTGAGCAACTTTTAACACATTTTTTTCATATGACATGTTTCATGGCAGTAGCAACAAAACTACCCTCGGGCCTTGATTTTCATAATTCAGAGTTCAACAACGATAATTGACCTGAGAATGTGTTTTACTGATGTCTGTATTATTCTGGCAAGTAACAACACTAGGTTGTCATACGAATGAAGGCTGAGAACTCAAAATAGTACGCAACACTCTAGCATATGCTTCCCTTAGACTAGCTAACTACTGAGACAAATAGGACTGTTGATTTGACACCATGATATTGCAAGATAAGGCCAAGTAGAAAACTCATAACAGTTATTTTTTCTCTTTCAGCCTGTTGAGTCTCGTCATCAGTACTAAATGGAAATAGTGCATTCAATTACGTTTAAAGTATATGTGATACATGTTAAATGATTGAACTTGTTGTTCAACTCAATAGAACTATAATAAATTTGAGAAATGTTCTCTCCCAATAAACACGAACACCAACTCCTTTATTGCATCTTTAACATAGTCACAAGGATTAATATGACCAGACTGATCAGGTTTGATAGAATTCCGTAATTGTATCAATAATTGGGCATCAATCATCATCTACTCAGAATAATTTCAATCAGTCTCGACTTGGGGATTGTCAATGAGGTAAAATTCTTCAAACATATTGCTTAAATAGTCTCACAATTTTATTCCAGTAAAAATAATTGACGTCATTTAGGATCTGTTTAAGATAGTTGCAGCTGTTTGATGAATAAGCTGTGAAGCTGTGAAGCTGTGAAGCTGTTGAAGAAGTTGTAGTTCAAAAATTTGTGGTGGTTGCTACAATATATATATACTTATATATATTTGAAAGAGTCAGATCGCAGCTTTCTAGCAACCACCGCAAGTATCCAGCCATGGTGGGAAAACACAATTTTCAACTGCAGTTTTTTGAAAAAATGCAGTTTTGCCAAACAGAAAATACTGCAATGTTGTACCACACCACCACGTCCACCGCCCAAATAAACCCTTAATTTTTCATCAGTAAATTTCTTCATTGATTAAACCAAACTTGTCAAACAATGTTTTTGTTCCAAAGTCATGATTACCACCAAATATGAGAAAAAAGTATGAATGGGTTGAAAGGCAAGACAAATTCCAGGTGAAGAGAACTAAGATGAGCAACGCCGGAAGTCAAATAGGAAGAAGACAAAGTAATCGAACAAAACAACTAGCGCAATCAACCTAAGTAGACAAAACTGACTAAGCCATAAGAAGAAAATGAATTGCTTCAGGATGAAGACGAAGCCAAAATTGAGGTCTATGCAAATGGAGTCAAACGACAGGGATGAAGACATCCGGGATGAATAACAACCATCAAACTATGCCCTAGTTTTTCCCTACTGGATTTTTGTTTCTTTGTACCTTAGCAATTCAGGTTTTCCAAACTCTATTTTGATAATAGATTTTAGGGTTATTAGTTAGCATTAAGGTTTCTTTATGTGGTGAGCTCATATGGAAAGAATTTGGCATATGTTGTGTATGATTTTGGCATTTCAGTTTACTGCTATGGTGGTTTTCATACAATGCCCTAGGTGCCATTATTGTTTACGTGGGGATTTGAGAAATAAAGAAACGTAAACATTTCGGTTGATATTGCCATTTCAATTTCCTGTAAAAATATGCTAACCATGAAACTATGGTCAAATTCCATTTGAAGAACTTGAAGTTTAGAGAAGTAATGCATATTACTTTATGCTTGAAACAATGTCTGATATTATAGTTATTATTTCGGTAAGTTTGATATGAATCAATATAGCATATGTGCATATATAACTATCAAATTTTGAGTTTGATATGATTTATAATAGTTTGGGGAGTGGAAGAAATATGTTATCTATCCTTCACCTCCTCTCATATCCACTGCTTCTGTTAATGTTAATACCATGTCACATAATTTTAATTTTTTTTCCTCCAAATTAGAGGTTTTAATGAGAAACACAAGAAAAAGTGGAACTTTTGTTGTGTTGGAAAGATATATAAAGGTAATCTTCTATGATCCTTCTCTAAAAGAAGTTGAATTGGGAAATAGGCCCACAATATTTTTCAACAAAGAGGGATAGTAGAACATAATACAAAAAATTCAAAGAAATAACTGGAAGAGAGTATGATATAATGCAATTAAAGAATAAATGAGATCAATTAAAAAAGATTAGAAATTTAAAAAAAAATTAAATGGAGAGGCTACAGGTCTTGGTTGGGATCACACAAAGAGAACTATTGATAAATCTGAATAATGGTGGAAGACAAATTATAGGTGAAATTATGTTTTATTATTTAAACTATTTTAAGTACTTATGTTAAAAATTTCTATAAATCAACATTTCTAATTGTTTGTCAATTGTATGTTGGTCCAAATGATATAAAAAAAAAAATTAATTCAGCGGATTGATAAAAAAATAGAGTTAGATCAAATGTTTAAAGGGGTCATTGCCACGAGTGAATGCATGGACCCTAATTCAAGCATTAATGCATCTGAACCTGTAGATTTTAAGCACAATGACAACTCAGATTCACTCTTACTGTCACCGAACAAGTTGGAATCAGTCATACAAAATGATAGCAAGCTTTGCGACCTAGGAGTGAAAGAAAGAAAAAAGATGGCACTGTATTCTTATGAAATCAGACTTCTCGACTTGTTTCTGCATGCAATAGTATTCCGTTTGAGCCTAGCACGTCACTTGCACCACCACCACCACCACCTATTCTAGAAGTTATGAAAGTAATAAAAGAAACTTCAAAATTTATGAAAATGATGGAAGATCCAACTACGAGAAATGTGATCTCCAAGTATGATATTATTTAATGTTGTAGCTTAATCGAACTTCGTAGATGTATTATCTAAAATGACTCATTATCATATTTATATTGTGAGAGAGTTCTACTTGATATGATTTCATCATTTTATTAATACTTCAAGTGTTTTTTAGATAAAAAACAAATAACGGTGAAATTTCATTATCTTATTAATGTTTCATGTGTTTATTGGCTAAATGATGAATAACAGTGAAGGACAACATCAAAAAAGAATAAGTGCAGCCACTATATGCTTAATATATGAGTATTATAATTCACATACTGTGTGCATTCCTGGCTTAACATTATCATTTCTTGATGACAGATGGATTGATGAGTTACTTTCGAGTCATCCAACCAGATTTCACAATATATTTCATATGCAACAAAAAATTTTTAGGTCTTTTGGAGAAACTAAATCAAAATCATAGCCTTCATGGATTCTCCAGAATGACTTCGAGAGATGTGTTAGATATAACCCTCTACATTTTATCACAACATGAATCATTTAAATTTGACATGGAGCGATTCCAACATTCATAAAAAATAATTAGTAGATATTTTTTAGTTGGTCTGGATGTTTTGATTAGTCTATCTTCCTAAATTATTACACCTGAAGACTGACATTTCAGAGCACACCAACAAAATTTTGAATGATCCTCGACATATTTTAAAGTAGATTTTGATTTTAATATTTTTAATATATTTAAATTATACGCATTCAATATAAATAACTTAAAATATTGCATTTGTGGTATTGAAGGAATACATACCAATGCACGTGTACCTCAAAGTAAAAATATTGTGTACATCGTGTACTCACTCACCAACACAGAATGTTATGGTTGCGTGTGATTTCAATATGTGTTTCACATTGTAATGACTGGATGAGAAGACAGCACATGATAGTCGGACCTTCCATTTTTTGTGTGAAAATGTCCTTATAATTTTTTTATGTCGCCTCAAAGTTAGAAATCCACATTTTTTAAAAAATTTATAGCCTTTTCCTAACGTGTACTACTGAATTATTTATATGCAGGAAAATATTATCTAATCCATACGAGATGTCACCTCCCAGATTTTGAACGAGTTAACTAAGTTTTTCGGGAAAGAAAAAAATATTTAACAAGGGGCACTCTTCTTTATGGGGTGTCATTGAGAAAATAATTTGGGTGTGAAAAAAGAAATGGGTGATTTTTCAAGATAAGTGTGAATATCCATTTAGAAAGTAGGAAAAATTGTGGTTGTAACAATGGCTATCCACAATTATATTTGTCTATAATCTACAACACCTGACATTAATTTTAATATTGCTGACAAAAATTAATCGATTGTCCCTCCTGAAACATATGAGTATCAGTTAGGAGAGTCAATATTACCAAATGATTTTAATATGGGTGATGCTAATATGCAAGATGAAGAGGGTGTTGGAGATATGATTCAATTGCAAATGCATTAGTTAATGTGTGATGATTATATGCTATTGTATAAGAAAATATGATTAATCTCTTTGTGTTGAATTTTTTTGTAATGATATTTATGCGGAATACCGCATAATTTGTTGTAGTATTTTTTTTATCAGCATACTGTCCCACTTGGATAGCCGCCTAGGCAACCATGGGTGTAATATAATTTTTTACATTTTTTTTTTTTGTTTGGGTGTCTATGATGACATGTATGACCTTAGGAGTTCTTTTAGATAACATTTATGTTACTATGGTTGTTGACATATAAGAGATCGCTATCAAGGATGCCGAGATCACCTTCTTTTTCAATCAAATGATTATTGGGGTTCTTCTAAAGGGACTTTGTGTTGATATGCTTCTGCGACAAAACATGACAATGAAGGCAACCAAGACACCCTTCTTTTTCAGTCATACGAATGTAGGCGTTCTTCTGCAAGGCCTTTGTGCTGATATGCTTTGTGACATACGATTTCGGTATTACGTGGTTTAAAGGCAACCATATCCCCTATCTTTAAGGTATTTTGTCTACTTATAATTACAGATTATTTGTTAGTTTATATTTGCTCTGAGACATCGCATTTTTATGGATTTTTATATATGTATTTCTATTATTCTTATAATTAATTTTCTTAAAACTTTGTCATTGTACTATTAATGCAAGCCAATTTTATGTTTGGGATTTTTAACTTTTAATAAATAAGAGCTCAAGAACTTCTAGTGCTTCTAATTACATCAAATGCAACTGTGGATTGCAGTGTTGTCTAATTATATCACGAAAAAAAATAGCTACAGAAGAAAATTTTGCAGGTGTTCATAGAATAGATCAAAAGATATAACAGTGACTTTTTTAGGTAGGATGATCAACTCAAAGATTCTAACTCAGATAGTGACCAGGCGTGCTATAGAAAAAGTTATCCTATAGGATTGATTGTTCGGACTTTAAAATTAATATTGTGATGATATTACTTGTTGTTCTTGTATTTTAATTTTTTATTTTGATTTTTGTGTTACTATTAAGTGAGATGTATCTTTTAGATGTAATATTTGAGCTTGTGAGTTTTTTAGGATTTCAAATGTAATTTCTAACAAAACCCTATGAGTTATTATGTCTGAATAATTATCTTACAAATAGCACAATAATAAAAAGGCAAAATTGTCTTTTTTTTCATAAACAATTGCAGCACTGCTATTACACAACATAACTAAATAAATAGACACAGCTTCACTAGCAGCAGCTTCTTCAAACAGTTGTAGCAGTCCCAAACAGATCCTTCTTAAAACTAACCCTAATAATCAAATGAATCATTAACAAAAAAATGTCAACTTCAATAAAATAAAACCAGTAAACTCCCACTTAAGGGCATAAATAAAGAGTTTATGGAAAGGATTGAGAAAATATGGCCCTTAAATGCTTGTCTAATTCAACAACATCATCTACAAAATAAGTACTAAATGGTATCACAACCCCTTATTTACTTTCCCATTTCTTCAATAAGTCCCGGTGCAGAACCTAGCAAGGTTCATGGATATTATTGCAACATTTATAAATAGTTAAATTGTGGATTAAATAAATTAAGCAAGTGACAAACATGCTAGAAATAACCAAAAAAGGAACGATCCAATGACTACTTCCCTCCTCAATTACTCTTATTTATGACCAAAATAAATAATCAAACAATTCATTAGGTTCATCAGTTTGACAGCAAAATGTTTCACAATATGTTTGCATAGTGCGCAAATTCATTAGACACATTGAGAAAATATGTGATCACTATGATAGACAATTTGCAAATGCATGATATTTTAATATCTTTAAAGTAAGCACGCATCTCCTACGTAAAAAGAACAAAGTGAATGCGGGATAAAATGAAATAGAGCTTCACCAAATGTTTCAGTATAGCAAGATTTTCTCTCCCGTGCCTCTGGCAGTAAGCAATTGCTACAGACTTTCTGGTAGACCCTATCTATAAAAAATAAGAATAAATGCTAGAAAAATAGTACATGCATATATTTAGGTAATTATGCTGCCAATATCGAAGAAGATACACCTACCTTGCAGTACTCAAGTATTGGTAAAACATGATGGCTTTTCAAGAAAACCTTTAGCTTTCCTTGTTCAGATTTATCCAGGCTCTGGAAAGAGCATAAATTTTGCATCTCAATGATTCACAGTTGAGAATAAAATACCATGCAATAAAAAAAAAAAAGATAAAAAATGAAAAACAGTTGATAAAACTTTGGCGAGAAATTAATCCAGAAGGATAATTTAACAAACACAAAGAACAACAAAAGAAAGTTAATTCAGGTAGCAATCGAAGATGAGACAAGTCAGATCACAAATTTAAGAAGATTCAACATCCAATGTCATGACAGGTCAACAGTAAGCAGACAAATATNGTCATGACAGGTCAACAGTAAGCCGACAAATACTACTTAAGAAATTATAATCAAAACTAATAAGCCTGGACAGCACTTCAGAGACACTGGTACATTTGCACGATGAAGTTTCCTTGGAAAGAATAAATGGCTGGTGCTTTCTAATACATCCATAAAAAATTATATTTTCTATAATGCTGGATAATTACACTGTCCAGACCACGTCAATCAGGAAAATTGAAGATGAAACTGTGGTATCATGGGTAATCCATGAAATAAATTATAATTTGACATTTCTAGTGCTGGATTGTTTCCAGGTAAAAAAATCGCCATGACTTGACTAAGTTGATGAAAGAGAAAGAGTTGATAAAGAATCAAACAAGGGTTGGTTATGATAACACTTAAAGAGTGATGTGCCACAGCTTATCATGATCAAAAGTAGGCAAGGATCGACCGTCTATAACTAAATGGATAATAATAGCCAAACTTAAAACTAAAACCAATGAAATCTATACGCGCAAATCAAAAAGTTAGAAAATAATGAGTAAACATCTAGAAAAAAATTAACTAACACACACTGCTAAATTAATGCATGTTCCCTAATCTGAATTGGAAGATGATAGAAGTACTGTCAGAATAGTAAGGAAAAGAATAAATTTCATACTTGCAAAATTAAATGAAAAGGAGAAATCATGAAATATTAAATAAAGTTATCAAATATTATAGATAATAAAGTTCAACAGAAGAATGGAGCAGGAATGATAGCAGAAAATGAAATGAAAGGCATATCTAAGGGCAGGCCTAATGAAACCTTAGCTTCTATTACACTACAGATACACCAGTCCCTATCTTTTGTGTTGAAGTGGAATGCCTGGAAGAAGTTTTGAGAAGAAAGCAAATTCCTACGACACGTATTAGGGAAGTGATATGATTATTATTGCCAGTGAATTAAATGGTTAAGTGTGTGGCGGTGTGACAGCAAGAGGATTCAAAGTAGCTATATGATACGAGATTGAAATGTGATTGAAAAGCTAAAGTTTATTTTATAGTAGCGTTTGATCTAATAATGAGAATCTGCTGTCAAAAGAATGGTAGCACTTAATTAATCCTTAATTGTTGATTTCACTTATCACAAATAAATAGTTTATACTAACAAAAAATTATCAAGGTTGTAAAATGATTACATGAAAAAGCTAAGCTGAAAAGATGTAGCAGTGGACTAAAACTAAAAATTTAACAAATTGGTTAAAAACTGATAAAAACAAATGAAAGGATAACAGGACTTCAAATAGGAACTGGAATCAATGTACGAAAGTCGATCAATAACCGAGGTGAACCAACTTGTATTGGTATAAAACGGCTAATGATGCTGATGTAATGATAGAATGAAGAAATGAATTATGTATTGCCCTTTGGCACAACATGAGATGCTTAACAAAAAAAAAAACTTGTTATAATGATACAATTAAGCATTAGAAAAACTTAAAGCGAATAATCATCACAAATATTAACTTGAGAATGAAGAAAACAGTCACCCTTACCAATTAACGTGACACCAAAATATCAATTTTCATAAACGGAACAAATCCAACAGCAACAAGAAAAGGTGAAATTTCAACTAGAAGTTTGAACTTTGCTACATAAATAATAAATTCAAGGGGTTCTCAAACTATTAACCTCTATAAACCGAGACGGCATCCCAGGAAGCTCTGCCTCACTATAGAAAAGAAATCCATTGTCATTGTTGAGGTTTTGGATAAATTCCAAACTTAATTTCTCAATTTGAGAATTTAAACTCTCAATCTCCTTTCTCTTACTTGAAGTAAGACCAGCACCATTACGTTCAAAATCTTTAACCTGGCCAAAATAATAACAAGAATAAAAGTATATAATGGCCAGAAGTTATAGTTTGCATATCATTTATTAAATAAAATTAGATGATTAATTATAATTAAACATGAAACATTAAAACTGCATTAACAGCTTCCAGATAATACAAAAACATTCCTTGTCATGTTGACTAAATTGCCTGATATAAAAATATAAAAAAAAACCATCGGATTGAATGCGGTCACAGTTAAAAATTTAAACACTTTCAGACCCAAATCTCAAACTATTAAATTTTTTGCATAATTCAAACAAAAGCACCATATACAGAATTAACAGTTTAGAGAGAACTAAGTAGCATTCCATGTCATGAAGATTAAATTGGCCAAGATATCAAAAGAAGGAAATGATGCTGTGATCACAGTTAAAAATTTAACCATTTTTGTACCCTTAAAATATTGAGCTGCGCCACAGTATCAAGAGAAATGGATACTACAAAGATGTTTGAAAGATAGAATATTGCATCATTAAAATTAGCATATGTTGCATGAGAAACTGGTCCAATTATATTTCAAAAAAAAAAAGTTTTGGATATATAAGTACTCTTCACATATAACAATACGCGTCATGTAAGTTTAAAATTCCAATGTTTGTAGAAACGAAACAAACTAGCATCCTAACGATGATAGCAACATGAAATGATATTGACTTAAATAATTAAACAATCAATCCCGCAATTTCATAATTTTACATACCAAGCACTCAACATATCGCTTTGCTTCAGGACCTAGCCATTCACCCTTTTTGTCATAGGCCTTGATGACACGGTAAACATCTTCACGCTTTCTGATCACCTTATATAAAATAATAAAAACCTTAAAACAACATTATGTTAAATTATTTCAATGTTCTTAAATAAATATAAGTACTATCCAATGTGAGAGGATTAATTACTCTTTTGCAGTTGTGTATCACATCCAGAATTGCTCTACAACTTATTCCACTCTTAGTTTTGATATATTACGCTTAATGTTTGCATGAGAAAGCTTAAGCTCAAAAGCTTTATTGAATAAACCAAAATAATGTACACCAGGCAACATTGTGCAACAAATTATACCATAATAAGCACTTTTCCCTCAAAAAAACTGGGTTGTAACAATGTTCAATCCATATGTTGCAGAAGAAAGGAAAGAAAATAAAAATAAATCATGACAGCAACCGTTCAGTTAATCAGAAAGGATTATTATCCCATTTATAATGAGAAAAAGACAAGGAAGCACAATTACAAGAAAATAAGATGAAGAATCTGCAACTCCAAGATAATGAATACAGAATATCAAACCAAAACAAAAACATAACCCTAAGATAATTGAAATTACCAAGGCCAAAAAGCTAAAACCGCTATTGATTTCAAATTGAGACATCGCCAAGGCTTCAGTTAAAGAAATCCTCAAGGGCACAAAAAGCTATCACAGTAATTACTAATTACTGTATATTGTAGAGCTCAATCCACACCTACTTCCCCTTCATTTGATGTTTTGCAGTTATGGAGATTCCAGAGTTCCTGCACCATCATGGTTATAGGATTTCTTTCCTGGAGTTTTGTAGCCAGTTTACTACTATTTTTCTCTTGATCTCGCTCAAATTTGGACAACACCTTAGGTGTTGTCCTTACCTCGGGATACGGCAGCTTCTTCATCTTCGGGAGGAAAATCCTATCACCCCGCTCATGCCGCTTTTGCTCCTTCTCAATGGGGTTCACTCAGTTGCATGGTTTCCTCCATTTTTTAAGCGACAAAATCTTTTAGAGAGGCATTGGCCTATGCATCTTCCTTTCCTTGCTTTCCTAACACAACTCCTTCAACCTTCCGAGGTACGGTTACAATTTTATTTTCTCACAGACTGCAGAATCAGCTGCACTTTTTGAGTTTTCATCGAATGGAAATATTTCGTTCAGATGCCCCAACCAGATCGTGATTAGGCAGTTTTTCTTTCAACCTAAAACTTTCCAGTAAATGTTTTGTAACTTTTTTAGATCGGTGACATATTCTCATCAGCCTATCTAACTATCATCTAGTACTCTTTTGTCATCGTGCCTATTACATCAATAACTATCGAATGTGTTTGTTCATATGGACTCCTCCTTTCGATGTTAAGGATAAATTTCCCATTTTTCTTATGTATCTAGCCTGCCCTTGTCTGCATGTCCATTTCACTAACCCCAGAATTCTTCATATGATTGTTTTTGTCTATGGTTGACCTCTCCAAACTTGTCAAGCTACTACGTTTAGCTTGCTAGCCTTATATTGGCAGAGTTCTTGTGCAGCAAGATATAAGCAAAAAGTACCCTCATGTGATTAGGCTTGGTTCAAATAAATAAGGTTATGTCCCTAGAAAATTAAATGAAAATGCTTCCTTTATTTTGTTTTCATTCTAAGATCAATGATCACATTAAAGCTGATTGCTTAGTAGACATCCTAATTTGAAGAAACGGACTGCTATTCACCCTAAATTCAATGGCACTGTCACAGAATCTAACCCCATTAAGGATGATGCATCATATATCTGATAATGAGATGCACAACAGAAATTGTGTTATGTTGATCTTTTTCTAGGCTGAGATGCTCCTCGCTCTTTGAAGCAAAGGGTTTGAACGATAGCTCAAGTCCTAGGTATTATAGTTCATGTAGGTATTATTAGTGTCACATTAGTATTACTACTATTGAAGTAAACTTGGATGTTGGTATCCTACCTCACTCGCAATCTAATCATGCATCTTTTAATTTTCATAAAAACGGGATTTTGGCCCCTGACACAGTTAACATTTTACATATTCCTATTGGGAATAGTAATGTGGATCCAACTTTTGATTGCAAATCTGAGGTTAATCATTACTTCAATTTTTTTCCATTCAAATCAAATGATCCAGACAAGATTGAAGGTAACACTAAGATATATATAGCGATATATATATAGATGTGTGTGTGTGTGTGTGTGTGTGTGTGTGTGTGTGTGTGTGTTTGTGTGTGTGTGTTGTGTTGTGTTGTGTGTGTGTGTGTTGTGTTGTGTTGTGTGTGTGTGTGTGTACCGATATATATATATATATATATATATAGATGTGTGTGTGTGTGTGTGTGTGTGTACCGATATATATATAGATGTGTGTGTGTGTGTGTGTTGCCACCGTGCTTACCTGCCACAGACCCTATCTACAGTGGAAGGGCTGAACCGACCGGTTCAGCAAGAAAAACTAGGGACTGCCGACCAGTCCAGGGTGCTTTGCTGCCCAAAGGGGAGGGGTCTCCCCTTCCTATCTAGCTACTATTATATATATGATGTTTGCTTACTTGGGGTTTATTTTGTCAAGTTTGATTTCAAATTTCTCGCCGTCGGCATTTTCTTTAGCTAGTGTTGTATCCGAGTACGGGTGATGCTCCGATTGTATCCTGTTCCGACGTGGTGACTGTTTCGACTAAATCCAACACATATCTTCATTCCCAACTTGTTGCCATCCAACAGATGCCCCTACCCGCGCGTTCCAACCGTCAAGTCCCTATTTTCTGAATATTGTCGCCGCAATCCCTATTGCCACCCACCTGTCGTGCCGCCACACCTTTCCTCTGCTTCCCAGTAGCCAGTCTCTCTATCAAGTTTCTCTTGCTAGGCTGCTTCCCCCTTGGCCCACCTTCGACTTTTACCACAACCCCTCTAATACCTTCCAGCCATCACTGAAACCCTCACCTCTACACCTTCCTACTGCTACCAACGATTCACGTCACTCATTCACCACCATCCATGGATTATCCTATCCAACCCAAGTTGGATATTATGTTTTGTTGATCTTCTATGTTGTTTTGAACCCTGTTTGTAATATGTTGTTATTTGATTAATGAAATTCTACTTTCCGCCTATCGGATCTTGATTAACTCTTATATCAATTGATATTAGAGCTAGTATAATCTTATCCTAGCTTTCCTAGCAGAGGAAATATCTTACACCTCATTACCACCAGAACTTGTTTCTGAGAGTCTGCTGCATGCAACATACACTTTTTAGTAGATGAGTTCACAGCACAGTTTAACCAATTGCAGATGAAGTGTGAGCAGCTCGAGAAAGAAAAACACACTATAGCACAGTACATGTGGTTTCTAAAGCCCGCTATTAACAATGTTGTGCAGTTACAGTCACATAAGTCATTGGGGGTGTTCAAACTTTAGCTTTGAAGGTGGAAAGATAACTAAAACAAAGTAGGCAGCAATCTTCATTCAGACAGCAATCCTCGGTCAGGCAGTCGCCTACAGCTACAGCGACTGACAAAGGTACCTCGGGAGGAGTTAGCAGGACAGAATAGGGGAATGATAAGACTGATTAGCGTGGAAAAAAGTCGGAAAAGGGACAATTAGAGGCTATGTGTCTGCAGCCGTGGCACCCGAATCACCTTCTGACAGGTATTATATTGGAAGAGTTGTCACATTCATAAATCAGAGAGTTGTCGAGGAGATGGAGGACGAGCAGCCGGAAGATAGTCCAGAGAAAGAACTTTAGCTCCAGGCTGATGAGGAAGAATTGTTAGTCATACGGAGAGTTCTGCAGTCAGAGCCAGAAATAGATCAATCATGGTTGAGGCACAGCATCTTTTGCACCAAGTGTACGGTAAAGTGAAACGTTTGTAGTTTGATTATCGGCAGTGAGAGTTGTTAAAATGGGGTGTCCATGCTGATGGTAAAGAAAATAGGATTGGCCACACAGAATCTATCTCCAATTTTATTCTCTTACCTGGTTTAGGAAGGGAAAGGAGATACACGTGAATCTACAGCGCTTTGTCGAATTTTCAATTAGGATCAGTTGCAGAAGCAAGTGTGGTGCATTATGGTTCTGATGGACGCATGTCACATTCTTTTAGGGAGGCTTTGACAATTCAACCGCAAGGCTTAGCATGACGGCATGAAGAATACTTACTCTTCTAAAATAAATAGAAAACTCGTCGTGTTGTTATCTGTTAAGGATGCGAGAGGTGTAAACGACACATAGAAAGCATTAGTCCTAAGGGCCACCTTCATGCAGTCAGTTCGTGATGCTCCAGTGGCACTAGTGTTAGTACTACTAGAGGGAATTGAGGAGAGTGAGATACCAACACCACTACAGCCACTACCACAGGACTTCCAAGATGTGATGTCGAGCGGCTCCAGAGATACTATCGTCACTTAGAAACGTTCAACATGTCATAAATCTCATACCAGGATCAATGTTATCGAATGACTCGCTACAAATTAAAACCTGAGTATGAGTTCAACGAAAGGTACTAATGGTGCGAGTTGGTTAGAGAGATATTCGTCTTTGTGTTGTCCATGCTCTAATGGTACCCAAGAAGGAAGGTTAGTGGCAGATGTGTATTTACAACTGGGTCATCAACAAGATTACAATCAAGTAGTGGTTTCCTATTTGACACTTATACGGACCCACCATCTTCACTAAGATCAACTTACACAGTGTGTATCACCAAATCCGAATGAGGTCAGGAGATGAGAGGAAGATTGTATTCAAGACACGAGATGGTTTATACAAGTGGACAGGTATGCCCTTCGGAATATCAAACACGCCCGACACTTTTATGTGGTTGATGAAACAGATCTTACCGACTCACATTTGGAAATTTGTGGTGGTATATTTTGACAACATTCTAGTGTACAACAGATCAGAAGAGGAACACTTACAATACCTAAGGGAGGTGTTTGAGACGTTGCGAGCAGAGAAACTATATGACGCGTGATCGGGAGAGGACCGGCAGGTCCTCAAGGAAGGGGGTTGTCGCGCCCCTCCTTCCTCTCCTCCTTCCACTTCCCTCCTTTCCTTTTTCCTCATTTCCCTTTTCCTTCCATTTTTTTCTTTATTTCCTTCCTGGCACTTTACTATTTTAAAATATTTCCTAAAATTGAAATCTAAATTTTATTCTCCTTCCTAATTTTAAATCCTTTCAATAAATCTAAAATATGCTTTTATTCTCCTTCCTTATTATAAATGTCTTCCTTAAAATTTGAAATCTGATTTTATTCCTTTTTTTCAGTGTTTCCTAATTGGGTCAAATCTCTTAACAAATAGAAACTGATGTACATGGAGTTAAAGGTCTTGTTTTTTATTTTTGAATTCAGGTTTTAGTCTCCGTATTTTCCCTTCGATGGTTGTATCCGACGTCGGGATACTACTTTGGCTTTTCCTCGTCCATGGTGATGATCATCTCCAAGAG
Organism: Phalaenopsis hybrid cultivar; assembly: GCA_002079205.1. Classification (NCBI taxonomy): domain Eukaryota; kingdom Viridiplantae; phylum Streptophyta; class Magnoliopsida; order Asparagales; family Orchidaceae; genus Phalaenopsis; species Phalaenopsis hybrid cultivar. The sequence continues at coordinate 63,908 of JXCR01103810.1, read as the reverse complement.
TCCAAGTGGTGTTCCAACTGTATCGCGACCCTGTCAAGGCATTTATCTTACCATACTTCCATTTCCTTGTTACCATTTCAGAATCCCATCACCACAGCCGCCAACCCAGCCTCTGACGATGCTCTTGCTCCTCTTCAGTTGCGGTTTGACACCATTATTATCGCCAACCTGCCATCCTACATTATTCACACAGCCCCATCTCTCAGGCCTTCGTCGTCGCCGCCAATCCAACCTAGACGACATTTCTACTCCTCTCCAACTACGTTTCGACATCGTTAGTATCTCTAATCTGTTATTCTAATTCTTCCATAACATTCTCACTCCTCTGGCCTTCACTGCAGCCGCCAATCTAGCCTTCCCTTGTCAGAATCCCTCCCCATCGAGTGTTCGTGTTTTCATTGTTGAGTAATTAGTTCTAATCTTTTGCTTTGTGCTTTTAGTTTGTTTGTTATCTTTTATTATTTCGAGTCTTCATAGTAACCTTGTTTTTAAGTCAACAATAAAATTGTGTCATGCAATGCGGTTTGAGTTAACTCCGATATCACTTTATGCCCATCCAAAGACGTTTCACTTCATCGCAAAACATATATTATTTTTGGGTTATAGCGTGTATAGTGTCGGCATTCATATGGAATACACAAAGATCTCAGCCATTGTGTGTTGGGCATCACCACAATTGTTCGTCGAGCTTAGACAGTTTTTGAGGCTAGCAACATTCTATAGGAGATTCATCAAAAACTTTGGTACCATAACCGCCCCCTTGACGGAGCTTTTGAAAGGAAAGGAGTTCAAGTGGACAAATGCAGCTTAGGCCAACTTTGACACAATGAAGGAGAATGTGACTCAGTCACCAACTTTAACACAGTTGGACTTCAACCAGTTGTTCGAAGAAGAGTGTGATACATCCAACGTGGGGAAAGAAGCGGTTCTAAGCCAGGGAGACCACCCCATAGTCATTTTCAGGAAAAAGCTGAATGAGTCTAGAAGGAAATATTCGACGTGTGACAAGTTATGAGCTATTGTGAGATACCTGGATCAATGGAGCCACTACATAACGACAAGTGAGTTTACCTTGTTCACAGATCACGGAGCCTTAAAAGAACAGCCAAAACAAGTTGAAGGCCGACAAACATCTTTGGTGGAGTTTTTAGTATCATTCCAACACCAGGCAGCGATCACAAACTACATAGCAAGCCCACTAAGCCATCATCACAAGTTGATCACGTTGATGTAGACTCAAGTAGTGGGTTTTGAGATAGTGAAAGACTTGTACAAGGCAGACAAAGGCTTCAAAAAGATCTGGGAACAATGTTAAGAGAAGCTTACTGAGCAGTACTACAGAACTAATGATTACTTGTTCTACAAAAAAAAGTTATGCATTCCTAGATACTCGCTAAGGGAGACCATCGTTCAAGCGAGCCACAGTGGAGGACTGGCAGGACACTTTGGCAGGGACAAGACTTCTTTTGGCCTCAACAGACGAGAGATGTCGAGCGGCATGCCAGGCAATGTTGGATTTGTCACATAGCCAAGAGCAAGAGATAGAATGTCGGATTATACACACCATTACCTATACCGGAGGCATCGTGGGTGGATGTTAACATGAACTTTGTGGTGGGTCTCTCGATGACATTGCGGAATAAGGACTCTGTGATAGTTGTAGTGGATCGATTCTAGAAGATGACGTACTTTGTATCGTGCCACCAGACATTGGATGCATCGCATGTCGTCGTTATGTATTACAGGGAGGTTGTGAGACTACACAGCAAACCCAGTACCATCCATTCCAACAACGATTTCAAATTTATGAGCCATTTCTAGAGGACCCAGTGGGGGAAACTAGGCACCAAGCTTTAATTCAGTTTAGCAACTCATCCTCACACGGAAGTAGTATACAGAAACCTAGGAAACCTATTGTGGATCCGGCTAAAGAGGAAAAAATTTCCAATGAGATCATTTAGAAAACTCAAGCCCAGAGCAGGTAAACATTTCAGAATACTACGGAAGCTAAACAATAATGCCTATTAGATCAACCTACAGAGACAAATCTTTTTATTATGTTCAACGTCGCGGACTTGACACAACGCTACGAGAAGCCGCAAACATCATAAATGAAGTTGATGCTCCCCAATCGTAGAAAACTGAAGTGAGGGTTACCTGCTGCAGGGCTGCAAGATCTAGCTATGGTGGAAGGGTCGAACCGATCAGTTTAGCCATAAATACTAGAACTAGTCGACCAGTCCAATATGCTTTGCCACCAAAAGCAAAGGGGCCTCTCCTTCCTATTCTAGCTACTATTATAAATATGATGCTTGCTTGCTTAGGGTTTAGCTTTTATTAATTTTGATTTCAGATTTCTCGTCCTCAGTGTTTTTTTCTAGCTAGGGCTGCATCCAAAGACGGGTGGTGCTCCGGTGGATCCTACTCCAAAAATCTCTTCATTCCCTGATAGTTGTCATCCAGCTGATGCCCCTCTCCTCCCTGTTCCAGCCTCTAAATCCCTATTTTTTTCTGCATCCAGTGTAAGCCCTTCTGCCGACCACTTGTTATGCCGCCACCCCTTTCCCCTGCTTCACAGAGGTCAATCTTTCTATCCAGCTCATGTTACTGGACCGCTTTTTTCCTTAGCCCACCTCCTGCTTCTACCATAGACCCCTATCACTTGCCAGCTACCATCGAAACCCTCACCTACACCTTCCTATTGTTGTCACTGATTCCAACCATCCACTCACCACCGTCCACGAATTATCATAACTAGCCCTATTCAGATATTATGTTTTGTTCAATTTCTATGTTATATTGAGCCCTATTTGTACTCATTTATTGTTTGATTAATGTATTCCACTTTCCCCTATCGGATCGGGGTTAACTCCAGTATCTCATATATAGACACAAACACATACACACACAAGATATTATGTTTTTGCTAATTTTCATGTCGTTTTGAGCCCTGTTTGTAATCTGTTGTTGTTTGATTATTAAATTCAGTTTTCCCTATCAGATTCGGGTTAACTTTGGTATCTCTCTCTCTCCCTCTCTCACTCTCCCTCACACACACACACGTGTGTGCGCGCACACGAGTGTGTGTATGTGTGAGCATGTGCGTGAGTGTGTGAGTGTGTGCGTGAGTGTGTGTGTGTGTGTGTGTGTGTTGTGTGTGTGTCTATCAATGTTAATTTAATAATTCCTTAGACAACTACATCTTAACTATTTCCCTTCCCTTCTTTCAACAATTAAAGCCCTTATTTGGAATATCAAAAGAATTGCTAGGTTGGCAACCAGACATCGTGTTAGAACTCATTGTAGAATAAATAATATCCAATTTATAGTTCTTTTATAACCCATGTTTGATTCTTTTAATCTTTAATTAGATTCAATATATTTAAAAGCACACTTTGAAGCACGCGTGATGCATGCTTCCCTTCACTGAAGCAAGCTTCGAAGCACTGAAGTTCATTTGGAAGTTTTTTTATAATTTTTACATTTTTAATTATTGTATCAATCTTTTAAAAATTATTCTAAATTTTTATTTACTTGTTTACTAAATATTTGCCTTCAAGTTATGTATTGAACCACATTTTTATTCTATTTTATATTAACTTTTTTATGTCATACATTAAATTTCATAATCGATAATAAATGTATTTATATATTAATAGTTTTGTTTAATATATCAGCGCTTTGGTTTAAAGTATCACTATTCCCTACATTGTGTGCTTTGAAGCAAAAAAAAAAAAAAAACCTTATGCTTCGAATTAAGCTTTGTGCATTTGTAAGATTGATTAGATTAAAGACAATTCTATTTTGCTTTTTCTGCTTTCTAATATTACTAATAAAATTTAGTTCTTTTGGAAAGAACATTTTACAAGTTGACCTAATATACAAGTGATGTACCACAGCCTAACATGACTACAAAAAAAATCTACATTGCCATATATATATATATATATATA
>JXCR01103810.1:21291-51321 GCA_002079205.1 Phalaenopsis hybrid cultivar | reverse complement strand
AGACTCCAATATAGACCTCCATAATTCAAGTTTTTCCTGGGCTTTTTCTCTCGTTTTATCCATNCTTCTCCATCAAACCTCTCAATAAATGTATAGCTTCCATAGTAGTCCTGCCCGACATAAATCCAAATTGATTTTAAGAAACTTTTGTGATGCGTCTTAACCTATATTCAATTACCATCTCCCATAAATTTAAAGTATGACACATCAACTTAATTCCTCTATCATTTGCACACTCTTGTGCATCCCCTTTATTCTTAAAAATGGGGACCAAAATACTCTTCCTCCCCTCCTCAGGCATCTTTTTAGTTTTTAAAATAATATTAAAGAGTTTAGTAAGCCAATAAACTCCCAAATATTTCCACACTTCAATTGGGATGGACTTTCCACCCATTGGTTTTCTTTAAACCTCCTCAACTTCTTTTTTGCTAATGCGACGGTAAAAATGAAACGTTTTATTATTATTTACAATATTAAAATCACTAAGTTCTCAACTTCTTTTTTGCTAATGCGACGGTAGAAATGATACGTTTTATTATTATTCACGATAAATCGATCGATGAATAAAAAACAAATCACATCCTTATCATCTCTTCTCTACATCATTAAGATTTATGAGAAACTCTACCAAACCTATCAAAAGTGCATATTAAAGCACGTTTTTTTGAAGTGAAACGTAATGGAGCATAGTTAGAGTGCTTTGCTAGGCTACAAGGTACGCTAATTATGTGAAGTATGTACGCCACAATGTTATGTGCTTTAAAATACTTACTTATGTGTGCTTTAACTATGATTGTGAGTGTAATTCAAGAACTCATCGTGTGCCTCATTGATTCAGTACTTACTGGCTCACACAATTGGCAGTTTATCCAAAGTAAATAAAGGTGTCTACGAATCATGTGAATGCATGTCACAGTAGAAATGCAACGTTTGTTTCTTGGCCTCTCAGGTTTCCTCTTCTCACTTTCCCGGTACTCTCCTCATGGACACTACATGGTCATCCATTTTTCTCCATATCAATCATTCTCAATCATAAAGTTGTAGTTCTCGCCACTCAATCTGTTGGCTTTCCTTGTCTCAAATTCTCAAACCTTGCAAAAAAGAACCTTCTAAATTGAGTCATAACTAACAATCTTAGAAGATACCATTGATTTTTAAGTATTTTCTCTACGTTTTAGTCTACATCTTTAAGTTTGTTGAAATTTTGAAGTATTACATTATTACTTTATATAATTTATGTTTTATTATTATTGTATGCATCATTATATTTGTTAGAAACGTTACCTTATGTAGCTTAATTTTGGGTGATTGAATCAGCGATATATGCACACAATATTTGTATACAGTATATACAAGTCCTGAGTGTTTTAATTAACAAAAATGTTGCTTCATCCGTGCATGTGATAACGAACTCTTACGCATCACATTGTAATTTAAAATAATTGCACTCTACAATAAAGAATTACTGAGGACAAATACTTCACTGCTAAGCCTTTGCAAGCTTAGGGACCACAAACAAAGCACAATAACAGACATAAACGAAAAGACATCATACAAAAATTTGATAGATCAAGTGTCACCTGCACATCAGAAAGTGAGAATCAAGAATCCTCTCAGCATCAGCACTTGCTTTCCGAACCTCATCTGAAGTAGCCACCATCTTTTGAAAAATGCAGGACTGCACCAATGGATACTGAAATTTTTCAAGATCTGCCAAAGGAGCAACAGCATTCTCATATGACACCTGCAGTGGGTTATAAGAGCTTCACTTACAACGTAGGAAATTCATCAACAAACCACAATTATGTGAGACAATATGTAGAAGCTTCGCTAACCACTTTCAAAATGCTTTAACATATCGTGATAACATGTAAATCCAAAAGGATAAAAAAAGAGAATGAATCAGGTTCTTATTGTATAGAGAGCGAGGTACAAAAAACCTAAATAAAAAATATCCAACTAATATGATCCCTGCATTAGGTTATATGTAAGAGTTTCAATAACCACATAATAAATTTAACAAATCACAATCCTATGGGATAATATATAGAAGTCTCACTAATAACTTAGAAAATGCATTAACATACCACGATCCCATGTAAACACAGCAAAAAGGACTTGAAAGAGAAAATAAAAAAAGTTCTCATTTCACACAGAGAATTGAAATAATGAGCATAAAAAATATTCAAAACTTTCATCATAGTATGTAATAAGAGATACTTGTGAAGGAATCCAAAACTTGCTTTTTGGGGAAAAAAAGCTCCTAAAAAAGGAAATGTCTTTAGAAACTCAATGGCCATATTTCCTTCAAACTGCTACTCCTTTTGGACTCCAAAATGGTCGTTAAAAAAATTGATAATATAAAAAGTTTCTTCTACGAAGAAAATGCAGATGGAAGAGGTTTCTTCTTCTTCGGTTGTAAAAACAATTGTAGACCCAAAACTTTGGGAGGTTAATTATTAAAAATCAGTGTAAAATAAACATAATTAAAGTGATGGTGATATAGATGGGGACATTATTAGTAGAATTCAAGTTGGTTGGTTGAAATGGAGGAATGCTTCGAGCCTATTGTGTGATAGAAAAGTACTGCTTAGAATAGAAGGAAAATTTTATAAGGTTGTGGTAAAACCTGCAATGTTCCATGGCGCTAAATGTTGGCCGTTAAAAGAGAAGCATAAAACTAAGTTTAAATGATGTCGAGATGAGAATGATTAGAAGGATGAGTGGCTTTTCACTTAGAGACAAAAGACGAAATGAATATATCCATGATAGGGTCGGCATAGCTCCAGTGAGGGAAACAATTAGAGAGTCATGTTAGATAGTTTGGTCACATTAAACGTCGATCATCTGATGATCCGCTTAGGAGAGTAGATGTTTTAGTTTCGACTTATATTAATAAAGGCAGAGGTAGACATAGAAAGACTTGGGCATTTTGTATAAGAAAATGATCTTAATTTATTAGAATTAAATGAAATAGGACACAATGGTGAAAAAGGATTCATGTAGTTGACACCATTTAGGGGGATAAAGATTTGTTGTTGTTGTAGTGTAAGACAAACATATACCTTCTTTCCAATGGATTTATCAATTCTTCAACACTCTAATTCCTCGCCAACGTATATATTTGTATGATACTACTTTTACATACCTTTGGATGGGAATTAGCACTCATTTCTCACATTTTACCAAAGACTACAGGTAGCACTCAGCTATTATTTCGCCTTATCTCCGGGAATATATAAAATGATAACAATTTTGATTTTGGAAAGATGTTTTGGTTTGTTTTATGATCTAAGTAAAGTTTTACCCTCATTTTTTCAAAATGGCATAAGAATTCAGGTTATTTAGTGATTTTTTTTTCCTTCAGTTGACATCTTCATTAAAATTGTTATTGTCGGGTCACAACAATCAGATGTGAAAAGTGGAGCGTTAAATTAGGCAGTCGATAGCCAGCGTAAAATTTGTCGAAAAATCATTAATTGAATCATTTTGATTGTGTAAATGCTAGGGCGTTCTCTAGAAGCAACGCGTTGTATGGCATGAATACAATGAAAAGTGTGCAAGAGTCATTACACCGGTGTCCAGTTGTAGTGTCAAATAAGCAAGGGTTCTCACATTATGGATGGATGCGGGTAAAAAAGTTAGTCCATGAAACAATATTACGATAGGATTTTTGAATATAGGTACTTTCACTGGTAAATTAATAGAATTAGTTGATATTATGATTCATAGAAGGATAAATAACTTACTTATTCAAGAAACTAATGGGTTGGAGAAAAGGCTAAGGTGATTGATAACTTAGTTTTTATATTTTAGTATTCACGTAAGAGTCGGATTAGAAATGGTATAGGTGTAATTATAAATGAGAGTTTGAAAAATAATGTTGTAAAAATTAATAAAATTGGAGATAGAATTATAGCTCTTAAGATTATTGTTGATACTGAGATTTTAATATTATAAGTGTTTATACTCCACAAGTAGGTTCAGATATTTGATTCTTAAGATAAATTTTGGAATGGTTTAGAAGACTTAATACAAAATGTATTGAAGAAAGAATCTTTATTGGAGGAGAATTAAATGGACATTCAGTAGAGTATTTGAAGATTTTAGATGTATTCACGGTGGCGACGGTTTTGGAGTGTAAATGAAGAAGGTAAAGCCATATCAGACTTTCCTTTTGCATGTGATTTTTTTATTATTAATATTTTATTCAAGAAAAGAGATGAGCATAATATTACTTATAAGAATTGATCTAATAAAACACAAATTGATTATTTTCTTATGAGAAGAAGAGATCTTCAAGAATGTAAAAATTATAAGGTCATTCCAAGTAAGTATTTTAGTACTCAACATCAATTATTAGTTCTGGATTTTAAGATAAAGAGTTGTAAAATAAAGAATGTTAGGAATCATCGTTATAAAATTAGATAGGGGTACCTAAAAGACACGAGTAAAATTATTTTTATGAGAAAAATTCAAGATTTCAAGATTTGGGATGTTTATGAAGAAGGAAATTCTATTTCGGATAACGTAACAAACTATTAAACAAGTGTCAAAAGATGTACTTAGAGAATCAAAAGAAAAAGTTTCAATAAATAAAAATAGCTAGTGGTGAAATAATAACGTACAAGAAGAGATTAAATATAAGAAGTATTGTTATAAAAATTAGTTTAAATGTAAAAGCTTAGAGAAATGAGAAAATATCAAATGGCCCGTAAGGTTTCAAAGAGAACAATTTGTGATGCTAAAAATTATAATTTTAGTGATCTTTATAATATTAGATATTAAGGAGGGTGAAAATTATATGCAAAAATAGCCAAACAAAATGAAAATAAAAGTAAATATTTAACTCAAGTAAAGTATATTAAAGATGAAAACCAAAAAGAGTTTTTCTTAGAAAAAGGTATTCAACATAGAATGTTGAGTTATTTTGATAAATTTTTTAATGAAGTTTCTCAAAATATGATCGATCTTAGTGATGTTAATATCGTTAATAATAGTACATTGTTTCATTTTTACCATCACATTAGTAGAAAAGAAGTTGATGAGGTTTTAAAAAAACCAAGGATGGAAAATCTGTCTGACCTAATGATATCCCAATTGAAGAGTGGAAATATATAAGAGATTTAGGAGTTTCTTGGCATACTAAATTCTTTAATATTATTTTAAAAACCAAAATGATGCCTAAGAAGTTAAGGAGAAGTATCATGGTCCCCATTTTTAAGAATAAAAGGGATGCACAAGACTTTGCAAATTATAGAAGAATTAAGTTGATATGTCGTACTTTAAAATTATGGGAGAGAGTAATTGAACATAGATTAAGATGTATTAAAAAAGTTTCTCATGATCAAATTGGATTTATCTCGAGCATGTCTACTATGGAAGCTATCATTTATTGAGAGGATTGAAGGAGAGATTCCGAGATAATAAGGAGGATATAGATATGATTTTTATTGATTTAGAAAATGCTTACGATAAGGTTTCAAGAGATATCCTTAGGAGAGTTCTTGAGAAGAAAGGTGTTAATATGACTTATATTAAGTCATTAAAGATATGTATACTATAGATGTTGCTTGTGTTCGAACAGAAGCAAGATTGACCAAATATTTTCCTATTTTTGTTGGATTACATCAGGGATCGGCTTTAAGCTCATATCTTTTTGCTTTAGTTATGGATGCTCTTACTAGACATTTGCAGGAGAATGTACCTTGGTGTATGCTTATTGTTGATGATATCCTTCTCATGGATAAGACGAGAGAGGAAGCTCAAAAAAAACTTGAATTATGAAGGTCTACATTGGAGTGTAAAGGTCTTTGTTTGAGTAGAACTAAAACTAAATACATGGAATGTAATTTTAGTACTAGTAGCTATAGTGACAGAATTGTAACTATGGGTGATCAAATTATTAAAAGGTGTGAACGCTTTAAATATCTCGAGTCTATTGTTCAAAGTGATGGTGATATACATGGGGATGAAATTAGTAGAATTCAAGTTGGTTGGCTGAAGTGGATGAATGCTTCGAGCCTATTGTGTGCTAGAAAAGTACAACTTAGACTGCAAATAAAATTTTATAAGATGGTGGTGAGACATGCAATGCTCGATGGCGTGGAATGTTGGTCTTTAAAAGAGAAGCATAAAACTAAGTTAAGTGTTGTCGAGATGAGAATAATTAGGTGGATGAGTAGCTTTATACCTGGAGACGAAATGCAAAATGAATATACCCGTGATAAGGTTGGTGTGGCTCCGATGACGGACAAAATTAGAGAGAGTCATCATATTAAACGTAGACCAACTGATGATCTGATTAGGATTGTAGATGTTTTAGATTCAACTTATGCTATAAAAGGCAAAGGTAGACCTCGAAAGACTTGGGCATATTGTATAAAAAATAATCTTAATTTATTAGAATTAAATGAAAATAAGACACTCAATAGGATGCAATGGAGAAAAATGATTCATGTAGTTGATCCCACTTAGTGGAATAAAGGTTTGTTGTTGTTGTTGGTTGGTTGGCATCTTCATTAGAATGGAATCATTTTATTTAACTAGGATTATCTCAAACCACTTTTTTGAACTCAAGCATGAACTCTCCAAAGCGGATGACATCTTCAAAGTCCTTTCTTGATTTTTTATTTTTTCAATTGTAGATTCTCAATATGAAACTTCAGAACACAGAACTAAGCAACCAGTAAAAGAACGAGTTTTTGCAATTACATTTCAAGAAGCTAAAGTCTGAGGAAGTGGTTACATGTACGCTCCTAATTCATGATTAGCCTAGCACTGTTTTATTTAAATTTAGGTTCTTTTATTTGATGAGTTTGTTGTCAGTTTATTTATTGATATTATGCATTTTTTCTCATGCTATGTGTTATTATGCGCCACAAAGTGGTTTTGTTTGTCAAGAAGAAAGACAAAAATATGTGGCTATGATTGATTACTAAGAGCTGAATAATGTAAAAAGTATGAATTTGACCGGGATCGATAATTTGTTTGATCAATTAGAAGGTGTTATGATATTTCCCAAATTGACCTGAGATCGGAATATCATCACGTCAGAGTCAATGAGGCAGATATAACTAAGACAGTTTGGGGACTAGGTATTTTCATTATGAATTCTTAATTATACCTTCGGTTCAACCAACGCTCCTGCAATTTTTATGAACTCGATGACTCGAATTTTCAAGTTGTATATGGATTAGTTTGTGTTCGAACTTAGAATCGATCAGTAAATTTTATTGATAAGAGGGGTATTTAAACCCAATAACAATAGCCATAATAATGGAAAGCAATAAAAACAAAATAAAAGAATAAGAAAAAAATAAAACAAATTAAAGCAAAAGAGAAAAAATATAATCAGGGAATAAAATAAAATAATAAGTAATAGCAGCGTAGGGACAGCCGTTAAAATCTATTACTCCCACTCAAGTTGAAGCAAAAATATTAGTCATGTTCAAATTGGACTTAAAGTCATCGAACAAAGGACAAGACAGATTCTTGATGAGGATGTCCGCTAGTTGACAAATGGAGAGCATATATGAAATGCAAATCTCCCCGGACTCAAAATTTTCCTTAATGAAGTGTTCGTCGATCTCCACATGCTTATTACGATTATGCTAGACTAGATTGTGAGAAATGTTGATTGCAGTCTTATTATCACAGAATAGATGTTGCGAGATGGAGGTTAGTATACAAAGTTCACGAAGCGTGATGTGTAGCTAGAGAACTTCACAGATTCCTGAAGAAATAGATCAGATTTTAGCTTCAACACTGCTTCGGACAACAACAAACTGTTCTTTGATTTTCCACGCGACAAGATTGCCACATACAAATGAGCAATATCCCGAGGTGGAACGCCAATCATGAATTGATTGGGCCTAATCAGCATCTGTATACAGTCGCAATAGTCTGAGGTGTGACGGGAGAAAAACAAACCTGAGCCTATTGTAAATTTTAAGTAGTGGAAAATCCATTGGATAGCTTGGAGGTAGGGCTCGAAGAGGATATGCATGAAGTGAGTAACTATTTCAATTGCGTGGCATATGTCAGGGCGAGTATGAGCGAGGTAGATGAGTTTTCCCACAAGGCGCTGGTAATGAGTCTTGTTGACAGGTACAGCATTGGGAATTTCAGATAATTTTTCATTAGGAAACATAGGAACAGCAACATATTTGCACAAAACAAGGTTGTTCTCTGTTAAGAAATCAATCACGTATTTGACCTGAGACAAGCAAATTGCCCAAGATAATCGAGCCCCTTCCATGCCTAAGAAGTATCAGAGAGATCACAAGTTCATCACAAAGGACGAAGCAAAAATGACTTTTCAAGGACTCCAATGTTGAGAGATTATTACCTGTAAGAACAATATCATCAACGCAGACAATAAGAATAGCTACTTAGTCATTAGAGGAATGTCAAAAGAAGAGAGTGTGATCTGATAGCCTGAGTAAAATCATGGCCCACGACCACCTTTGTGAACTTGTCAAACCAAGCTATCGGGGACTGTTTTAGCCCATAGACGGACATTCATAACCTACACACTTGGCAGTAGAATCAATACCCGGAGGGAGAGACATAATAACACACCTCTCTGTCAGCTCTCATTCGAGAATGTATTATTGACATTAAGTTGGAATAAATGCCAATCCAGATTCACGACAAATGATAACAGGACCCGAATAGTATTCGACTTGGCCACCGGAGCAAATGTCTCCTCAAAAGTCAACTCCAAAGGTCTAAGAATATCCTTTGGCGACCAATCTTGCCTTATTGCGTTCAAATGACCCGTTAGAGTTGAACTTTGTGCTGAAAATCCATCGACACGCTACAACTTTCTTGCTCCGAGATAGGTCCACAACGTCCCATGTATGGCTTCGCTGAAAGGCATTCATCTCTTTCATTAATGTCATTTTCCAGGCTGGATTAGTAAGAGTAACCTCAATAATAGCAAGGATATGATGGTCCGTCGAGGCAGTATCAAATCCTATGTAGGTCAATGATAAACTATGAAAAGAGACATTTTTTGTCATAGATTCATCACGGTCTTTTTTAAGGCTTTTTTAAGGCCAGCAAGGAACTCTTCATGAATTCATCTAGATCTTTTTTAAGGCCAACAAGAAATTGGAACATACGATTATTTTCTACAATCTTCTGCAAGAGGATAAGATGGCTGGAGAATCTCAAGTGTAGTCATAGTACATGTCGTATTTCATCCATAGTGCAACAAAGTCATTATAATACTGGGTCGCAGTCTTTGACCCCTGTTTTGCCTCCCGGATCTTCTTAAATACCTTATAGAGTCAGCTAAAATTTCCTATATCAAAGTAGATATCACGGACAACCGTCCAAAGAAAACTAGCAGTAGGGAGGAACGTGTATGAATAACCAACTGAGCTATCCATGGAGTTGAGCAGCGATGACATGACCATGAAGTTCTCCACTTACCAAGCTCCTTAAGTCGGATCAAGAGCCACACCTATGAGATAACCAAAGTTTCAATGTCCTTTGATGAACAAAGACACCGCTTGAGACCATTGGAAAAGGTTACAGTCATTCAATATACGGGTTATGATTAAGAAACACATGTTGGCTTATGATCATCCGTCTGCAAGGGAGCGGAAATTGGAGTTGACCCTCCGGTTGAATCAAGAACCCTTTCTGAAGGTGGTTTAGAGTTAGGAAAATCCACCATAATTCCGACTAAGCAAAGAATGTGTTATGGTTTTGAGTCATTCATGAATTTTGGCAAAATCGCGACAAACAGCTATAATTTCTGGAATTGCAGGTACCAGGCCAATTGCAGGAATTCTTCCTGCATAACAAAGGCAGCAGAAACAAAGGAGACCAGCAGCAAGCTGGGGCAGACCGGCGGGGCATGCTAGGCAGAGATCGATTGGTTGACCTTGCAGGGATGCTGGCGACTGCGTAAGAGCAAAGGAATCCTACCGACATAAGGAATTGGACGGGAGGTTGCTTGAACTACAGGATTCCTGCAATTTGTTGTACGCGACAAAAGATGTTGTATTCCTGTGTGAACCTACAGTTCACTGAATCCGGCAGAGGTTTCTCCAGGAACAGAGGATGTCGTTGGGTTCCTGCATGAACAGAGGATTTCTGCAGTTTGCTTGAACTAGCAGCTAGAAGGAGGTAGAGGTGGAGGTGGCGGCAACAGGAACTCAAAGAAGAGGTCGGGGCTGTTGGATTTAGGGTTAGCTGGTGACTGCGTAGTTTGTTGTACGCGACTGTGTAGGAGCAAAGGAATCCTACGGACAGAAGGAATTGGATGGGAGGTTGCGTGAACTACAGGAATCATGCAGTTTGTTGTACGCGACAAAAAATGTTGTATTCCTGCGTGAATCTGCAGTTCACTGAATCCGGCAGAGGTTCCTCCAGGAACAGAGGATGTCGTTGGATTCCTGCATGAACAGAAAATTTCTACAGTTTGCTTGAACTAGCAACTAGAAGGTGGAGGTGGCGGCAGCATGATCCCGAAGAAGAGGTCGGGCTGATGGATTTAGGGTTAGGCCCTGATGCAATATTGAAACTTAAAATAGAGGACACAGTTTTATTGATAGGAGAATGAGTATTTATGCTCAATTACAATAGACATAATAATGGATAACAATAAAAATGGAATAAAATAACAAAAAAAAATAAAACTGAAAAAAGCAAAAGATAAAAAATATAATTAGGGAATAAAATCAAAGACAGTCATTATAATCTAATAATTTTTTATTATTTTTATTGATGATATTCTGATTTATTCATGAACTGATAAGGATCATATCGAGCATCTGAGGATAGTTTTGGAGCTGCTAAAGCAAAATCAACTGTATGCAAAGTTTTCAAAATGTGAATTTCGGTTGGTAAATATTGCATTTATGGGACACATTATCAGTGGACAAGAAATCTTATTTGATTCTCAGAAGATGAAAACAATTGTGGAATGGCCTACTCAAAAAAAATGTTACACAGTTTTCTTGGAATGGCAAAGGTTTTCAAGGATAGCTATGCATCATCAAAAGATGTTCAATTTGAGTAGACTGCAGAATGTGAACACAGTTTTCAATAGTTGAAGAAACATTTCGCTACTGCTCCAGTGTTAAGCTCTTCCATCAAGCACACAAGGATTTCAGATTTACAGTGATGAGTCATTAAGAAGCTTGGGATGTGTTTTAATGCAAAATAAAGAGATAATAGTCTATGCATCCAAACAGTTGAAGCCACATGAGAGCAACTATCGGTGCATGATCTGGAATTAGTTGTTGTAATGTTTGCTCTCAAGATTTGGAGATACTTGTATGGAGTGAAATGTGAAGTTTTTACCTATCATTGGAGTCTGAAGTAAATTTTCATATAAAAGAAATGAATTTTAGGCAACGAAGATTTGTAGAACTGATCAAAGACAATGATCTGGTTATATTGTATTATCCTAGCCAAGCAAATGTTGAGCTGGTTATATTGTATTATCCCAGCTTAGAAAGATAATAGCGAACATCTGAAACTTTTGAAGCATTATCAATTAGAAAAGAGGTTCGATCTGACGGTTGATGACGATGATGTAATTAGAAAGAAGCTGCAATTATGGGTATCTACTGATTCTGAATTGAGACAGGAAATTCTACATAAAGCTCATCATTCTGGATACACAATTCATCCAGGCAGCACAAAAATGTACAAGTATTTGAAGTTGGCATTCTGGTATCCAGGTATGAAGAAAAATGTTGAATATGTATATAAATGTAAAGCTTGTCAAATTGTCAAGGTTGAGCATAACAGATCAAGCGGATTACTACAATCATTGTCGATGCCTAAATGAAAATGAGAAGAAGATTTCCTCGATCCGGGCAGGAACAAGATAGCATTTGGGTGATTATTGATAGGTTGATAAAGTCAACTCACTTTTTACCAATCACACAACTAGATACAGTTGAAAAGCTGGATAGATTGTATGTAAGACAAATTATCAGATTGCATGGTATTTCAAAAGTTATAGTTTCTTACATTGATGAAAGATTCACGCCCAGGTTGTGGAAAGGTATTCGGCAAGGTTTAGGTAGACAATTATATTTTGGCACAGCATTTCATCCACAAACTGAAGGGCAATCAGAAAGAACAAATCAAGTATTGAAAGATCTATTAAGGCTTAGATTTCTCGACTTTGGAGGTAGTTGGAAAGATCACATTCCAATGATCATGTTTGCATACAAAAAAGAGTTATCAGCCCAGTATTAAAATGGCTCCTTATGAAGCACTGTATGGCGGAAAATTCAAAACTCCATTGAATTGGGTCGAAGTGGGGAAATGTCAAATGTTAGGTCTGGAGTTAATTGATGAAGAAACAGAGAAAATCAAATTAATCAGAGACTAATTGAAAGATGCCCAGAATCGACGGCATAAATACTATGACCCTAAGCACAAAGTACTTTAATTTGAAGTTGGAGATTTCGTATTTTTAAAAGTCATACAAATGAAAAGTACAGCTAGAGTTGGTCAAAGAAGCAAATTGAGCCCAGGTACATCGGTCCTTTTGAAATTATAAAAAAGATTGATTTATTTGCCTATAGATTTATAAGGGAGGGTTATAATGCCCAAAAGTTGAGAAATCAAGTTCGTTCGGCAAATTTTAAGAGTATCTCAAACTTCGCATCCTCATAATTCATTCAATATAATTTTATAAAATTCTACATATGAAATCGATCAATTTGATATAAAACACTGTATGTAAATTATGAGCAGATCGGGAGATATAAAAATTGAAAGTTTTAAGTTTAATTAAATTAATTAAAACCTTAATTATTCTTCCAAATCCTATCCTATTCCCGCAGCTACTGTAGCCAATCGACTCTCAAGCCATTTTATTCCCATCCTTTCGTTGACACAAAAAACATGTTTGTGCAATCGTATATAATTATTATTTTTAAGTACATAAGTATGCTAAAATCATATATGATTTGATAGTTAAGGAAAATAAATGGAAATATAAATTCATTGGCATCAAGTTACAATTTGGGGTATTTACTTACCACATAATTCTTATAAATTTGCATATCTAACAAAAACTTTTATATTTACATACACAACACCCAAATCCTGAATATTACATCAAAAATATCACTATTTCTATCCTTTTAAAAGTGAAACACACATTTTCATGCACAGTCCTATAACACCAATTGTTAAATATAAATATCAAACTTTAGATGTTAGATATGTAAATCAATAATAATTGCGCAATATGTGGCAATTTCTATTTTATTTTATAAAAACTATAGAATATATTTCCTACTAGTTCAAGCGAGTTTTTTTTTAAGATTTAAAATCAATTTTTAACCACAAGTTCAAGTGAGTTTTCCTAGTTTCTAGTAATGCCAAATTTTTAACTAAATCAAACCATTTAAGGTAGTGTTTTCATTCAGTCGGTCAAAGAACAATCCAAAATGATTTTCAAAACAATATATTAGAGTTGATCGACCACAACTTAAGCTAATCTCACCTTAAATTATTTAAATTGTCCCAAATTTGAATTAAATAAAAAAAAACTGACACTAAATCAATTCTTATATTAATTCAAGCTAAGTCAATAAAATTTATAAATTAATTTTATAGTAATAATTATAATTACAGATAGTAAGATTCAATTATAAGTTGAATCAAGGTAATATTAATGAGACAAAGCTGATTAATAAAGGGAACATGTTTTAAAAAAAAAAAATCAAATATTTCTATATAACTTTATTCTCAAGCAAAAAAAATATTTGTCTTTTGCAATATGGAGGCAAAGTCACATAACGATTATTCTCAAGTAAACCACGTACTATCTCAAGGTGAACAAAATAAATTATTGTATTTCATATATAGCCAATAAAAAATAGAAATTGAAACATAAGCATATTGCAGCACTCAAGGAAACCACGTACTTTCTCAAGGTGAACTGAAGCTACTAGATCATGTATCTCATTTGATTTAGCAATTATGCGATCAGTCAAATGGTGGATCTCAGAAGCAGAAAGATTGACAGAAACATTTGAACGTAGAAGACCTGCAAAAAGAAAATAACATGCCTAAGAAGGTTGTCCCTAATGATAGGGAAAAATAGAGATATCTTCATAAAATCAACAATAACTTCTTTAGAAAACATTTGCGAAGAAGGTTGTCCCTGTGATTGCATTGCTAAAATGAGATTTACAATGGATCATGAATCACTATTGAATGCTTTAAATAGGAATCACTACATTCGCAGTTGCATGGCTTTGTTGCAATGGAAAGTTTAGATTTTATTTCAATATACCTTTATGCATTTCGTAAATTTTTTGGTAATTGTTCGTTCAATATGAATAAAACCAGCAATGCTCAAGCTAAGAAACTATTTAAGGTTATATACATCAGCTCAGATATGATGGAATTATTTAGTTTTATCGATATCAGGTCTCAAGAATGTACTATGTTTCAAATTTATGAACCACAGTTTCCAACTTAATTAAAAACTAGAATTTCCATTCACGATTTTCTTGTAACATTTCTTACCGCCTAATAACTAGCTTTAGGATCAAGAAACGACCTTGATTGATACCTACGTTACTTCAGATCATTTAGGAAAGTAAAAATTTCTTAAAACAACTGTGAGATGATTCAAGAGAAAGCTTAACAACAATATAGGGTGATACTTATGAATTTATAGCTTAAAAGTATAAAAAACTCAATCAAAACAAATTATAACCCTAGAAAATGCAGTGCACTTTAAGAAGTGAGAAATTATTATTATTTCAAAATAGGTTTCTATGAAGGCAATTTAAAATTTTTTATTCAAGTCGAGCATGAAGTTGGATAAAATTCTAAAATAGCTAGGAAAATGTTTAGAAGAGTCTAGAAATAGATCATACATGAATGAGGAGGCTTACTGGAGGAAAGAAAGCTACAAACGAAATGTGCTTATAAAAGGTGGAAAAAATTGAATATATTAAGAATTATAATACTTACATGAAAACTAGAGGCCTTGCAAAGAACATAGTGAATAAAAGAAAGCTTAAGCCTTTTGATAATCTATATGATAGTCTTGGAAGTGACTTAGTAGAAAAAGAGAAAATATTGAATGCTTGAGATAAGAAATACTAGTTACGGGGATTTTGATTAAAATAGATAAGCTAGAATCTTAATTAAAGATGAAGACATCAATGAAAGTTAAAAATGTCTCTTCAAGAAATTACTAAACGAGAACTTTTAAGAAAAATTATTTTGAAAGAAGAAAGAGAATAAATAATTTAAGTATATCTAAAAAAAAGTGGAATAGCATTAGCTCTAAAAAAGGTGTACAAATTAAGGCTTTAGGTCCAAATGTAATGCTTGTTAATATTTGGAGAGTTAAGGGGGAATATTACATGAATTTTGATGCATGCTAGAAAATTAACGGCAGCAGAGTAAAGGATTATCGTCTTAGCGTGGTATTGAAATTCAGCACACACTCAGATTGAAGTAAAAAGAACCAGTAGTGACACCAGAAGTCTTTACGTGGAAAACCCTAGAAAAGGAAAAAAACCACAAGGTCTTGCTCAGTTGAAATGATCCACTATATAATTTTAAATATATGGGTATACTCTTTTACAAAGATAATAATTATAAATGTATAACAGTGGTTCGTCGATAGTACTCGTAATCTAGCTGTAATGAGTGTTATTCACGATGAAAGTAGGCTGCGAGAGTCATAGTTGGTAACTATGGATACAGTAGTTTGTCGTAAATGTTGTAGACGGTGGTCGTAGTACCAGCTTATAGCATAGAAAGTAGTTGAAATCCATGATATTAGTTAGTCATGTGAGCTGCAGATAGTTGTCTCAGAAGTATCGGTTGGCCACTGAGGTTGTGGTGAGATGCTGTAGGAGCAGTGAGTCACGTAGACTGTAGTTGGTCACATGGAATATGGTAGTCAGCTGCGATAACGTCCGCGTCCGCAAAGGCCAGAATCAGAAGCCGTGCGAGCTGTGAATCACGTTGGTCATAATTGGTCACGTACGTCATAGTGGCAAGTTGCGACAACATCCGTAGATCGCGGGGGCCGGAGTTAGGAACTGTTCGAGCTATAAACCACGTAGGTCGTAGTTGGTCACGTAGATAGTAATTGAACACATAGGTCGTAGTGGCAAGCTATGACAGCGTCCGTAAATCTCAGGGGTCGGAGTCAGGAGTTGCACGAGCTATGAACCACATACATCGTAGTTTATCCAGTAGGTCGTAGTGGCAAGCTGTGATGATATGCGCAGGTCACGTAGCTGGAGTCAGTAACTAAACAAACTATGAGTCATGTAGGTCGTAGTTTGTCACGTAGATTGTAGTGGCGAGCTGTGATGGTGTTGTACGTTGCGAGGCTGGAGTCGAAAACTGAATAAGCTATGAACCACGTAGGCAATAGTTGATCACATAAGCTGTAGTCGTGAGCTGTGACGACGTCCGTAGGCCACAAGGTCGGAGTCGGGAGCTGCACGAGTTATGAACCACATGAGCCGTATTAGCGAGCTGTGACAAAGTCGATAGGTCGTCGAGGCCAGAGTTGGTTAAATACGGTGACAGTCGAAGGTGACAGTGATTGGAAGCGGTGATGGCCTGAGATGGGGACGGTCTAATGACGACGACTTTAAGGCGGTAGAGGCAGCAGCCTGAGATGGCGACAGAGGTGGCGGCTAGAGGGAGGTGACGACAGCTTGAGAAGGCGACGGTCGCGGCTAGAGAGAAGAGGCGGCGACTACCAGAAGGCGGCGACAGCCAAAGGCTTAGGTGGTTGGGAGGTAGCGATGCCCTTAGACAGTAACGACCGTAGGGTGGAGGCAACTGCCGGTAGGAGGCAACGAAGTGAGACGACGGCGGTTGGGAGGCGGTGGTAGTCAGGAGGCGGTGGCAGTGGCCTGAGACGGTGGTGGCGGCAGCGGCCTCAGACGACGGCGGCGGCGGCGGCTTGAGACGATGGCGACGGCAACAACGTGGGCCTGGGGGTGGCGGCAGAGGGGCTTAAGACGGCAGTGGCCTAAGGGTAGCGGCTACCGGAAGGCAGTGGCAGTCGGAGACGGCGATGCAGGAGGCTGGCTGCAACTCCCTCTTATGAAGACTCTGCTCTCTCTCTGGCTCTGGTCCTCGGTCCCCTCTCATGAAGAGCTTGAGTTTCTATTTATACAGTCCAAATTGCAAATAAGGCAGGAATCCAAAATACTCTTGATCAGATGATCGTAATAGATCCCCTCGATCGGACAGCGTTTGATGGACATTTGACTGTTTTAATAATATCGAAATTGAGTTATATTAGGCTCATTGGATTCGTCTCGTCGAGACACTCGATTTGACTATAAGTATTCCATATTTGACACCCATTTGATCTTCTAAGTATGTCTGAAAAGCTTGTAAAAGTGGTTTATTGGCTTGATCTGCGCTTAATTCGACTCGAATTGGGCTGATTTTTGTATCGTTGGGTCAGTCTCGTCGAGCCATCGAGCCAGTCAGTTTGACTATAAATTTGCACAAATAGGAGCTCTGAAAAACTTTGAATCAAAGTTTGAAATTCCTTTGCTCAAAAATTTTATTTTGAGATCCGTGTCATGTCTCGAGATTCGTACTTGATTTTCGAAATTTTTTAAATGCGTATCAAATTTCACTAACAAATCTTCTCTCAGTAGAACTTCAAAACTAATAAGATATCAATGTAATATAATACTAATATGTAATGTTAAAGATTGTGCAACTATAAAGAGTAGAGACTCCAAAAATTACATCAACTTTAAGAATCTATTTGATTTTAAACAAAAATATTTACCATGGAAGTAATGTTTATTTCAAGAGATTCAACGAAGAAGTTTAGAGAACAAATTAAATCTTCATATGATTTATTAAAATTGGTAATGCATATGATCAAATATTGTATGAATTCATTTAATGCGCTTTAAAAGCAAAAAGATGTAACAAAAATATGTTGATGTTATTAAAGATATCAATGATAGAACGGATACAGTTCTAAGACTCCTAGAATGTGTGAAAGAACAAAAGAAAGAGCTAGGTGTATTATGCGATGAGTAAAAAAAAAAAGAACGGACGGCGGCTGAAATTATGACCGGATGACAACAAGATAGCAAACCGGAACGGAAAAAAAAACAACTTTCCTGTTGCAAACAACAGTTTGTTACAAGTTGGATGAAGAGGGCCTCCAACATCCGGAAGATATTACCACTTTGATCCTTCAAGCAACAGACACTACAAAAACAACAACAACAACAACAACAAGTATTTATCCCACTGAGTGGGGTCGGCTACATGAATCTTTTTTCTCCATTCTGTCCTATTGCGTGTCATATTTTCATTTAATTTTATTAAATTAAAATCATTTTTATACAACATGTCCAAGTCTTTTTAAGCATATGTCTATCCTTCTTAACATAAGTAAAATCTAAAACATCCACTCTGCTTACTAGGTCATCCAATGGTTGACACTTAATGTGACCAAACAAGGGATGTAAGTAAGTCAATCCTAGTCATGAGATGACTTGAGCTAGGCTAGATATGTTGTTTGTGAGCTATAAGCTTGATAAGCTAATAAGCCAAGTTCAAGCAAGTCCCGACTTGACTCATTACCTCGTGAGTTAACTCGTTTAAAAAAATATTAATATAAAATATACTCAAAGCATAAGAAACTTCATGACTTCTATATTTAAATTATTAAAAATGTTTAAAAGAAGATATTTTATATTCAAAATCAAGTGATTTCTTATTATGTATCTCCTTATTTCTTATTATATTTGTCATTTTGTTATAACACTAGTTTAAATTATTATTATTTTCTCTCTTTTATAATAAACAATCCTACTCATAGACTTAAACTAGAGTAAAAGCTCAAGCACAAACTCAAGTCAACTTGAATCATTTACACCCCTAGACCAACCCATCTAAGGGGACTCACTCTAATCTTGACTGCCACTGAAGCTACTCCAACCCTTTCACGAATATATTCATTTCACTTTTTGTCTCTAAATTTTGTGTCATAAAACATTGCAGGTTTCACCACCATCTTATAAGATTTTCCAAGTTTAAATGGTATTTTCTAGCACACAGTAGGCCTGATGCATTCCTCTACTTCCACCATTCAACTTGAATTCTACTAATAACATTCCCTCTGTCACAATCACTTTGAACAATAGTCCTAAGATATCTAAAACAACTACTCCTTTTAATGACTTGATCATCTATCATTCCACCACTAAATTTACAACTAAAATTAAATTTAATGTATTTAATTTTAGATCTACTCAAACGGAAGCCTTTAGACTTTAAAATTGACCGCTATAATTCAATTTCTTTCCTAAACTATCTCTCTAGTCTTATCCACAAGAAGGATATCAACAACAAAAAGCATACACCAAGTTACATCCTCCTGTGAATGTCCAGTAAGAACGTCCATAACTATAGCAAAAAGATATGGGCATGAAACTGGTCCCTGATAAAATCCAACTGAAATAAGAAAATACTTCATCAATCCTTCTTATATTCCAACACAAATAACAGGTCTAGTATACATATCTTTAATAACTTGAATATAAGCAATATACACATCTTTCTTTTCTAGAACTCTCCATAGTATTTCCCTTGGAATCTTATCATAAGCTTTGTCTAACTGAACAAAAATCATATGAAGATCCTCCTTACTCTCTATGTACGTCTCCATCAATCCTCACAATAAATGTGTAGCTTCAAACACACCACCTGAAAAAAATTCAAAAATACAATGCTCTAATAGAGAAAAATATGAGAAGACACCTCCAAATAACACAATAATAGATAAAAGTGTCCAAAATAGAGAAATAACACATATAAATAGTGCCAAGAAAAAAAAAATGGCAATTCTATATTAAAAATAAAAGAAATTTAGGCCCAAATGGGACCAACATCAAAACAGGTAAAAAATTTTGATTTTGGAAATCTCGATTTTGGCGTTGAACAGAACATAATCCTACTCGCTTCCCTCTTCAATGGGAAATTGTTGCGAACCACGTGCAATCTGATCTCCCAATCATAGAAACTTGCAGAAAGCCTACTTTCGCATGCGACTGAATGCAATTCGATATTCACCTTTGCCTCCTGCATTCCCACCGCATCTTGTGTCAGTCTCCCCAAGTAAGAGAAGCTTCATATTCTTCCAAAGAAGTTTCTAAAATCGATATATCACAAGCATAATAAGATATTCTTAGTGTGTCTATGGTAACTCTACTATTAAATCTATGCTCATGTCCATTTAATGCCACTATAAAGCATATGTCATTCCCAATCATGTCTTGAAAGACTAAATAACCATCCTTCTTTGGCACAACTAGAGCAAGAACTGCATATAAGTATTCTCATGAATCAAGTTTTGAGTCATTAAATATACAACCTATCTTATTCCGCTCCTCATACTCCATTTGGGCACAATCGATAAATATATCTATCTAGAGGAATCAACCCTGGAATAGAATATATGGCATGTCGACCCATTTGCAGTGGCGAAAATTCAACAAGCAAATTGTCAGTCAAGGCATCCAACAGTTACCACAACAGGGGCCATCCCTTTTATAATATGAGATCATCAAACTCGACACCTTTTAGGATAACTTATGTTAATCCAGTTGAAATCTCTCTCATGGGTTTAGTTTGAACTACTAGGATCTCTTCCTCACCTGCGGGTAGCCAGTACTCCTCTACATTCTCCTCCTCTGGGTCTTCACCCTATGTCTCCTCCACAACACCCTGCTAAGTGAAAGGTCTTACCCTCCTGTTCAGGCAATCAGGCGCATGGCCCCTAAAACATGGCATTTGAAAGTACTTCTTGGATGGGACAAGTATAAAAATATTGATGATCTCTTTTAATTTTAAGTTTAAACTCGGGCTGTAAAATATGGCAATCACCCAATGACATTATTATTTCTCCACCTCTAAAGCTAGAGTTTGTGTATCTTGTAAAGTTCAATATGATTATATTTGTACCATGTGGTCAATGAATGGTCTGAATCCCCCAAACATTAAGCCACCATTGTAACTACAAGTGAAGGAATTCACTAGAAACTGTTGGTGGAAGGAATTCAATCCCTCCTCACGATCTGGCAAGCCACCTTTGTAACTATAAGTGACCTCTCTGGGTTGTCTCCTCTCAAAAGCAACAAGCCTTGTTGCAGTTGAAGGATTTCTCCCTATGTATCATCCATAATAAGCTCCGAAATAACTTTGTAATTTCTTATAGGCGACATTGTATTTTTGTTTCTCCCTATTAGATTTGTGGCAAATGTAGGATTGCAACTGAAGGTTGGTCGGGGGCTTAGGTTTTGGTTGTAGGTATTGGGGTGGATTTTTTAGGTAAAAGGTTTGATTTTTCAAAATTTAGGGTTAGGAGTAGGTAGATGATGGGGGGATAATAGAAAATGTTATTTGGAATTTGGTTCGGAGAAAATAAAGCAAAACCCATAAAATCTAGGGTTTGTCAAGTTATGATATCAAATGATATCGTTCTAAACTCCTAGAAGGTGTAAAAGAAATAAAAAAAGGGATATGCATGTTTTAGGATGGATAAAGAAAGCGGAAGAAAGGATGGCAGTTAAATTTCTGGCGTAGATGATAGTGGAAAATAAAACAACAATTTTCTTCTGCAAACAGCAATTTATTGCAAGTTAGATGATGAAGGGGGCCTCCGAACTTCCTAGAGAGATCACCACTTTGATCCTATAAGGCTACAAACACGTCCCCCAAAAGAAATCCAAAACTACAGCGCTCCGATAGAGAAAAATAAAAATATATATATCCAAATAATACAACAATAGCAAAAGCCTCCAAAATACAAAAAAAAATAAAATATATAAATAGCCTCTAAAGAAAAAGAATCATAAATTCAATTCTAAAATATAGTAAATTTAATCCTCACAAGGACCAACAGAACAAGAGGTATGAAATCTCAGTTTTTGCGCTGAACGAGATGGAATCCTGCTCAGTTCATGCTTACGCGGAAAATTGCCACGGATCAAATGCAAACCGATCTCGCAATGACAGGAACTCGCGGAAAGCCTACTTACGCATGTGACTGAATGCAATCTCACACTCACCTCTGCCTCCCACATTTCCACCTCGTCCCACGTCGAGAACACTGATTAATATTAGAGATAGTCGTGATGTAACCTAGGAGTTTTTTATTATTATAGATTTACATCAAATACAATTATTGAGCCAATATCTTTATATATTGGTTGTAGATGCAAACAAAAAATATTCAAAATGAAATGTCCTAGTAGATACTTTTTATAAATGATATGATCCTAACTAGAAAAACATCTATAAAAATAATTAAAATTTAAAATAAATGACATTCTTAGAAGATAGAAACTTAGAATTAATAGAACAAAACTAAAATATATGACATTAATTTTAGTAGGTATAATGTTAACATTTATAATAGAAAATAAGGTGATATTTAGGTGTAACTAATTTAAATAACTTGGAATTATTATAAAAAATAATAGAGAGACAAATGATGATAATGATCAAAAAGGAAAGAGCATCAAGTGTCGTGCGATAAGCATATCATAAAGCCTTAAAGGTAAACTTTACAAAATTACAATTAAGCCGATAATTTTGTATAGAGTAAAATGTCAAAATAGTCCCTTTACTATATACATGAGGTCATTTTAACCCCAGAGTTTTATAGAAGTCAAATTAATCCCCAAATTATTTTGATATAGATTGAAATAGCCCCAAGGAGAATTATTTTAGCCCCCTTTAAAAGAGTTTGGGGACAAAATTGACACTTTTACAGACTTTAAGACTAAAATGACCACAAACATAAAGTCAAGAGACCATTTTGAGACTCCTCTAAGATTATATTGATTCAAATATATAGTTATGATAGATTGATATCCAAGTTAAGTGTTACAGAAAAAATGATAAGATAAATTTGTAAAAAAATTAGGAAGGATAAATTAACGAAAACTTATATTAGAGAAAATTTAAGAGTGACATACTGAAAATAAAGTGACCAAAAATAAACATAATGCTAATAATGCATTGTAGGTGATATAAATTGTCACACAAGAACTGTACAGCACTAGAAATTATATAATTAAGGTTGGACACTTAACAAGGAAAAATGCATCAAGAAGTTTACATGATAAAGAGTGTTATAAATACTTGAGGGTAAATTTTATAAAAGCACAAATAGGTTTACAATTTTGCATCCATTTAAATGTTGGATTATAAGAGATTCATTGATATCCAGGCTGAGTGACAAAAAAAGAATATAAAGATGAAGAAATAAAAAATGATTATAATAAAAAAAAGGTTTGGGTGATATTTATTAAAAATAAGGAGCCTAAAAATTGATTTGGCGGTTTAAACATATACAACAAGGGGAAAAAATATTTCCAAATCAACCGTCTATGTTAAAGTTTTTAATAACTAACCAACCGCGATAAAAATGTTAAATTTATAAGTGCTATGCATGCATCATCGCACAAGGATTGAATGCCAAGGCACTCCTTCAAACACATACACATATGATATAACTATTTTTCTTAACCAGCATGAGCAATAACCATTCTCCTCCACAATACACACAAAGGCAGACAATTATTCTTTTTTTACTGTATTTAAATGAAAATTTTCAAATTAAATTGCATGATACAAAAGCTAAAAACCACAATCACACTGCTTAGGGTTAGGGTAGATAGCAAATTGAATTGAAAAAAATCAAGTATTACCACATATTATTATGTTTTGGGTGTCCTTTATCATAAAGGGGTTGTTATGGCAAGATAATCTAATGCAAATCTTAAGGCAAATGCATTAAGCAAATTGTAAGACAACTCCCTCAATCCATGCAACTCTAAAACTAATCATGAGAAGCATATATAAAGGGTGATGCATGGTAGCAGGGAGGAAAAGACCAAAGTTGCAAGAAAGAAAAAGCTTGGTGAAATGGGTCGGCTTCAAATAAACCATAGGGTGGCATCAAAACAAGGAAGGTAGGTGGTGGTGATTAGCATAAAGAGGGAAAAGATGTTGAACCAAATGACTAAAGCCGAAGTAATAAAAGTGACGCTTGATGGTGAGAGGAAGCTGCGATTATTTAGCATGATTTAAGCTCCAACTTACAAAAGCAAAGGCTTCTTGTCACCGCATCAAAAAAAGAAAAAAAAATTCTATGTAAATAACGCTCAAGCATTAATCAAATAAGTCATGCTCTACAGCTATAAGTGTGGAAAGTCATTCCCATTACATCAAACCTACACTTTATAATGCTCCATGCCATTGGGCCAATTAGTCTACTTGATAAAATGATCCCTCAAATAGTGAACTAAGGTAACCCCAAAAATCAAACGCTTCATGGTTTGTTAAGTCAGCTCTAAAGATTATAATGTCTAACATGGTGTTAATTGTCGGAGAAAGCTCCCTAATCTATAGTTAATATTCATATCAGAAGGCTTAACTTGGCGCTTAACTTATGCTCTCTAATTCTTTGAAGTGAAATCAAGCTACGAAGTTATAGAGAGGTTAAATCATAGGATTTAGAAAGGATTTCTTTAACACCTCTCACTTCTCTTAAAAAAGTACGGAATAATAAGAACAATGAAAATTTATATTCAAAACAATTGCCATGAAAATATTAGTGACTATCAAATCCAGAAAAATTTATAGCACATAAAATATTTTTTGTGGAATGTGATCACAAAAATAGACAACGAATATAATAGTGCAAGTGAATATTTTTCGATAATACAATCAAAACTCAATAAATAAAATATTCTAGCACTAAAAAAATAAGGGGATGAAATTAAAGTGCTTACAACAAAAAATAAAGCTAATAAAGTATCATTAAAACTTATAAGCATATTTAGGCAACGGAATATGATTGTAGTCTAAATGATGAACATGTTGAGCAGTGACCTAACCAATCCTTTTCATTAAAAGAATGTACATTTGTGTTTTCTTACCATATGTGTGCATATATGTATGCATGTTTGGCATGTTTAAGTGCATGCTCACATGTCATATGTTAGAGGATGTGGCTTGATCACCAAGAAATATACGACCACAGCAGGAGGTACTTGTATTTTAAGAGATTATACACAAGAAGAAATACATACCTAAAAACCATCAGCGTTGAACAATGTTTGTGCACCATCAACAAGCTTATAACCACATTCGAAAAGACAAACATAAGGCAGCCTAAGAATCAGCAATACTAATAATCATTACTAATACTAGAAAAAAAAATTTCATATACCGCTTTATTGGATTGGTGGAACTTTAAACGATTCTGAGTGGAGTAAGGTTGGGAAACCAAGGGTGCCATGCATTGAGCGTGTCTAGAGGAAGTAATTATGCGGAAGGATTGTCAAATAAGGGATTTCATAGAATTCTTTACAACCATAAACGCATCCCAAGGAAGAAAATGCCTACAAATGACGGTTTCTTCTCACATACTTATAAGGAAATACTAATCAAAGTTATGGAGTCTCAAAAAATTAACAAAGCATAAGACCACCATGATACCAAACAGTACTAAAAATAGACCAAGTTATCTAGTCTCCAGAACATCAGAGGTGTAAGGTTTAAACATGTACTGTTGTATTGCCAAACCCGTGCCAAGTCCATTGGCATTAAGAAAACTTGCACGGTTTCAACAAGCCATCTGCGCATCCAGCGCCAATGCGGTGAAGGGAAAAGGGAATAGACAGTCAAAAAAAGTGAAAACGAGAACAAGACAAACCTCGCTTCTTCCTCCTCCACTTGTCTTTATGAGCATTGATAACAGAAACCAGGAGATTCACGGCGACAGCAATAAACGCTGCCGCCCCTGTGAAAGCCAAAACCCTCTTCACTTTGTCTCCCTTCGCCATGGGCGGGAAGCAACTAGGTGCAGTGGAAAACCAGCCGGGCAGAAAATCGCAAGGCTACTAGGTTTGGATGCGAGCTCAAACCAGGGAAAAATATTTATGTCACTGTGATAAGGTTAATACCATAAATAACCTCACTAAATTCTCAAATGATAAGAAAAAAAAAGGGGCGATGAACCCGTTAAATATTAGAGATGTTATTCGGGTTAATACCCCAATAACTCTTAGGCTCTATTTAGTGCGGCTTTTCTCATGCGGAGCGGCAACAAATCGCAAAAAGTTAATGTTTGGCTCTCGACTTCGCGGCAGAAGGACGTCAAAGCGAGAGGAAAGCGGGCCGCGGGATCAACCCCGCAGCCCCAGCTTTCGCCCGCTAAATATTACAAATTGACGCCTCTACCCTAGTGTTCTTCTTCCTGCGCTGTCTCGTCTCTCTCGCCTCTCGCCTTCGACCAGATCTCTCGCCTCGACTAGCCCTCTCGTCGTCTCGCCTCTCGCCTTCGATCAGGACCGCGCCCTCTCCTCTCGCCTCTCGCTTCCAATCAGGACCGCGCCCTCTCCTCTCGCCTCTCGCCTTCACTCGTAATCGATGAAAATAAGGAGTTCATTGCGATCTCCTCTCATTTGTTTTGCGATCACTTGTTTTCTTGATCTTCTCTCATTTGCGTTCATTGTTATCTAAATTTTGCATGGAGTATAATATTTTGTTAGGAGTTCTCTCGCATATGTATGAAAGGGACTTGTTTCCTTNCCCTCTTCACTTTGTCTCCCTTCGCCATGGGCGGGAAGCAACTAGGTGCAGTGGAAAACCAGCCGGGCAGAATATCACAAGGCTACTAGGTTTGGATGCGAGCTCAAACCGGGGAAAAATATTTATGTCACGCTTATAAGGTTAATACCATAAATAACCTGAAATCCTCAAATGATAAGGAAAAAAAGATGAGTGATGAACCATGAAATGCATTGATTGGATATTTAAAGGGATATTTGAAGGTTATTGAGATGTTATTGAACTTAATACCCCAATAATTAAGTTATTGGAAGGTTATTTGGGGTCATACGCACGTAATTTTAGGTGCGTATGACATACGTAAATAGCTCTCGCTAAGACGTCGATGTTTAAGATGTAGATTTTAGTATTTTAAATATTTGATGTTGCATTTATTAAATTATAAAATAAATTTTATTTTGTGTAGTACGAAATATAATTTTAAACTCATCCTAAGTTGAGAGATGGCTTTTGGAGAAAGCTTTCAAGTGGTAATTTTATTAAAACAATTGAGCTCCAGATTTAGGGCCCGTTTGGGGCAGCTTATAAGTGCGGGCGGCGTTTTGAAAACGCCGTCATACCGTTTGGTTCGCACTTTTTGATAGATTGTTTAAAACTGCGTTTTTTATTTCCTAAAACACGCGGACCGCGGGCTGACCCCCGCGGTCCGCGTTTCGCGATTTCTTTTACCTCATTAACCCCTGTTCGTTCGAAGCCCTATCTTCCTTTTCCGCGACCTTGGCCGACGCCTAAACCCACAGCCCGACGCCAGAAACTGCACCATCTCCCGTTAGCATTTCTCCTTTTTCCTTTCTCCTCCGCGAGCTCTTTCCCTGTTCCAAGCCGTATCTTCCTCGTCTCCCTCCCGTCGAAGGTGGATCTCGTCGTCTCGCTCCCTCGAAGCCGGATCTTCTCCTTTGCTGTCGTCGAAGCCGTATCTGCTACCCTAGCTCCCGTCGCAACCGGATCTTCCCCCTCTCGTTCTCCTCGAAGCCGGATCTTCTCCTCTAGCTGCCGTGGGAGCGAAATCTTCTACTCTCGCTACCGTCAAAGCAAGATCTTCTGGTCTCGCTACCGTCAAAGCCGGTTCTTCACCGTTCGAAGCCAGATCTTCGCTGTCTGAAGCCAGATCTTGCGGATCCTAATTTCAGAGGTTATATATGTTTCAATTTTGATATTCAGAGGTTATATATGTTTCAATTTTGATATTTTCAGTAAGCATTTATCCTAATTTCTGAAATCTCAACGATTCACACCTTAGGCAAAAATTTGTTCTTTGAGGCAATTTTTTCTTAGCTTCTATGGATCTGACTTAATTATTTCCTTGTTGTCTCATGAAGATCATAGGAAGGACGCTAGTTATGGGCTAATTTTAAAGCAAAATATAATCATTTCATTTAATTCCTATGTATTTAATACCCCCAAATATTTCATGAAACATAAGGAATATATGAAGATCACTATTTTAAATTTTAAAAAGATAAATGCACTTTCTCATACATAATTAAGGCGACTTGTATGAAAATATTGAATTTTAGGTTTTAGATACTACATAAATGTACAACTTCTTTTGTATATTTATATATTTATTTATATTTTAGGTATAGTGATTGCTCACACACACACAAATTAGAAAAAAAAAAGGAGGAAAATGGGTAAAAAATAAATTTTGATTATTATTTGTAATAATATTATACAATCCCTTAAACACAATTCATTAAGTTTAATCAAAGTATATTATATGTAATCATACAATCATGTTAGTTTAAAAAATAAAAATTGAGAATTTTTTTTATGAGATAAGGTATATGTTAATTAATAAAAATTGATATTAAGTTCAGATTATATACTCCACATTGTAATGTAATTATTTGCATAAAATAAGATGATTCAAAATTTAAACTTATTGCACTATATGATGAAAATCATAATCATACCCGTTTAATTACAATTAGCATTAATAAACTAATAAAAAATTAAATAGTTTATATCCGTTTAATTACAATGAGATTAATTTTAAAGCAAAATATAATCATTTCATTTAATTCATAGCCGTTTTGCATCAATTATACATAGATGTATCAACTTCTAATGTTTCTTTGTTTGCTTAAATACTTCAAGAAATCCTCGTAGGTACCTAATTCATAGAAATTTATGGATGTTATATCATGAATAGAGAAGGTTTAAATAAGCAAATCAAAAAAGATAGTTCATGCTATTTCATACCAGAGCAAGCCATTTTTCATATTTACATTTTCCAAACAGACCCTTAATAAATTTGTTTGCTTCCTGCCCACCATCAAGGTCAATCTTACACCAACTTTTAAAATGTGTATGCATAATATATTTTTTACATGTTTTATTTAAAAAATAAATAACTTCATATTTTCCTAAAACANTATATATATATATATATATATATTACATATATATATACACATATGTACACACACATTAATCAAACATTCCAACCATACTTGATTTTAGATTAAAACAGTAATAAAAAAAACTTTAAAATACAAAAAAAATAAAATAATTTACAAATAGTCCTTTAGTTTAAAGGTCATAGTCAACAAGGCTATAGTATAGTATTGATATACAAAAAAAGCAAGTTATACCAAATTTCAGTGATTCAATGCCAACAATTTATTGGCACATGTTGGCTTAATAAGAGGCTTAGGAGATTCTAAAGATATAAATGATGGAAGTAAATGTCAAACGGACTGCTTGAGTGTGTATAGATCTTCACAACCTTTCAAATAAACTAGTATGTGCCGAAATCAAACTTCATATGGGGGTTTCTTAAGAACAGAATAATTTGGACAATAATTTTGATAATAAAAAGAATTATCCTAATAATTCACTCAAAATAGACTCAAATGAAAACTAAACATCAATCAAAGTAAATATCAGCTAACAAATATTAATTTAATCAATCAAAAAGATTAAAAACTTTCATTCAAATCCACCAAAATTTTCTCTTAGGGTAGGCCCCACATTTTGAATTTATAAATATGGAGATAGGACCCACCTTGACCAAAAAATATCTCTCTTCTCATTTTTATGAGCCAGATTAAAATGAACTAAGTTCAATTTTTCGTCCATAACCACCTCCAATCACCCATAACTAGGTGAAAGGATAAGGCTTTCTATGATTTTGACAGTGACTACAAATAAAAATAATTCTTGATTCACAATGTGTCATCAAGATAGCTCATGTTAATGTGAAATATAAGGGAAAAAAATCACACATCAAAAGTGTGATTTTCCACTTGATAATCACATTATTTTATGAAGTTTAGATTCATATTAATTTGTGAATCATATTAACTAGATAAAAATTAAAGTTAAACTATATTAATAAATAACTTGTTTCTACTAATT
>JXCR01103810.1:0-20981 GCA_002079205.1 Phalaenopsis hybrid cultivar | reverse complement strand
TATATATATATATATATATATATTGTAGTCATTAATGGGTGATTTGAAGCTTTTATGAAAAAACAATGCATTTACACATAATATTTTGAAAAAAAAAAAAGATAAAAGTAGTACTTTATGTGACTGATCAATTAGAATATAAAATGTAATTAAGGTAGAGCACTCAAGAAAAATTAGCTTGGTCATATTACATAAACTTATCAAAAGCATTCACACTAAAAAAAATTGGTGAGAAAGCTTTTAATTTGATTATTAACGAATATTCTTACCCAATGGCGACATATTCAAAAGAACTAAAGATGCATTCTTCAAAAATAGAATCAATAAGTTTAAATCCCCATCAAGGTTGAGTGGAGAATAATTGGTACAAAGGATAAACATGATACAAAAAATAACAAACTCACTTATATTAACATTTAGTAGACTCGTTGTCAATTATAGATAGATTAAATAGAATATTTGTTTTCTATATTTGCTTTGCTAGATTATGCAAAGATTAAATTGATTAATCTCAATGTGATGCAAATAGAGAAAAACTTCTTCAAAAATATATTCAGCACCATGATGAAAAATAAAAATATATTTAAAATAAATAAATTTAAATCACTACATAAAAATAGATTTTGAGTTCTTAATAATAGGTAAAGAGAAAATTCTAAAGCTTAAAGTTAAATATTCTCTCAAACAATTAACAAAGAGATGTGAGTAGCTGCAATACAAGAGGACGTAAGATTTATGCAACAAAATTAAGTGATTATGTCAATATGAGTTTAGAAAATTTATTTTGAATGAAGTCATGATTTTAATATCTTTATATAATGTTTAATGACCAATTAATTCTATACTTAATCAATGTAAACACTAAATCCCTTAATTAAATTGAGTTAATTCTTTAAGTATATATGTTGTGTATGTTTGAATGATAAATTGTTGCAGCACCAATTAATTTAATATTTTTGTTACACTTTATAAATTAGATATAACTATTTTCATGCACTTCTTTTAACTAATAGAAGATTGAACAATATATTGTCATTAGAGGCAAGTGTTAATAGTTTAATTTAATATCAATGAATGCATCAACTTGAAATGAAAATAATAAAACATGTACTCTCAATATATTATATATTTAACCACATTAAAACACACCATTATTGATATTTAGAAAACAATTAAAATATTGTAAAACATAAACTATATTCATCGGGCTAAGATTACACATTTTTACTCTAATTATTTTGAGCTAAATGTATAAAATCAACAAACTAGAATTAGACAAAATAATGACATTAATGATGGGACGATATCATAATTATCATTATTAATTTTTCAAGTGCTAGGTAGAATTTTAAGTTAATGTACTAATAAGTATTTAAGATAAAGCAAGTATATATTTTATTTCATGTAAGATAAAATGAATAAGATACTATTCACTCAATCATTACAAGAAATTAGTAGAAATAAGTTAGTTATTAATGTAGTTTAACTTTAATTTTTATCTACTTAATATGATCCACAAATTAATAATAATCTAACTTTTTAAAATAAAGTGATTATCAAGTGGAAAATCACACTTTTGATGTGATTTTTTTCCCTTATATTTTACATTAACATGAGCTATCTTGATGGTACATTTTGAATCAAGATTTATTTTTATTTATAGTCTCTGTAAAAATCATAGAAAGACTTATCCTTTCACCTAGTTATGGGTGATTGGAGGTGGTTATGGTCAAAAAATTGAACTTGGTTCATTTTCATTTGGCTCAGAAAAATGAGAAGAGAGTTATTTTTTGGTCAAGGTGGGTCCTATCTCAATACTTTTAAATTCAAAATGTGGGGCCTACCCCCATAGGAGAGAAAATTTTGGTGGATTTGAATGAAAGTTTTTAATCTTTTTGGATTGATTAAATTAGTATTTTTAGCTAATGTTTATTTTGATTGAGGTTTAGTTTTGATTTGAGTCTATTTTTAGTGAATTATTAGAATAATTCCTTTTATTATCAAAATTATTAAGTTCTTAATGGACCCCCATATGAAGTTTGATTTTGGCACAAACTAGTTTATTTGAAAGGTTGTGAAGATCTATACACGCTCACACAGACCGGTTTTGAAAATATTGCTTTGCTGAAAAAAATTTATGTAAAGACAATTTTTCATGCATAAAAACCCAACATATAAGGGTGCCTGATTATCATCAAACTGATTTTTATACTTCTCATATGTGATAATGAACATCATGCAACTTACAAAAAAAAAATTTGATAACTGCATTGATCTGTGGAAAAAATGATAATTTTTTTGTGATATAAGCACTATTCATGCATGAAAATTCAAAGTAAAAGTTTTTAAATAAAAAAATGTGTCATATAATTGTGAAGCCTATTTGCATTATCTTTATATGTGATAATAAATATGATGCAACTTTTAGAACGAAATTTTAAGTTCTACGATGATATGTGGAGAAAACAATAATTTGAGTGTGTATTTTGGTTTAAGCTCTTTTTTTTGGTCAATTTTAGGATTTAGTTGAAGTTAGTTATATTTTTTTGTTTTAATTTAGATAATTTTAATATATGTTTTGTCATATTCAAGTTTAAATTAAATTATTGTTGACTCAAATTTTAGTTTAAGTGAAGTTCAAGTTATAATTTATCTTAGTTCAATTAAATCATCTAGCGACACTAGGAGGGAGGTCCTATTACCGGATGAGATTGTATATAGGCTAAGGAAAGAGTTGGCTGAAAAGTAAGGTTATAAAGGTGAACTTCCTGGCCATGCAAATTAAATTAAAAAAATACACAAATAAAAATAGAAATTATTGTTGAATAGCCAAATGAGTGTTCTAAATGCAAAAGTTATCATTTGTTTTGCTATTTTATTTAAGAAAAATAAGCCAAAGATACTATGTTTAACTATAGATTATTTTTAGTCCACTAACCATAAATATAGATGTTTCTACCCTAAACTTACAAAAAAACATCCTTTTATTTTTATTTTTGGCTATTGTGAATGTATTTAGCTACTCTAAATTTAGTTATTATAGCTTTAAGAGGACATTTACAATATGAATCTAATTATATCATTATAAATGCACTTACTAAAATAAATTTTGCTACTAAGATTTGAATGTGGACACAAGTTGTATGACTAGATTCATGTGATTTCATAAAGTTGATATCCACTTCTATAAATCCTAACAATTAAGCTCATATAACCCTTGACCAAAAGCAAATTTTGGGTAACTAGATTCATATATCTAGAGCACACAATCAAATATTGAGCAATCAAATTCATTTTTCAATAACATTACACAAATTAGTAATAATGTGTAGGTCGGATTCTTTGAATTGGATAGTGATTTTGTTAATCCGATTACTATTTTATTGAAGATGGTTATTAAAGTATTGGATAGGATTGAACAATTATTTTAAGTATTTTTAAAAATAAGTTGATTTATCTTTATATGTATAAGAAATACGCAAACAAACAAGTTTTAATGTCTAAAAACTAACGATAAACAAGCCCTTAAAGTCTAGATGTATTTATTACTGCATGCATTTGAAATATGTAATTTTGATTTGAAAGTAAATTTTTAATCAATACACCAAAAAGTAATTTGTGATATTAATTAAACATGCTCAATTCAACTTGAATACTTGTTATCAAGCTGGAATTGAACTAATGCAGTTTTGGGGTCATATTAATTGGCTGAAAGTAAGGGTGTAATTCAGTCGAGCCGAGCCGTGAGCTGCTCGTGGCTCGGCCGAATAAGTGGCACCCAATATCAAGTCAACCCTTACTCGACTCATTAGCTTGTTAGCTATCTCATTTTAAAAAATATTAATATAAAATACATTCAAAATTTATAAAAATTTTGGAATTCATCTGTAAATTATTAAAAAATGTTTAAAATTTAATAATTTTTTTTATATATCAAGTGATTTCTTATTATTTATTTTTTAATTGCTCGTTAAATTTATTAATGTAGAAGTCTGCTCGAGTTCGTAAAATTAAGCACAAGCTCAAACTTGAACACAACTGATTAATCAATTTCAAGCTGAAGCCATGTGTTGCTCGAGTTCAACTCAACTCACTCAACTCATTTACTCCCCTCGCTGAAGGAAGCTTAAATAATGAAAAAATTGCGAACAAAACAATTATAAATTTCATGTAAAAGTACTTAACTTAATTAAAAAATGCTTTTCTGCATTCGGTTACTTCTTTTGCTTTTCTAAGTGATTAAAATAACAATCCAATATTAAATAATGCAAATTTGATCTTTCTAGACTTCACTCTATGATTAATTTAAGTTCATATATATTAATTTTTTATTTTTTTATTCCTTAAAAACATAATTCAATCACATGGAGCAGCTCATGCATGCCAGCTTTACTTCCATTCACAAATTTTGGAAGAATCACAGCGAATTCCATGACTAAGAGTTTGTTTGGGGCAGCTGCAGCTTATTGAATAATCTGCTGATAAGCTGACTAAAAATAATTTACTGATAAATTAGGTGCGGTAGCTATTACAAATTTTTATTTTTTTGGAAAAACCAGATCGCAATCAGAAAGCTGTCACCGCAACTAAACATGTGCGGTGTGAAAACACCGTTTTAAGCGCTTTGAAAACGCATAAGCTGCTTTACCCAAACATGCCAGGTACGTTTTCAAAACTCCGCCCACCAAATAAGCTGCCCCAAACAGGCCCCAACTTTGATAGTAATTATTTCTAGCATTAGCTTCCAAAAAATATTATTTATGCTACAGCCCTTTTCGCCTGGTTCTCTGCACATGGCATGAGTAATTAATCATATTTGCTTTTTCATACACTTGGCCATATCTCCATCATAAACTGTTGTCACTGTAACAGATTCCTCATGAATGTTTCTGCAAAAATAAATATTAAGCTATAAACTCCAAATTCAGAGCTGTTTTAACTGGCTGACCGACGTGTGCATCTCTATCTTCACACATGTATTAATATTATAATGTTAACAGTGATAGTTGTAGTAGTAATAATCATAATTAAAGAGTTTAAAAATCATGTTTAAAATTAAGTGGAATGACTTAAATTTGCTCAAAATTTAAATCAAAACTGATGTTTTCGAACGAATCAAAATTTGACTTGATTTTAAAAAGACAAAATGACTCTAGACTAAGTTGATTGAGGTTGAGGGTATCACACCTATAATGAAATATTGTGGTATGCAATGCATTTACATTGATAATAGAAACTATAGAGGAAATTATTTATATTATCTTTTGAATTTAGATGTAAGGATAGAAGGGATAAGATAGAGAACCTCAAACTTAAGAGGGCAAAGACTCTATATTATACATAGTAAGAAGATGACAATGTAAATTTCCAATACTAAAAGTTGTTATAAGAGAAATTTTTACCAATTAGAGAGGGCGATGGAAGGAGGGCTAACTCAGTTATATCCCTAGTTCCACTATTGATACATATGATGGTATTCGAATAAGAAATATTAACTTTAGAATTTAATCCTCTTTCAAATGGACATATATGAGGGCGTTTTGATATTAAAAAAATGTTATTAAAGTCATTGCACGATTGTATTTGACTTATTGATTATCACCATTTAATGGCCTTAAATGTAAGATGAGTATAATCCATTCTTAAACTATATATAAGCAATTTGTAATACTATTCAGACACTTACCATGGCTAGTTCACAACTACTATTGGGACACACAAGATGGCTATGGATAAGAAAGTAGAAGTGTTATATGGCCTTCATATGATCATAAGTGGAACTATTACTTTCATTATATACAACATATTGGATGTTTTCAAAATCGAACAATATGATTATATGGAGAAGATTGACATTGTATGGTCATTCTTCAAAAGTAAACATGTAATGTGATCGCCATTGTTAAATGAAATGCATCCATGAACTCAATAGTAATCCCACAAGTTATTTGACTTGTGCCCCTGATCTACAAATTTGAATGTTATTATGACAACTAAAAGTTGGTCTAAAAATAAAACTTACTTTTATTTTGTAGAAAACTTTTATTGTGAATGGATTGCAATAATTAGAACATTTAAATGTCACATGTGCACAAAAAAAAGCAAGGAACATGAGGTGTATTATTTTTACATGGCTTGCCTAACTTCTAGTCTACGACCACTCCTAGCCTTATAACAACAACACACATTTATTTTTCTCCCTGAGGATAAGTATTACAATAATGTACTTTCCAGTAATAGACAAATACATACTCACCATAAAAGTTGCAAAGAAAAATAAAAGGAAAATAAAGGATTATCTCTCACAAAATGATTACACCATATTGCTCACACAATCACCAATCAAGCTATAAATGACAAATGCAAATACTTGCTTACAGTTTTTATGTGTCCTAAAAGAGATGCAAATTGATTGATGGAAAATATTACAATCATTTAATAAATAATCTCCAAAGAAAGGTATGAAATCCAAAATAAATTATGATAAATCTTCCAAATAATACTTCTTTAAGGTCTTAGAAAACCAAATTTGTGGGTCATATGAAGATGTAAAGAGAATTGGAGAGATATCACTTAACAAGTTGAGTTTATGCATCCAAGAGTGCTTGAACTGAAGCACATAATTTTTTTTCCTCCTAGATAAGATTGGATTGCTATAAAGATGAAGAATATTAGCTTTTTGTATGGGCCAAAGATGATTGCTTCAAAAGTATTGGTTGGCCACAGAGGCCCAAGTAGAAAAATTTGTAGGAGCTGTGAACCACGTAGATCACTAACAGTGGATCTGAATTATTCAAGTGACGTACTTTAGATTCCTTAGATCTTTAGTACAGTCATACTATTTATTGTTCGTGATACCAAAACTTGCAATGCTCATCAAGATATCCTCATAAGTAATGCTCGTTTGAGTATCACAAACAACAAACGGGTCACTCTCCTAACGAGTAAGACCAGTCATCAAGGTGAATGTGCGAGATACAAACATGCAAAAGGCCAAAATTGTGATTGTTTAACTAAAGCATGAAACAATCACAACATGTGCTCAAAAAGGCAAAGCACACATCATGCAAATGGACACAAGGATGCCTACATGCAACATGACACGCACAAACAGGAGTACCAGTAAAATAGGCTACCTATGGAAAGAAATTATAGTTTCTTGAGGGACTCAAGGTACCATGCAATAAGCATACGTCGGCTATAAGCAATTTTGCATCGAGTGAAATGATACCAATAATGAAGATTTATATATTACTCGAGAGGCATTCACCGAGCACACATACAAACATGCAAGATATGCAACATGACAAATGAGACAAGCCAAGCATTTAGAAATGCATCAGACATATGAGAAAAGTCAAATATATGATATGCAAATGACACTCATTTAAAGAATATGCACAAAAGCAAAGTGCCAAATGTACTAAGTCATGTGATTCACACAAGTGAGAATCACATTCTTAGGTGGACACACATTGCGTCTCATATGAGTTCAACGGCTAAGAAACATAACTCGTATCCAACGTGATGTGAAATACCCCATGACACTATGGGTGGTGTCACGAGGAATGAGGCATGTGGCTATACATGTGAGCCAACTTCTCACAAACTGTGCATGTGTCTATTCTTCGTGTATACGGTGACCTATGTGGAAAAAAGACCTACAAGTATGGACGTTCAATGGGACACCACAAAACATGTAAAATACAAAGCATATAGAGTAAAAATATTTTTGCATGCGATGGAACATATAATAGACAAAAGGTCAAAAAAATTTCATTTACATGCAAGGACATGCAATCATGCAAAAAATGCATACAAGCATGCAAGTGATCAGCCTACCAGGCTGTGGGGCTGATTGAACCACAAAGATAGGTTGATCGATTCAAGATGATCGATCAGACCCAAAGTTGTTGATCATTATGATGCGGTCGATCAAACACAAAAGATCGGGCAATCAAGCTAGGACGACTAATTGAACCCAAAGTGGGTGATCGAGCCAGACCAATCGATCAAACCCAAAAGATCGAGTGATTGGGTTAGGGTTGTTGATTGAACCCAAAGTGGGTGATTGAATAGTGTGGTTGATCAAACCTAAAAGATCAAGCGATATGGCTGAGGTGGCCGATCAAATCCAAAGAGTACGTGATCAACCAGGAAGAGACTACCGACCCAAATTAGATTATCGATCTGGAGTGATCGATCAAACCCAAAAGAGCGAGCGATCTTCTTAGTCCAAAATGGATGATCGAATTGGGGTGGTGATCAAACCTGAAGGAGCAGGTGATCGGTCTGGGATGGTCAATTAAACTCAAAACTTATGATTGAACATGGGTTGTCAATCGAACCCAAATATGAACGTGATTGGTTCGGGATGGCTAATCAAACTCAAAATGGGCCATCAAACTGGGATGATAGATTGAACTTAAAAGGATCAGATATCAAGCCAGGGTAGCAGATCAAACCAAAATGATTGGATGACGGAGCTAGGGCGGACGGTCAGCCTAGGTGATCGAGCGATTAAGCCAGAGCAGCCAATTGACCCAATGTAATCACACTATCAAGCATGAAAAAATACAACATTGCCACATATGATCATGCTCATGTAGTACATCCCAATGATGCTCAACGACACATCAAACTAGCCTAAACAAGCTAACGTAGTTCTAAGGTTGAATTGATTGCGAGTGAGTTTGAACATGGATCAAAGATCTGACTCTCAAGGAGAACTCTTCACAATTGGCCAAATAACGACCAAAGAGGCATCGTCGTGCACCTGATCCTTAGACTTCACTTATTTATCCTAGTGAAACCACTGGAGCAAATGGTGAGGGCTCACCAAACCTGGTTCTTTGTAGGATTTTGGTCCTAAAGCTCAAGGGAATGCTTAACCTCTTAGGGGGGATATCCTCAAATGGCTTCTTATCCTAAAGGCCTTCCCTGAGATAATAACATGTAGTCCTTAACCCTTTACACATTCGGGCCTAAGTGCTCTAATAAGAAAAATGCGAAAGTTTAAGGAGTTATACCCCCGCGGTGATTGTCTGATGTTCAAATATGTCCGGGAAGAAGTTTTCCAAGTAGTAGTAGTAGAGAATGTTGACCTCACCAATGCTCACCTTCCCTAAAGATGTGAAGAAAACATTCCTCATTGCCTTGTTGAAATTTCTCCAGAGATGAAGAAAAAGATCAGACTTCTCCCAAGTGATGAAGAAGCTCTCCTCACTAGAGAGAGTGAGGAAGCTAATGGAGTTGGCATTTTCCAATGCAATGAGGAAGCCTTCCTCGTTAGCTCTTCAAAATGCCACCATAAATAAAAAAAATAACCAGAGAAATTGAGTAAAAGATAGAGAAATGGAGGGAAAAAGTCTTCATGAACTTCTTTTGGAGGAAGAAGAGAAAACCTCATAAAAAATCCCCTTGTAAGCTTTTTAAATCATCCTCTTGCTCTTAACTCTTCTCCTCAGAAAATGGCTACAACACTGAAAATGAGGCCTTCTCCCCTGATTAAAGCTCCTGAAATGGTCTACCCAAAGGATCTTAGCAACCTTCTCTATTTAGCATGGTAACAAAATGCTTCTTATGTTATTTTATGGTGGAGAGACAAGAAAAAGGAAGAGTACCACTAGTCATGGCCACCTCACTGGTGGGAAACCAGGGTTTGGCAGTCTAAATTCATGAAACGGGTCACGGTGGCATGGTCACCCTAGACTGGGCATGGACAAGCCATCATTCGAGGTTTTGCAGAAATAAGTCTGGTGTGGCTATGTCTGAGACCTTTGTAATTAAGTTGGCTGCTCTATTTGGAAGTGTGGCTATGCTATAAATGGGTGTGAACACATCGCTAGAAGGACTTGGGTGCCTCTTCAGATTTTGTCATGGTCATGATCATATTGCAACTTAATTAAACCATAAGCTTTGTTTGGTTTGCATGGTCAAGCCACCTCTGGGCATGGTCATGTCGATCGTAGCTCATTTGGGGTCTTTTTGGAGGTCTTGGCATGGCCACACCTGCTTTAAGAGTGGTCATGCCATAGTTTGGGTGGGGCCATGCCTGAATAAGGCATGGTCACACCAAATCCAGGAAAACTTGAGCTTCTTGAAAAGCCAACCAAATGGGTTCCAGACCTTGTGGGACTTCGAGAGGATCAGATATAAGTAATTACTATCTTGGGACCATTG
Source organism: Phalaenopsis hybrid cultivar (assembly GCA_002079205.1). Classification (NCBI taxonomy): domain Eukaryota; kingdom Viridiplantae; phylum Streptophyta; class Magnoliopsida; order Asparagales; family Orchidaceae; genus Phalaenopsis; species Phalaenopsis hybrid cultivar. The sequence goes on along the minus strand of JXCR01103810.1, from coordinate 10,799 downwards.
TAGGGATCACAAACCTGTCTTAAAAGATCTCAAGAAGACGAACCGTACATGTGTCGCTAAACACAATGGTCCCGATCATAAAATTCATCTCTTCAGACATTAAGCTTGAAGAATGGACACATATGGGGTAGTCTCATCAATGATCTATGCCATGAGAACATTTTTACTAGCCAGTTATAGCCCTATACCACATGAATAAGCATTAATGTAGCAGATACCAGAGGTGATGTTGGTCTGACTACAATAAACTTGGAGCATGGATATAGCGGTGTAAAACCCTCTATGGTGTCATGTTTCTCAATGAGGATGTCTCACATAAGTTGCATCAAAGACAGATGCTAACAGGTGTCATATGAGGCGTACTTCAACTTCCGATAGATCATCAACTAGATCTATGGAAAGGAATGGTCAAGGCCAACTAGATCTAACTGCCTTATTCCAAGTACTAGAGGACAATGATTATACTCTAGGTTTAATCAATTAATTCAAGAACTTTGTGACTAACCTTTTGCTGACTATTAGTTCACAAACTTAAGAAAGAAAAGTGTATCATGTATTAGTTAAATAAAATATACAATTGGAAAACTGTCAGATGAAAAATCCTAGATTTACAAGTCTAAAGTGTCAATTTGATTGGATCTGGAAATCCATTGACATCGGCAAGCTCTGTCGACTTTAATAAGTTAGTCCACTCTTACTTCAAGTACGATGTTCCAACATAGGGTCGGTCAATGACTAGTTCTGGGAAGCAACTACATAGTCATTATGTTATCCTAGTTTTACTTTATCAAGGCCTTAGTTCTGTTGGGGCAGAACGTAGACCGACCAAAACTGACAGGCTCTAAAGGAATAGACAAAACATTTCATTTGTGCGTGATAAGTTGGACTCAGAGAAAGTTTGTTAGGAGATTTACTTCAACCTTGAATTATCAACTTAAGGGATTAATCCACAAAACCAACCTTGATTAGCCTGAGATTAATCAACCTGGTCACATCGTGATGGTGTCATGTGGAGTGTATTCCACCTTCCACTAGACCATGGCCAAAGTTGTGGAGAGTTCGAATGAGATCAAACTAAGTTTAGTGAACCTTTTCTGGTGTGAACTGAGCATAATCGATGGGAGTAAGACATACCTAAACCCATATTTTTTGACTTAATGGATTAACGATCTTAGGAAGGTTAATCAACCAAATCGCATTGTGTTGGAGCCACGTGGGGTGTATTCCAACTTGTAATGGACCTAAAAGAGTTTAAAAAAAGTTACGATGGACTATACTATCACATGGCAAAATAATTATTTTAGAGAGAGCGTGTAATGCTTTAATTTTTGTGTAGTTAAAAATAAGGCAAAACAATGATTTTCAATTAAAGGGTAATTCTTTTCAGCTTGTATTAGTCAATGAATCATGTAATATAATGAATTATCATTTCCTTCTGGATTAACTTGAGCTAATAAGGCACTAAGAGATTCACCTAAAGCAGTAATGTACAATATCAGTGGTCGTCCTAGGATGGGTACTGCTAATATGAAAGTTGTTGTCAAATATTGTTTTATGTTTTAAAATGCTTGTTGGTATTTTTCATCCCAACTAAATTTGGCATTCTTTTTGGTCAATGTCGAGATAGATTAGAATCTTTCAAAGAGGATAGAGAGAAAGCATCTCAGATATGTCAACTTACCTTGAAGTGATCTTATTTATGTTAAGGTTTTAGGGGTGGCATTTTTAATATCGCTTTGATCTTCTCTGGATCTATGTTGATCCCGCAATGTCATGCTAAAAATCCTAAGAATTTCTTAGACGCTATGCCAAGTGTGCATTTTAAGATATTCAACTTAAGATCGTAAATTCATAATCGTTCAAATGCAATTCTTAAGTTATAAAAGTGATTTTATTTTTCTTTGCTTTTGACAACCAGGTCATCAATATAACATTCGATTAGTTCATGTATCAGCTCTTCACCGATCTTGACCTTGTCCTGCTGGTAAGATGAACCAATAATTTCTAGACCAAATTACATGTCTTTATAACAAAATACCAAATAAACATTATGAATGTCGTGTGTTTCTATTCTTTTGAGCCAGGAAACAACCATAAATAAAAGGATTGTGTCAGAAAAATAAATGTCCACTATTAGGTCTAGTATAAGCAATGTGAACTCATCCTTGTGGCACATTTTATTCAGGTCTCTAAAATCTATGCATATACAGATATACCCATTCCGTTTCTTTACTAGCACAACACTGGCCAACCACAGAGGGTATTTTTTTTAGTATAAAATCGACATTAATTAATTATTTGAGTTTGATGATGACTTATTTTTTTTACTCCATGCTCTTTCATCTAGGAGCATGTTTAATTGATGTGATTACTAGTTGTATCTATAGTTTATGAACTGCTGCATCATTTGATAGTCATAAGTCCAAGAGAAGCAGTCCTTATATTATATTAACAAAGCAATAAGGTCGTCTTTTTTTTTTCATCCAAAAGAGAGCTTATGAAAGTTAGTCGGGGGTTATCATGAGTTCCGTGATTCAATTCTTTTAATTTATCAGTTATTGATTTGATTTCTTATTCCAGTTCACATCTTCAATTGAAACATCATCTAAATCTTTCAAATTTCATAAATAAAATTTATCGCGAAGTTGATCACTATATGAGTAGGTTTCTTTGGGTTCTATATGACTTGTAATGGTCATACAGTAGTCTTTGTCATCCAACAGTTCTATATTATTTAATCTAACACCAGCTCTTGGCATATTTTTTTTTTTTCTTGGTATACCAAGGGCCTGTAAAATGGTTTGACTATTGTTTAGACCAAGTATGAGGTATCATGTCATGTTCAACCATCTTCAGTACATAGAATGATTAACAATCAAAGGGTATTTCCATTAACTCATTGAAATTATTATTTTCAAACTAAATTTACGTTTGTGAAGTCATAGATTCCTTGATAAAATTTGTAATTTTGATATTTATTTAGCTGAGGTGAAACCTTAAAACTTCAACCTCACCATCATCTCTATAGATAGTGGAGTCCAGGTCAAAGTGCGGGCATACTGGTTAATCTATTCATATGTTGAAACTTCTGACTTGTTTTCTTATGCATTCATTTCTCCTTCTTCTATATCAGCTTTTTCTAGGCATATTTTCTAGGGAATTACAGGCCACCATACAGTGTCTGATTCATCCTCCAAGCTAGATACAAAGTTGATGTACACAGGAGACTCTATATTCTGTTTTACTTTGTAGTCTTCTTCAAATTTATTCTTTTTCAAACTTTGAAAAGTATAAAAATGCTTGACTATGACTTGAGGTTTGTCCTCATTAGTAGGGGGTATTTTTTTTCTTCTTTATGAATTACTTTGGTTTTTATTTCTTTTTCTCCATTTTTTAAAGTAATGTCTTCTTTACTGGTCATTTTTCCTTGTGTGGTTGTTTCTTTTTTATCATTTTGTTTTGAATTCCTGGTACATATATCCCCTAAGAAAAGATAATTTGATATTTTGGAACATAATATGCTACATCTTCATAAATTTTTACCTCGTTTATGGAAAATGATTGTAGAACTTCTTTGATGCAATGCGTAATGCCACCTTGATAGTAATTGTTGCACTGATGAAGAGATGATGGCACAATTTTGTGTTCATAAGGCCAAGGTGCTCTTTCAAGAAGTGTATTGAATGATGTTGCTGAGTTAATGATATAAAATTTTTCTTCTCTTTGAAAGTCCTCAATTTTGAGTGACTTTTTTACAATCATGAGTGTTCTTTCACCATTATCATTATATCCTCGTAGTAGTATTATATCAGATGAAAGCCTACATGTTTCTACATCAAGTTATACAAGTGTTTTTAGATTTATAGTATTCATAGATGGACCTGGGTCAACAAGAAATTTGGATAATTTGAATTGTTCAAGATTGATAGAGATGTACAACGATCGATTATGGTCAACCATTCCCAATAGGAGATCATCATTTATAAATGTTAGTTTAAGACTCTGTAAAATTGTTTACTTCTCATTTAGATGTTAATTGGGTCAAACAAATCTCAGGATCCTGTAGTGCCTTGAATAATGACTCCTTAATATCTTTGGATAAAACAAATGTGTCATAAATACTTAGCTTGGTCAAAAATTATCTTAGATGTGATAGTACATTATAATAAACTTTAGGCGTAACTTTCACAGGCTCGTCCTAGACAAGAACATTCTATGACGGTGTCTTAGGTGAATTATGTTCACTAAATTTTATGATTTTCTCTTGAGGTACACTACATGGATGGAGTATTCAACCACTTTAAAGCTTATCTTTCAAAACTTCTATTGTAGGATTATTGGTCCGGACTATTTATATTTAACAATATAACAATGTATGCAATTATATTCTCTACTTATCTTTCTTACTTTGCAACATCGCCAAAAACTTGATCCTGAAGAAAATAAGAATGCTACTTTTAAATTTATATATATTAGGATACCACATGAGTATACGTATCATTATCAAGTAATATATGACTTTTTGATTAAACCCCAAATATCGAACCCACAGGGATTGTTCACAATATGCGCTATTAAGTAACAAACTTCTATTTTAAAAAGACAGTTACTTAAATTAAAGATATTATCACAATAATTAAAGTTTAAATCCTTTTGGTATTTTTGATAGTTTGACAAAATAATTACAACTTCTAAAGATAACTTGAGTTTTTGTAAGATAAGAAGCACTAAATATGAAATATCTTTTTCCTTATCATGAATCTATAACAAGTATATGAATTCTATTGTGGAAGTATGCAAAATTGTGTTGTGCTTGAATCAGTAATAAGTATAGGAATTCTGTTGTGAAAGTATGCAAATTGTGTTGTGCCAAATAAAAAACATTCTTTACCCTTACTAGAGTTGCTATAAAGAACATTGGCTAATTTAAAGTTTGAATAGTTCTGAAGATCGGCTAGGCAGAACCCTTACTAGAGATGATATAAAGAACATTGGCTAATTTAAAGTTTGAATAGTTCTGAAGACAGGCTAGGCCCTTACTAGAGATGCTATAAAGAATATTGGCTAATTTAAAGTTTGAATAGTTTTGAAGACCGACCTTACTAGAGATGCTATAAAGAACATTGGCTAATTTAAAGTTTGAATAGTTCTAAAGACCAGATAGGTAGGGAAGATACCATGTATAGGAATTCTATTGTGAAAGTATGCAAATTGTGTTGTGTCAAATAGGAGCAATAATATTCTTTACCCTTACTGTTGTGGAAGTATGCAAATTGTGTTGTGCCAAATATGAGTAATAATATTCTTTACCCTTACTAGAGATGATATAAAGAACATTGGCTAATTTAAAGTTTGAATAGTTCTGAAGACAGGCTAGGCCCTTACTAGAGATGCTATAAAGAATATTGGCTAATTTAAAGTTTGAATAGTTTTGAAGACCGACCTTACTAGAGATGCTATAAAGAACATTGGCTAATTTAAAGTTTGAATAGTTCTAAAGACCAGATAGGTAGGGAAGATACCATGTATAGGAATTCTATTGTGAAAGTATGCAAATTGTGTTGTGTCAAATAGGAGCAATAATATTCTTTACCCTTACTGGAGATGCTATAAAGAACATTGGCTAATTTAAAGTTTGAATAGTTCTGAAGACCGGTTAGGCAGGGAAGATACCAACTCTCACTTTAGAGTTCCCTCGATTCCCTCCACCTGGGGCTAACATCTCGTATCAAAACCTAAAATAATAAACCGAGTTATGGGCTTTAACCTATCACTCTAAAGTTCTCTAACTCTACATCCTTCACAGATTATTTCTTTATTTATTTGTACTCAATCGCATGAATTACATTCTCATCCATACGATCTCATGTGATTCTTTCCAATTGTTGCCTGAGATAATACCATCGTAGTTCTTACATGTTCTCACAAGAAATTTTAACATATTGATGGGCAAAAACAAGAAGTAAATGAAGTACATGAAGTTAAATCATCACAACTTCTTCCAACATGAAAGATCAATACTCTCCATAACTTCCATCCAATACTTTATTTACTTATCATTTTAAGGAAAAAGTTAAACAAAACTACTCAGAATTCATGGAGAAAACAAAACCACATGTTAGTTTAAAAGCATAAATCATTGTCAAACAAAAAAGAAGTCTCAATTAAAACCAAATGTAGTAACAAAAGGATATAAATTTATCTCAAATTCTCCACCAAACTCTTGAAGTTCCTTTGAATCTCTTCTCTTTCTACAACACTCTTAACTCTCAAAAACAAGAAACTAAAACTAAAATAAAAGCAGATAATGGTGTCTTGTAGTCCCTCTCAAAAATCACAACAAAGAAGAATCTAAAAGAAACACATAAAGAGACTAGAAGCAGCCTTTGATGAGACAGAAGCAGCACACCTCAAAAGTCCCAAGCCTTTCTTTTTATAGTTTTCCAAGAGGTGTCTTGGTATTTCTTCAAAATGTGTCCAAATTCAATGGATTGTTCAAAGGATGCTTCCTTTCACAAGTCTTTTAACCATATTTTCATTTCTAGTGGCCATAACTACCCTCTTTAGCCAATAGGTGTCTCAAATGTCCGTTCGAAATTCATCAAAATGACTTACCCATCAAGTAACTATCACTAGCGCTTAAGCACGGGAACTCTGACGCTTAGGCACGACCTTCTCTGTTTCACTAGCGCTTAAGCGCCAGATCTGGCGCTTAGGTGCCAAAATACTTTTGCACCATTTTTCCAATGTTGCTCCATATTTGATCCTTTTTAACACCTTTTGTCATTTTTCACCTTTTTAGTTGTACCTGAAGAAAAAACACACAAATACTTTCCATTAAAGCGCAATATCTCAAAATAAGTATAAAATATAAAAATACTATATATTTTTGGTGTATCAAAATTCCCTAAACTTAAAATGTTACTTGTCCTCTAGTGACACTTAAATCATTAAAACTAAATAAATATGATTATGTATATGAGTTTCTTTAGGAGGTTCTAAAATTTTGTTTTAGAAATATTCTAGTATAATTTAGAAACAATTCTAGTGAATGAAACCAACTTAAAGTTTAGAAATCCTTAAAGTGAAGAAGTATGAAAAATATGAGTTCATATATAATTCAGAAATACTTTTAGATTTTCTAAATATATAACTTAGGCCTTTTATTTCCTTCACTTAAAAATTTTTATTAAGTATAATTTTACTTACTATATTATATCCTTAAGATTAAGAGTTTCTCAAGTCTTATACTTTAAAAAGATCAGATGTGGAACCAATTTTTGATTAGGCACTAATCCTCAAGCTTCTCCTCCCTTTTTCAACTTTTTCTTTTCTTTTCTTTTTTTTTTTTCTTTCTTTTTTTTTTCTTTTTAGGTAAGGATTACTATATCTGGATAGGCCTTTAATAGTTTTGAATTCCACTCCTCCCTTCCTAAAGTAAAGAATTGATATTTTCTTTTACTTAAAAACATAATAATAGCTTATGGAAATTATTTTTAATAAAAGAAATTTAAGTTTCAAAAATTAAAGTCTAATCCTTCCACAATTTTCAAAAATACAATATCTCATACTAAAGATAGTTATACAATATTTATCATTTCTACATTTAACAACTTTTGACTTTAAATTTTTCTACATCNCACACCTCAAAAGTCCCAAGCCTCTCTTTTTATAGTTTTCCAAGAGGTGCCTTGGTATTTCTTCAAAATGTGTCCAAATTCAATGTATTCTTCAAATGATGCTTCCTTTCACAAGTATTTTCACCATATTTTCATATCTAGTGGTCATAACCACACTCTTTAGCCAATAAGTGCCTCAAATGTCCGTTTGAAATTCATCAAAATGAATTACTCATCAAGTAACTGTCACTAGCGCTTAAGCACGGGAACTCTGGCGCTTAGGCACGACCTTCTCTATTTCACTGTTGCTTAAGCGCCAAATCTGGCACTTAGGCGGTAAAATACTTTTGCACCATTTTTTGCATTGTTGCTCCATATTTGATCCTTTTTCACACATTTTGTCATTTTTCACCTTTTTAGTTGTACCTAAAGAAAAAACACACAAATACCTTCCATTAAAGTACAATATCTCAAAATAGATATAAAATATAAAAACACTATATATTTTTGGTATATCAAAACCCCCTAAACTTAAAATGTTACTTTCCTCAAGTGACACTTAAATCTTTAAAACCAAATAAGTATGATTATTTATACGAGTTTCTTTAGGAGGTTCTAAAATTTAATTTTAGAAATATTCTAGTCTAATTTAGAAAAAAATCTAGTGAATGAAACCAACTTAAAGTTTAAAAATCCTTAAAGTGAAGAAGTAAGAAAAATATGAGTTCCTATATAATTTAGAAATACTTGTAGATTTTCCAAATATAGAACTTAGGCATTTTATTTTCTTCACTTAAAAATTTTTATAAATTATAATTTTACTTACTATATTATATTCTTAAGCTTAAGAGTTTCTCAAGTTTTATACTTTAAAAAGATCAGATGTGGAACCAATTTTTGATTCGGCACTAATCCTCAAGCTTCTCCTCCCTTTTTCAACTTTTTCTTTTCTTTTCTTTTTCTTTTTCTTTCTTTCTTTTTTTTTTCTTTTTAGGCAAGAATTACTATATCTAGATTGGCCTTTAATAATTTTGAATTCCACTCCTCCATTCCTAAAGTAAAGAATTGATATTTTCTTTTACTTAAAAACATAATAATAGCTTTTTAAAATTATTTTTAATAAAAGAAATTTAAGTTTCAAAAATTAAAGTCTAATCCTTCCACAATTTTCAAAATTTCAATATCTCCTACTAAAGATAGTTACACAATATTTATCATTTCTACATTTAAAAACTTTTAACTTTAAATTTTTCTACATCACTTATAATATTTTAACTAAATTTTCTTACTCATTTCTATAATCAAAATTTTACTTCCCTAATATAACTTCATATACATGATCATATTTCTTTTCAAATCAAATTCACTTGTAGCGCATTTGAGAACAAATAAAATTTAAGTTTTGAAAATATTTTTCATCCGCCCCCCTAAACTTAAATTTTTAACAAGATTTAACATTCTAGTAACAAATATGTATATGCATGAATGAAAATTCAAATACATGCTTACAACAATTTTTACACGCTATTGATATAAAATTTAAAATAAGAGTAAAATTATTTTTGATTAAAAATTTTTTTTAATCATTTTAATTTTAATTTAACATGTATAGATTCATAAGACTTCTAAGTACTGGGTAACAATATATAAGCAAAAAAACACACTGACTTTGACTTCACAATCTCAACATAAAAATAAACACATTGATATAAAATAAAAGACAGGGTAGCNTATATATATATATATATATATATATATATATATATATATATATATATATGTAGGAATGAAAATTAAAATACATGCTTATAAGAATTTTTACACGCTATTGATATAAGTACAAATATTTAAAACAGGAGTAAAATTATTTTTTATCAAAAATTTTTTTTAATCATTTTAATTTTAATTTAACATGTATATATTCATAAGACTTCTAAGTAGTGGGTAACAATGTATAAGCAAACAAACACACTGACTTTGACTTCACAATCTCAACATAAAAATAAACACACTGATATTAAAGAAAAGACAGGGTAGAAATTTTTGAATTTGAAGTTAAAACTAAAGCTAGTAAGATTTTCAACTTTCCTAATACTCAGAAATAAGTTCAATACCAACTAACTAAAGCACACTTACACATTTTATTTCACACAATTACTACCACAAAATCTATTTACAATACTAAAAATAAAACAAAAAACACAACTATTACATTAACAATTAAACATAACACCTCAACACAACAAAAGATCTGCAACAAAAACAACAAAAAGTACAATAGTAGCAAGTTCACACAATACAATACTTCAAATTATTACAAATTTAAAACAACTTTAGTCCTCCTCCTCCTCATCATCATTAGTGTCTTCGCTATCCCAAAAAGTTGCAGGCTCATAATCAGGATATTTTGGATATGAAAGGAATTTTACTCCTTGGTTAGCCCTAATGAGGCTCTCCAAAGGTGAGTGAAACTTCTCCTCATAATCACTACGTCTACTGACATATCCATCAATATGATCTACAATTTTTTTTTAAATTTTGTACCTTATCTGTAGTAAAATTGATATTATTCATCATCCTCTTCAATAATTGATCGCGAGACTCAGCAGGCTGACCTCCGGATGTAGATGGTCTCGAGGTAGATGGTATAAATGTAGAAGCACCAGAGGTAGAAGCAGCATAAGTTGTCATTCCATAACTCCATGAAAATTCTCCTCTCCAGCCAAAAATATAGTGCTCTGAATATGATTTCACATTCACACTAGTAATGGGCTTAAAATGTTGCAACATTTCTTCCCAACTATCATATCTAACTCTTGCTTTCTCACATAAAGAAAAGATTAAGGAAGTAAATCCCAAACCTGCAGTAGTAGCATTAGTAGCAAAACTGATGATAGTCTGGTAGACAAGTGCCCCAATGTTGATAGGCTTAAACTGTTGAATAAAATAATTTAATGTTGCTCTTTCTCTAGTAACTTCATTGAGATGTTTGGTCGACAGTGTACGAGCTGAAATAAAATAATGCCATGCCTTTAAGGCGGCATTTAACTTTGAAGTGGAAAAGTTGACACACCTTTCATTTGTAATCTTCCAGAGTCATCTTCCAACAGTCAAATACGAAATAATCTCGTCCAACTCTGTCTCAGTAGGACTATAGTTCGAATAAAAACACAAAGTATC